>ML802983.1:73854-89113 GCA_009831015.1 Picea engelmannii
AATACTGAATAATATCATGGAAAACATATTGAAAAAAATGATCCCCAAAATAAATCTGACAACCAAGGAGGTTTTATTAAAAAATGTCATATCATGGATAAAATCACAATGGTCCAGGAATCCATTCACTCTGAACGAGAAAACAAGGACAAATGTGTGATTATGAAAATTGATATGGCAAACGCATTTGATAGGGTTCGTCATTCTTTCCTTTTTGATATTCTTTATAAATTTGTATTTTGTCCCTCCTTTATTCTGTGCATTCCACGTGCATATGCAACCCATGGATCACTCCTTTAGTGAATGGGAGGCCCACATCCTTTTTTAAAGGGAGTAGGGTATTTCAACAAGGATGAACCCTATCCCCTTTATTATATATCATTATGCCTGAACCATTGAGGAAGTTGGAGGTAGAGAGACGAATTGGAAATCTTCTAGGAATTAAACTGGTTAGGGGAGTTAAAAGTATGATTCACTCACAATTTGCACAGGATAGAATCCTATTGGGGGGAACATCCACTATAATGACTTTGATATTCAAAAGAGTTTTAGATATATTGATAAATGCATTGGGTAGTAGAGTTCACCATAACAAAATTCAAATCTATGGGTGATGTCGTCTTTTTTGTTCTTTGAATACACAGTCACGTCGTCCAAGTATACCACTACACATATATTAATCAATCCCCGAAAAGATACGTCCATGGCCCTTTGAAAGGTTTCTCCTTCATTAATCGACCCAAAGGGCACGCGTTTATACGCAAAAGTTACCCACTTGGTTCAGAAGGTAGTTTTCAACCAATCTTCTTCTAAAACTAGAACCTGGTTGTAACCTAAAAAACCATCTAGAAGGGAGAAAATCTCAGAACCAGACACGGTCTACAAGAGCTGTTCCATCTGTGGAACTGGATAGTTATCTTTTTTTGATGCTCTGTTAAGATTTCTGAAATCTACACATAAGATAATTTCCCATACTTTTTCCTGACAGGAACCAAATTTGCTACCCAGGCAGAGTGTCTAACCTGAAAGATAATCTTAGCATCTAATAATTTCTTTAGCTATTGATACATGAGGGGTTCCAGAGATGAATGGTACTTCCTGGGCTTCAGTTGAAAGGGTTTTACTTTGGCTTTCAATGAGATTGTGTGTTGAATAATGTGAGTTTCATAAGTTTTCAACTCTTGGTTGGACCATGCAAAGACATATTAATATTCTCTAAAAAGTTTAAGACAGGCTTTCCTTTCTTCTCCGGACACTGTTTTTCCTAGATTTGTATTCTTAGGGTTCTCTGGGGTTCCTAGATTTATAGTCTCGTATATGGGACATGAGCTCCATGTTTTTGTGTTTGTTGACCCTTTAAATCTTTCCCTCAGGTTGAAAAGGTTTTCCAAATTGTCTACCCCTCTCGGTATCGTGTGAAACTTTGGTTTGTTACTAGAGTGATCTGTTTCACCTCTTTGTTCATGGGAATCAATTTCTACTAGTTTCTCTTGGAATACTTCATTGTTAATAGACAAGTCTTTAAATTTTCCTTATTGGTTAGGAAGTCTATAATCTGTTCATCTCCTTCAAAGACCTTCCAATTAGAAATATTGTTGGGCACTGATGGTTTGTAGAGTAGTTCCATAGTGAACCTGGAGGCTTCATAGTCTTCTAAAGGGGATAGCATCGAGGTTGCAGTGGCTAGGGAATCAACAAGAGTATTCTTTGTCCTGGGAACCACTGTAATATTAAAGGCCTCAAAATGTTCTATTAGCCTATGCAATTCATGTTGATAATTCTTGAGGTGGGGTGAGTTGCAATGTATAGTATTCTTTACTTGCTTGACGATAATTTCAGAGTCCCCCAAAACTTTTAGTTCTTTAACGTTTAAGTCTATGGATTTCTTTAGTCCTTGCACCAAAGATTAATGCTCGATAGTATTGTTAGTGCATTCAAATTCTAGTTAGCATGATAGGAAATTCCGCTTCCCCTTTGGGTCAATGAGGATACATCCTTCTCTCGACCCTTCTTGTGATTTAGACCCATCAAAGTATAGGGTCCAGACTTGTGAGCAAAATTTATCGGCTCCTTCATGCCTAGTTACTTCCTCCTCTCCGCATACCTTGTATACGGTTTCCAATAGAGGTTCTTGGAAGAAGGGGATTTCTTCTGCTGCTACCAGTAGATTCACTTGAAAATCCATTTTGAAGTTTTAAGTGAGAGGTACATCAGATGAGAGAGGAGCAAAATTTCCGAAATCAAAATTGCAGGAGTAGTTTCTTAGCATAGGGAATTTTGTCGACGAGGGTTCGTTGAAGGCTTCTAAATCAGTGACAATATGTTTGAGATACCTTTCCCCGTCGATCCTAATCATGTTGGCATGTCCCTTTAATGGAAACTAGAGGTGAGCCCAGTCTGTGCTAAAGTATCCATTCAACTTCTTAGACCAATCTCAACTAAGTAGCAGTCCATAAGCTTCTGGTATATCCACTATAATGATGTCAATTACTTGAAAAAATTTCGGGTGTGTAGCCATTCTGATCATGACATCCTTGAGTTCCCCAATAAAAATAAATTTTACCTGAGTTCTGTCTAGTTGTATAACGTGTTTATCACTTTTGAGCGGAACTACATTTAATTTCTTGCAGATAGATAATGGCATGACATTAGAGGATGCCCTTGAGTCGACTAAACAATTATGGAGGTTCTTGTTGAAGACTTCAACCGTTAAAAGGAAAGGGTTGGGTCTGTGGGAGCTGGGACCTCCCCTAGGTCAGTGCTTGTTATAGGGGCTTCTATTGACTTTAAGTATTGTAACAAAAAATCCTTTTGTTGAGGAATTCTAGACATGTCCATGACCGACACATTAGCCTTCAACTTTTTTAAGTCTTCCACTATGTTGTATTCTAGCTTGGGTGACTCCTGCGTATGGATGTTTATATGATTTCTTTGGGAGACAAAAGGTGCTTTCGGGTGATCAACTGTTTGTTTTCCCCTCGAAGATTAGACAATGGTAAGGTCATTTGAGACTGGTTGACCTTTACTTTACGTTTGCACCGCCAAAACCTCAGTGGGTGGTTCTTGAACATCAAATACATCATCAGAAGGCATTGACAAGTCAGGATCCCACAAAACATGGTTGTTTCTTCCAGTAGCTCAACTTCCTCTTGATCGACGATGTTTGTCGTTGATCCGCTTGATTGTTCGGTGAGGGAAACTTCATCTAGGAACCGATTGGCCATTAAATTAATAGTGTGCACCCATTAAGGACAATCTCTTTCATAATGTTTCTCTTGATGATACGTACAGAAAGAGTCAGATGCTACATTACCCAGATCAATGTTTAAGTTGGTTGGGGGAGGTTCAATCACTTTGAAAGGTGGGTTTCTCTTGAAAAAAGGTTTATAGGGCCTTTGAACTTGGTTTACTTCCCCAACACTTCTCTTGATGTCTACGATTTCATTTGAGAGTTTCTTTATCATCCGTTGTAGGTCTTCTATGTCTCCGCTTCCCTTTTCAGGACCTTATTCTATTTCTTTTCCCGGAGGTCTAGTCAACAATTGTCCCCTCCTAGGCGGAGGTTGAACTTCTTTCTTAACTAGTGAGACCTGACCCTCTTTGCATCCATTCATTTGGAACTCAATCGTTTTGGCTTCCTCAAAATTTTCAGCTAGGGTATGTTTGGAAGCCCTTTTCACAGACATAGAAATAGATGCAGGGAGAGCATTAATATATACCTCAATTTGCAGCTTCTGAGTAGGTTTAGCTTCGGGTTGAAATTTATTCAAGATAGTGGTGAAACGTTGATTGAAGTCTTTAAACTTCTCTTTTGAACTCATGGTGGCGGTGAAGAGTTCAACCATCAAAGCTTTTGTGATGGTTTCTTCATCAAATTTGTCTAAGAAATCCTTTTAAAACTTGGTCCAACTAGTTATGGCCCCTACGGGAAAGTTAAAATACCAAGTCGAGGCTAAATTCTCAAAGGTATAGGGAAAAATTCTACATACTACGCCCTCATGCTATACGTTCATCAGTCTTATCGCTAGTATGAATTTTTTAATATGGTCTTTAGGTAATCTGGAGGTCTCAGGGTCAAAATTGGGAAGTAGTTTTTCTGGATGTCGAGGGAGGTTATGTACCAGTCCTGGGATTTCCAAAGAATCTCTGTATAACCAAGGTTGGTTATTTGGAGGTGGATTTCCTCTCTCTTCGTTATTATCGTTATTATCCTCCATGTCGTCTTCTTCCGAAAGCGAGTGATCCAGGTTAAACCCTTCTTCTTTATATTCAAAATCGTCTTGTTTAGAGTATTTACCAGCTGGTGTTTCAGGGATTAGGTTAAGGGGTTGTTTGATCTTAGCGAGGAAAAAATCTATCATGTCTTCTATTGTGTGAAAAAAAACCTCGTCGGGGGTATCGACCACCGGTCTTATTACTTGTTTTCTACGAGGAATTAACGGGGCTAAGGGAAATGATCCAATTTGTCGAGCATAAGCTCTTGTGATTATTCTAAATTGCTTCAACTCCTCGTGGGGAAGAGCATAAGGTATTTGAGGGAATAGGTTTTATTCCTCGTTCTGGAGTGAGTTACTCGTTTCGGGAGTACTCTTTATATGTGGGTTGTATTGAGACTGACTAGCCATGCATGTGAGATGTTTTGAATCTGTTGGCTATGCGAGATACTATATCAACAACGTTGTTATCCATTCATTCTTCAAGCCCTCCTTCTAGCGCCAATTTTGTTGAGGGGTCCTAAATCCCTTTAACTCAACAACAGGAACCAAACCCTCCACAGAGGCCCAATTAGACTTTCCAACATTTGATGGTGGAATGGTTCTCCAAATCTTTCTATCTAGCTAATTTATTGATGGGCTTTACGTAGTGATTGACATGATATATTCCTATGAAAGTTCCTTCTTCAATTTAAACATTCTCTTTTGTCTTTTCTTTTATTAGGTGAGTCTGATAAAATGACATGTGATGGTATAAACCAACTGGTGGAAGGGAGTCTTAATTACTAAAGAAGGTCGAGCTTGGGATAACCCTCGTACTCAAGCATGCAGACAAAGATATTCACACCTGTTACAAGCCTAGTACTAATACATTAACTTGTTGGTATTTCAATTATTGACTGAGATACAATTATTGTAAGAAAATACGCATGTAATAAGATGATGGCAAGAAAAATAATTTCCTTAGCTCCAACATTAATCACACATTAACAAAACGATTTGCTTTCCATAATTAAGAACAAGAACTGCAAAAACTATTGAAACAGATAACTTATAAATATATTAAGAAACTCTTACTCGTTACAACATCAATTATTGAAATAAAGTTGGCATTAATTCCTCAATCAAATCACATAATGCCTTTGACGAAAAACAATATTTTGTCTCCGATCCTAAACAAGATATCTCAATTAAGGTAGTTCATAAATAGTTCTTTACAATTCCAAAAAATAAGGGTCTTTCCAAAAACCATCGACCTTTTCTAAAAGGTCAATCCATTTATTTATAACGAATCACTAACTAAAAATAGCTAGTACAAGTGTAAGTTAAGTAAAAAAAAATATCGCCACGTGGCGCTTGATATCTTTGTTCTTTGAGAATCATCTCAAGGTTTTACAAGGAGTGGATGAATCTTCTCATATTCCTACCACTTGACGAAGAGATCCTCGTATGTGTTTGCATACGGGAACCTGTGCTGGTCCATCGGGGCTGAAATAATTTCTTTTACTTCTACAACCCGTTCTCTGTATTTGACTATTTTAATACTCAACCGCTGCAGAACTGCACGAGCCTTGATCAGATGCTCCATAAATTGTTGTACTTGATCCGATGCCATACTTGCCACCTATGCGATCTCTGTTTTCCACGCCGAGTCTTGTTCTGCATGTCGCTTGACTATTTCATGCAAGTCGACAAAGTCTTCGGGTGAGCTGAATTTTGGGAGGCCGATGCCTTTCATCTCCTGATTAATCTTTTCCTAGCATTTTTCGCACTCGACCCACTTCTTCTGTATCTCCCACTGAGGTTCTTGGGCCATCTTTACCCAATATTCGACTTCTTTCCTAATCCGAGTAATGTTTCTCTCCCTTAGCATCCAAACACCGTGCTCTTCTGTGTATCGACCCTTTTGTATGGCATTGATGTAATCAATCCTTTCTACCGCCTAGTATGATTTTTCATACCACCTTTCCACGTCCTTGCAAGTTGCTACTGTCATAAGGGTATCTTCTTGGAAATTGGCTATACCTACAGTGAAAAGGTGTCGTTCATTTGTGAATTTTGCATAAGCATCCTGGAACTCACTCCTCAAAAACACTGTGGCCTGTGTGGAGTCTTGATAGTATTTTTCCAAATGGCACATATTCTTCAAATCCTTTAGCGCAACAACTAGTTCCTTTTCATCTCTCCTTGATCTATCCAACGTGGCATCTGTGATAGCCATCCCTGCACCGATAATCTCAAATGTATTGGCTTGTTTTGTGTTAAACAAATTCTCCTCCGTGGTGATGAGAATAAAGCTATCTAGCATGAGCCTTCTCTTCTTGGTGGTCCTCTTCATGATAGCTTTCCTCTTCTTGTCATAGGTGATCACCTGTATAACGGAGACCTCATCAACAGGCTCATGGATTTGTTGTTCTCCCCAAGTTTGAGTGTTGCCCAGGCTCCCTGCTGTGTGTATCTATTCTAGGATTGATTCCTGAACTTATTTCATAGGTTCCAATGGCTCGACCTTCGTTTGTTGTTCATCGGCTGGTGAGGTATCGACCAAAATTGAAGAACCAAGGGTAGGTTCGATACTTACTTGGTAATCGATTGTTGAGGTGTTGATCCCTTCCCATTGAACTTCCTCTTTTTGAACACCCGATCCTAGATCATCCATCGCGTTGTCTTTTGGGGTCCCCGACAGGTCAAGCAACTCAGTGTCTAAGACACTTTCGACCTCATGGTCGCTCTGTGGAAGGTTTTGAATTGGAGCATCGAGACTTGGGGTAGATGCTTTCTCGGGTTTCTTCTCCTTTGTAATCGGTACTGGAGTTACCAGGGAAACCTTCGAACTCTCCTCATCATCATAGATAGTTATTAGGTCAAAGAAAGGGTTTGGTACACCTGTTCCACCTGGCGTCCTTGATACCTCAGGCTGGGTTGGAATTTTCATTGGTGATCTGATCAGTAGTGATGGAACTCTAGGGTTTTTCGGACTAGTGATTTCTTCAAGTTTTATTGACTCTAAGAAACTTGGATCTCCTCTGCTTGTGATTGGATTTCCTGCGGGGATCCTTATCATCTCTACGAGATCAGGATCCTTCTGTAACTGATCAATGATTATCTGCGCTCCTTCTAGTAAGAGAAATCCTATCCTTTGTGCCTTTGTGGTCTCTGCTGCTCTGATTACTTCCCTAACTTTGAGAGCCTCTTGAGCCGACTGCTCTATTGTCTCCACCTATTCATCCATGCTTATAGCCTTGAACGTGGTCATGTTCAGGTTGGATTTCCTCTGTACTACCTCCTCCTAGTCCTGAGCGCATTCTCTAAAAATATCATCCTCAAAATTGTCATGCGCGTATGGTCAATAGGATGAAACTTGTGAAGCATGTTGGAGGATTAGGCCCTTAGGATCGTGCTTGCAAAACCGACCTGTCAGGAAATTGAATTGAAGCTAAATCAACCCTTCTTGTTTGTATTGAGTAATGTCCTTCACTAGATAAAACACCACATGGAAGTCGTAGGGTATGAAAGCTTGTTTATTGTCCTTGACTAGTGTGGCGTTATAGCCCTGTAGGATAGTCTGATAGCATATTTATCCCACAATGAGCTGGTCTGGGACGTGAGAAGGGAGTAAATGTTGTGCTCCAGTGGCCCCAAACACCCTAATATAAGTTGTGTGTTCTTCTATATACTAGTGGCCTACCTTTGATATCACTTTCTTGGCTGCTGCGGACAGCCTTGGGAATTCCTTTTTAAATAAAATAAAATAGACTCGGGCGATGAATTCATCGCAAATAAGGGCATGAGATTTTTTGTACCTGATCTCCCATAGTATGCTAAAGTAAACATGAACAGGCAGTTTCACAACGTGCCAACTTAAATTCACGTCGACGAAGACATTTCTTTCATAGATAACATCGAGTAGGTACAAGGCCATATGAAACATAGGAGCTTCTCCTTCTTTTGGCGTTTAAGCCTGCACTACACAGGTGCTCAGTTGCTTGGACATGATCACTCCCCAGTTGAAACTACTCCCTGAGATATCCACAATGTATTCTAGGGGCATCCATGCTTAAGAGAACTTGGAGTAGTCCTTTTCTCCATACAATCTGCAGATTAGATCCATCAAGTAGATGTATGTCTCTCTCAGGTTCGTTGTCCCATACCAGCCATTGCTCTGGTTTGTAAATTTCTTTTCCTCCTTCCACCATGAGACCATCAACCGTCTGGTGTCATGGAATTCGTAGAACTTCACCACAAATTCTATGTTCAACCACTCTTCTGGGTCCCTGAGCTTGTAGTACTTCTGAACTTCTGTCGGGAGAAAAAATCTGACAAACCCACCATTCTCATCGTTGATGAGGCACTTCTGAGCATCTGTATGATCGACCAACCAACTCAAAACCTCAATGCATGGGAAAAATGGAGTTCAACAGGCTACCATGTGCAAGCACGACCGTCAAATGTTCAGGAAAACTTGATCATTGAGCACCCTTACATTCAAGTCGTTGAGTGGGATATACTCTGGGTAATCCACCCAATTTAATTTGTTGAATAGGTCTCGCCACTATGGGCGCATTATTTTGGATCCAGTGGTCACTTATGTATCGCCGAAGACTGGTGGTTGAATGAATGCTTTCTTCATCGAGGTTTTAATGACCGACTCCACCCTGGGAGCGTATTCTATCTGCCTCGCAGTACCAGGAGAAGAACCCTCACCAATTTCTACCTCCTTTAGCTTAGGTGCTCTCGACGAGCGTCTGGTCGTTGGCTTCCTTGGAGGCATTTTCCCTGCAGCTAGAACACAGTTAGAGACTGTATAAAAAATCAAATGCATATATATAACAAATTACGATCGCTGAATTGATAAAATTTAACACATAGCTCTGTTGTTGGTTTAACCTGGTTTTGATGGTCTGAGAATCAACACAGTCTTGAGATGCTCACTTTGCTTCTTCGAATGCCCTGGAAATGGAAACTTGTGCACAAAATAGAAGTGTTCGAAGTCATTTTAGTGATTAACATAGATGAACTTACCTTGTCGCATTAGTTATTCAATTCAGGATATGAGTGCGGTTCTACAAAATTTTCCGCCAGATCTTCATTACGTTTAAAATTAAATTCAATCGTAGGTCGACGATGCGAGTGCGGGTTATAATGTGGCCTATCGGTGATTTCAAATTCCTGTTGTTCAATCGACACACGGGGTAGAAATGTATGCGGGGTGAAGCATTAACTCACCTATTAAATGAAAAAATCTAATCATATCTCGTGCTGAAAACATCCCATCGTTTCACTAATCTAGTTGGTGGATCGAGGGTTGGGGTTTCTCTTTAAAAAAATTTCATTGATATCTCCTTGCAAAAGATTTGACGTTGATCCATATTGTCGTACAGAGCTGAAGTTGCAAGGCTGAATCAAAGGTGTGACTAGGACACAAGGAACCTTAAGATGACTCAGGATGAAACTAGACCGTACTACACCCCTATGCGACAAAGACACGTGGCACTTGAGACCAACGTCTTCGTTTACTCGTGTTATTCAGAATCGGGGAATTTTCCTTAGCTAATCGTTCTAACAACATATCCTACCCTGCCGATGCCGAAAAGTATCAAGGATCAGTGATTGACGATAAGCTTACCCAAGTGCTCCCGGATCAACTCTCTCAAAAATTTTCCAATGCCGAAAGTGCATCGGGGATCGATGATCATAGATGCGTCAATGTGGAAATTTTTAGTGATTTAACTCTTCGATATTTCGCTGACCCCAAACCAATGCATCCGTCATCGGCTATCCGGGGTTTATCATGGCTCATGTCAACGTTTAATACTCTCGTATTCTGCCGACGCCGATGGTGATCGACTATCTCCTGAAACTATGTGGCGAATTACTAATGCAAACTTACTCCGCCATTTACCGACGCCGATGGTGCATCGGAGATCGACGATTATTATTATTGTGCGACCATTTTACCTGCTTGGTTTTTTCCTACGTTGAACACAAGCACACTGGTCACAGTGTTAGCTTCAAATTCTTAGTTAGAATGCCAATTTCTTTTAGACACAAGGTTTCATTTAACAAGTTCAAACAAATCCGATTCAATCGATAAGAGTCATGACAATAAAATAAACCATCAGCCATAGTGAGCTTAATTCAGACAATAAAACAAAAGAAACAAGTGGTACCCAAAAGTGATAGAATTTCATAAAAATATTTTAGCGTGTGTTGAGCGCTCAACACAATGATCAAGTGGATTTTGGAGGTGACACTTTTTCGATGAAGATTTTCCATAGCGTCAATTCCTCAAGGATGGAATATATTCTCTTTAACTGAATCTTTTCCAGTTCTAGTTCCATGTTACAAATTAGAATTATGATTTTTTTCTTTAGTACTTCTATGAAATTTCCAATTAATAGGATAAGTTGTTTCGGCTTCACTATTCTCTTATCGAGCATTCCTTGATCAATTTTTTTTGTGGCTTCAATAGCCTTCATGCTTATATTCCTTCTGGTATTGACATGTTCTATCATTGTATGTGTCAACCCTGCTTTTCCTAAGTCTTCTCTATTTTCCATCTTGAACTGTTCTAGTAGCTCCTCGGACGCTCCATAACTTTCTGCTAGCTTGATCCACCTTCATCTGAGTATTTTCCATGTTATTGAGGATGGATTTTCTTGTTTCAAGTAAAATTTGATCTTTGATATTCTACTTATCTATATACATCAACAGGATGTTGGGAGGGTTATCACAAACATCATGCCATTGAACGATATGGTCATATGCATTTTTAACCTTTTGATATTTTTCTTTAATGGAATTCATTTATTGGAATACTTTCATGTGGTCTAACCAATTCTTTTGAAGGCTGTGCAATAAGATAAATAATTTTTTCTGCATCTCTCTCAGTGTTTCATTTTCCTCGATGGCCTCTTCTTCGATTACTTCTAGGGTCACTATTTTTGTCTTGTTTTCTTCTATCTCCTTTTCCAAAAGATGGTTGTCTTGCTGCAATTTTTTGATTTGTTCTTCTATCTTTTCATTATATGCACTAATTTATAATATTTCCCCCTTTAACCTTGCAAATTCTTGATCATGCACAACTTTAAGTTTGTTTGTTTCTTCCTGGTGCATCTTTTGGTTTAAATTGGTCCTTTTCTCAAATTATGTTGTCAAGTCTGTTTCTTTAAGCCTCAATTGTTTCTCTAGCTCTTCTCTGTGTGACTATTTTTTTGTTGTGGCTTCTCTCCTAAATTCACTGGACGCATCTTCCTTGATTGTATCAATGGAAACTTCAAGCTCCGCTATTCTTGTTTTTGTTGTGTCCAAGGATGTTGTTACTTCATAGATTGACATAACATTAGCACAAACAAAAGTTTTGAGTCTTTGAGGTTGCTTGTAGTGTGTTATATTTGGGGTCTGATCTTGCTTTCCACTTGATAACCCATTCATTTTTCCCATGACTAGCATCAACTCCTTCTCTCTTCCTCTTGGTTGTCCTTCTTTCAATGGCCTTAGTTTTGTGGCTATTGTAATAGTCACCTACAACTACAATTGTACCTTCGATACCAATACCCGTAGATGTGGCTGAAAGACTCCATGTGATGACTACTAGAGGAGTGCACTCTTCCATAGGAACATTGCATATTCTTGTGGCAGGGTTTATGGTCACAACTTTGTTATATTATCCAGGAACTTTCTCTCCGGATTTGGAAGCATTTCTTTTCTCCTCATCTTTTTTCTTTTTTCTTTCTTCCTCTATTTGGGTTGTGCCTCTTGCTTCTTTCTTCTTACGCTCTGTCTCAACTAATCCTTCCCCATTATTTCCTTCAGATGATGGTTCTATTCGTTTGTTCTATTCTAGATCAATATTTCCTTTCTCAGCCTCATCCCTCTTTCTCTGTTGATATATCTTTTTTGCTTCCTTATCCTTCATTGCTATTTCTTCTTCTTTCAGTTTTTTTTCACGTTCTTGAGCCTCCAGCCTTTCTTTTTCTTTTTGCAACAAGGTTTTGAACTGGTCTATCCTCAAGACTCTGTATTCTTCTTCCTCTTTTCAAAATTTTTCTTGGGTTGTTTCCGTGGTGAGTCTTTATATTACCTCTTCAAAATATAAGGCTCCTCTGAAAATATCTTCCGCAAAATTGACTTGATGCACTACCTGTGGATCTAAGTTAATGGCCCTCATATTGTCATACACCAAATTTTGAGGGTCATGCCCTTTATCGTTTGTAACACATAGTCATAGATATTTCATGGTTTCAGCCTCCTTTTCATCTTGTTTCTTATTCAACAATGAGTATTGGCCAATGTGAAGAGGGAAAATGGTCCAATATTTTTTGTTCTTCTCTGACAAGTAGGCATTGGCTCCTTTTCTACTATATGGTATGCAATTTCTCTTGCCAAAAATTTATCGAAGACACATTTGGGTAACAAATGTGGTGGTATTGTGGCTCCATATATCCTTCTGAAGGTATACTATTTCTTCATGTACTAGTCTTCTATCCCTCTCAAAGATTTGATAGCTCCTAGTGAAATTTTGTGTGGGTGAACACCAAAAATGGCCTTGTGCAAGGGAGCGAGAAAATAGTCACACAGATCATAAAAATGTTCTTTATAGTTTACTTCCCACAATTGAGAACAATAAACATGTATTAGGCTCCGATCTGGGTTCCAAGCCCAATTGAATGCCATAAATAAGTTAGCTACACAAATCACATCTATAAGGTATGTTGACATATAAAAACCAATATTTTTCATACCTTGAGGTTCTCAAACTCAATTTGCAATGCTGAATGTTAGGATACCATCCCAATTGAATGCTTTTATGATTTTGGCCACTATGTAGTTCATAGGGAACCATTCCATCCTGAAGTGAGTTCTTGTCTCCTCGCCATAGAGTCTACAAATCATTGCATTTAACATTATGTAAGGGTCCTTTAGATACTGTGTTGGGACATATGTCTCACCTTTATTCAATGGCCATTCTTCATCCACAAACCAATCTTCCATCATATTTTTTAAATCATTATGATCGACCCCAAATTTTTCTAGGAACGATTCATCCAGTGCAATAGTGGATTATGGGGTTTTATACTGAAACTTAATGTCTTCGGTCTTGAGAGATGCAATCCGTACACCTGAAGCATTACTACAAACCTTGTGTCCTTTTGCAAATGGGTAAAACACCATTTGGAAGCATCATTGTAGGGGAAAGATCTGGGCGAGTGACCACTGTGTGAATGTCTCTCTTGTGGATATTCTAAAATTCATCGATGTCTTCATCGTCAGACAAGAAATCCTCATTCTAGAACATCTCATGGATTTCATAGTAGTTGGGGTGATACTCCATTCCATCATTGCTATTTGTGTCAAAAATATTGAGTGAGTCTAGTCCATCAACAGGAGAAGGAACAATATTTATTTGGGCTTTAACCTTCCTAGTCTGCATTCAAGACATTTCATTACATGTTCAATACAAATGAAATTAATTCAACTTCGAGATGTTAAAGAGGGTAGCAATAACTATGATAATATGCAAAACAAAAACTTACCCGTGACTCTAAAGATTATAACCAAAAAACTAATCAATAGGCCTTCACAATAGTTTCAATGGTGTGCTTCTTGCAATATCACAATCAATTAATTTGATTTATTCTAAGCAGAGTTATAATATTCCCCAATTTACCCAACCCCTTTACAATTAATACAAATTGTGTTACAACTTTGACTGAGTCAGAGTTGTACGATGAGCCATAAATATTTCTTGGTATACAACTCAGTAGTTATGATCATTGTCATATCATAGATAAGGTGGATTTAATAAGGAGAGGGGAGTGTTGATATCATCGCCGATGAAAAACAACACAAGACTTATTTAGTAATGGTGGCGAGGAAAAATTATGACGAAAACACACTCACATTAGGGGAATCTCGAAAAGTGTTGAAATATTTCGACGACAATGAAGGATATGCTATTGGACTACATACGAGAACCTTTCCCATTAGTTTTTCGTCACCAAATAAACAACTTACGTGTAAGGTCAAAGAAAAGGGGAAAAGTAACGACGGAGAAATAGTTGTCAAGTGTTGGATTGATCTTGGTCGTCTAATGGCTCCAAGGTTATATCGTCTGCAATTTATTTCGAGCGATATTGTTGTCGGTAATTTTCAAATAGAGAACAAAGGTAAGCTCATGTTATTCTTCGACGATGAAAGATTTCGATGAAATGCTCGAGCCGAAGGGATATTTCCAAGTGTGAGAAAAAGGTGTCACGATTGTTATATCATTGTAATAGGGTCAGGACAGAAAGGCGAGAACCCATCTTGTGATCGTACCATATTAGTACCAACCCCCTGGAAACAACAACGTAAACAACTACGTCATTGATATCGTTATCAATGAAAACGTTAGCTTACAATTAACCAGCCCCTAAAACAGTTCATCGATGACGACGTTGTTAAAGCATCGTTGTTGGGACTGGAAAACATTAAGATTTCTGGAGCCAAGATTAGACGATGTTAATTGAGGTCATAATATTAAGGAGGTGAGGGGCCAAGTAGTTGTGGGTGGTTACAAATTTAAAAGGGTTCAAAGTAGATGGGGAAAGTCACATGAAGAGTCTGTCATGATGGATTGGAGTAGCAAGTGGTAGATTATACATTAAATATGTTTCAACATCTGCATATAACATCAATCTAATAAATTAATAACCATTAGGGTAGAAAGCGTAGTACCTTGCAAAAATTTGGTAGTGTGGGTACCCAATAAAACTCAAGAGTTTCATTGGGTTGTTGTGTAAGTCACAACAAATGGTGACTTGTTGGGAGAACTAGTTATATTTGTTCCAAATTTACCCCCAGACCGTGAATCTTTAATTGTGTAATTTCTGAAAATTTGAGAAGTGGATATGTACTATGGACCCCACAACAATTGTTATTTCTAAAATATTAGAACGTAGTACAAGCCTGAATGATCTTCAGGATAACACCAGTGAGAGAATTAAGGGAGGCACCCAAATTATACATCTATGAGGATCAAGACACCACATAAGCCTGTTCCC
>ML802983.1:103614-123177 GCA_009831015.1 Picea engelmannii
CCAACTAACCTTTTTATCGACGGTTGGTGTAGATCCTCCGTTGCGCTTTATCCCCTTGCTTCTGCTGCTCCTTCCAAAAAGTGATCCTGCAATCAAGACAAAACTACGCATGCATGCTATTGTTCTACTAGAGGGTTAGAGATCAAGCATAAATCGAATAAAAACATATAAGATTCGTGCATTTGGGACGGGAAAAGTATCTTTTTTATTAATCTCAAGATGAATCAACGTACAATGATTATAGAGACCGGCCACCGTTCCTTGATCCTGATCCTGGGCTCCTCCTCTTCTTTGTCCTCCAACTGCTTTGCTTGAATTCTCCTAAAGCTTGAGGAAAGGCTAAAGGGTTGGGACAAAACGGATTCGGCAATTGGACAGAGTTTCTTTGCTATGATTTTCCTCCTCCAAATAGTACCCCTACCCCTTCTTTTATAGGCTAGAAGGAGCTAGGGTTTTGGACGAATTCTCGGCCATGCATGGCCGGGAGCTCCAGTTAACTGACCCAAAGCTTTTTGTCCCGTCGGAAAATTTCCGTTTTTTGTGATTCTGAAGGCAAACGCGGGCTGTAGTGGGCCTGCTAGCGTTTTCCCGCGGGCTGTAGTGGGCCTGCTAGAGTTTGCCCACGGGCTGTAGTGGGCCTGCTAGAGTTTGCTTTTTAAAAATGGAGTTTTTAGAAGAGTTGTTCAGTAGTTTTTTGGCAAAAAAGGGATATGAGTTGGCCTGATTCCAGGTAAGCATGTGTGGTGCAATTTAGGGTTATAACAAAGAGGCAACAAAGTGTTTGAGTTTCAACAAAAGTGAAAAACCCTATCTTTCAGAAGGTGTACGTAGGTTGCAATGTAGACATGCCATGTACATACACGAGATGCAGTACAAACATAACACGTACCTATGCGTGTTGCATTACATAAAGGTCACGCACATGTTGGGTCTTGATTAGTATAGGTTGATTACCAGTACAAGTTTGTTATAGGACAATGGCACATGTTAGTTACAGGTTAGTGGCACAAATTGGTACAAGTTTACAATGGTATATCTCACAGTGAGTGTGACAGTGGTTTCATCATTTTACTTGTATTTCATCGATGACTCGATGATTCTTTCACTTTTAAGGACATGCTTGTCGCGACAAGTAACCAAGATTAAAATCTTGGGATGAAGGGCACGCTTAATTGGCTATAAAAAGGCATCTAATTGATGCACATGATCTACATTGTCTAATACTACGAGAACCTGACAAGAAGAGAGATTATTTTAAAGTTGAAATATACCTTCTTCGGGCCTCTCAATTTTGATATACATACCTTTCAATTCTTTACTTAGTTTACTCTACAAAGAATTTAGTGAATATTTAACTGCATTTTCTCTTATATCAAATAAAAAGGAGGAGCCCTCGTACTTTGATCTCTGACTATTTAAGAATTATTTGGCGAGGGTTGTTTTCCTGACTACCTCAACACCTACAATCCCCACAACCCTGACTTCCACCCGCTCCTCCTCCACACATAGGATTGTCCTTTGAAAATCCTCTAACTTTATCAGAAAAACAATTGGATATTTGGCCACATGCAATAGTTTCAACATCTTTTTCACAACCTTCTCCAACAACTCCGATTCGTTCATGGATATTCATATTCAGACAATAAATTTACTAGGGAGAACATCCTCCTAGGTTGTCACGTATTACCAATCCAACACTAATAGGGGTTTACAAATTAAAAATTATGACAGATTAGGATAGTGGAAGATGCTCAACAATCGAACCTGCTTATATCGACAACATGAAAAAGAGCGTTTCTACAACTCTGAATTGTTTGGTAGTTGTTTCTTTGATTCTCCTCGTGTTTTCATAGAGCTTTAGCGTATGGTCCATCTTTATCTTTTCCGTCCACCAAAGATGCTCAAGCTTAACGTTGTAAAATACAGGAAGAATGGTAGCCCCCGACTTTTCTGACTCCACCATGAGGACAAGCTCATCTAGGCACTATTTCGATTCGACATAGTTTGTAGAGAAAATTGCTACATGGACAAAGGCTACTTGAATAACGACTTCTAATTCTGGTTGGTCAAGAAAGACTTAATCCACGGGAATTAAGGCTATGGTAGAGATGTCCAACAAAGGATTTCTTGACATCTCGGTCGTAGTGGCTTATAAATACATCGTACTGGGTCGTAGAAGAAGTAGGGGTGATTGTGTGGTGTGCCATTGGAATGTGGAAGAAGAATGGATGAAAAGACACAGAAGTTATAATAATAATCCGATGATGCACAGACAAGTAGAGAGATCGATGGAAAATAAATTTGAAGCATAGGGAAGGCGTTAAATTGGGGGAGACAGAAAGAAAGATGTGTGTGGCTTTCAAAAAAGGATGTGATGGATGTGTGCTTCAAGATTTGCCTACCCAAAAAATCATTACGGCCTACCAAGCAAATCATTACAATGTTTGATAACAATTATTACTCCTCGGTTGCTTCCACGTTCTGAATATGTGATGTGACGCCATCCACTAAGGGCTTCGCAGTCCGCATCTATAAGGCGGTGGTTTTTAACCATATGTGTGAGTTGGGTACACAAAACAAACTGTAAAACAAAATTGGGCGAAATAGCTACTGCGAGTTGAATAAGTGGAATATCAAGTTTCATGAATGTCCTAACACCAAAGAAGAAATAAAAAAGTTTGTAATTGAAAAATTTAGAACTGTCATGTGGAACAATCACAATGAACCTAAAAAAACATACTGCATCAAGGAGTTTAACCCAAATAGTGATTATAGTGAGAAAACATATATATGGGCACCTATTAAAGGAAAAGTGAGGTTGTTAGTTGCACCGTTGAGGATGAGTTCACATCACCTTAGATGTGAGACTGGTAGGGGGAGGGTACCCAAAGAAGTTTGGGAGTAGAGAACTTGCATATTTTGCAATAAGGGTGTGGTGGAAACTGAGTGGCATTTTTTCCTAGAATGTGCAGCCTACTCCGCAGTCAGTATGAAGACAACTTAAAGGTGGAAAACATGGACCAACTATTTGACAAGGATAAGATAAACTAGATAGCTAATCTTGTAGTTAAGATTCACAGCAGAAGATACAACATCAAAAAAAGTGTGAATATGAGTTAGGGTTGTTATTCTCTTGGTCCCTTAGGTAGTTCAGCCTTGTGAACGTCATTAAAATCAATCAATCAATCAATCCTTCTACCACTTCGATATCGTACAAACCCTAAAATCAATCAATCAATGAATCTTTCCGCGACTTCTAAAATCCAACCCTTGGTGACCGCGTCTTCCTCACTTACCGCTGATGGAATGGTCTTGACACACAGTGCATCCACGTTCTCCATTATTTGACATTAATCCACTTTATTTATGTACGAAATAATTCAAGTTTTTTAATTATTAAACTTGGAAGAAGATTTGGGAGCCATCAGGGTTTTTCGCAAATCTAAAATGTTTATGGGTTTTAGATTTTTATAAGCATAAGTGGTTCATAAAAGCGTTTACTGTAAATAATTATCGATGTTTAAAAATATTTTTTAATTGTGAAATAAAAGTATTTTTTTCAAATGTTAAGTTACATCAAGTACAAATTAATAGTGTAGTCTAAAGGTTCTACTTTTTGATTTTTTTCCGGTGATTTTTTTTATTTTATTAATTTGCTCTAGTGATTAAATTTGTATAATAGAAGTGTTCTAGGGATTTTTCAACACAATAAATCCATTTATGTATTTAGAAATGCAATTTAAACAACAAAAAATAGAACATTTAGCCAATACCCAAATTAATATATATTTTTGGATTTCACATAAAAGTAAGCTATTTTGGATTAGTTTTTATTTTGTTTAATATTTATTTCCATTTTAAAGTTATTTTTGGATAATTTTAAAGTTCATAGTTAACATGGCATATAAAAAAAAGTGCACCATTATTTGTGTCTCTCTATTACTCTTACTTACAAGTTCTAAAAAATGGGTCCACAAGGCTATTGTCCCTTTTTTTAATGGTCAAATCTTTTTTTGTCTTCGATGATATGAGAATTATTAATTTTAAGTTTAAGTTGTTTTTTAGCTTGATTTATGTGGCATGTTGGCTTATGCTTAAACATGAAGACTAAATCATAATATCATATACATACATAAAGAAGAAACTAAAAAATTAACACATTGCCTCAACCTTCATGAACAAGAACAAGAACAAGAGGAGAGGTGATTAACTGCCACATCATGGGAAAGCAAGTGGAATGTAAAGTTAGTGTTGTGTTTAATCAATGAAGATGAGGATGAAGCATATGTACCACCGCAAAGAATCAAACTCTTGACCTACGACTAACAACTACAAACAAGTAACTTTGAAACCTCCCAAAAGACTCACGAGATCCTCCATGTTTTGACTTTCTTAAAACATATTTCCTCCCGCCTTGATATATCTAGAAAAACTCTCCAACTTAAAAAAATCATCCTTTATATATACATGAATATCTCGATCCACTAAATGCATAAAAACACTCAAAACAATAAGGTTTTGTGTTCAAACCCTATGTACCAACATTCTCATTTTCTTTCTTCCTCATTTTTATAGGTTTATAAGCATGATCCTCTTCATTTAATTATGTAAGAAAAAAAGTGTCCTTAGAGTTGAAGATCAAACAATTTTTTTTTCAAGGCTATCATTTTTGTGCAAAACATAGTTACTGACTTAACGAGAACTATGACTTCAAAATGAGAACTCTAGCCTTTAAAACCCATATTTTTGAGTAAACAACATGAAAATCAACCCCCAAATCAAAAAGTGGTGCTACCGGTAGCACCATTTTTTTAAACGGGGTCAAAATTACAACATTTTTCAAACATGGCCTTCGAAACTCAGACAATAGCTCAAAAAAACCTTAAAATCAACACCTAAATAAAAAAGTGATGCTACCTAAAACAAAATGTTTTTTTCCTAAACATGAAAATCATAGCTATTTATGACCTAATTGAAATTATGATATTGACAACAAAACCCTATGTAAATAAACAACCCAAAATTGGACCCCAAATGGCCACTTGAAAATTTATTTACAATTTTTTTTAATTTACATTAAAAATAAATAAATAGAAAGAACAAAATCTTTGACAAGATTAAAAAACAAGATGAAAAAGAAAAATAACTAAAAAAAAATTCCAAAAAAATAATAATTTAAATTTTTTTTTATATATATACAAAAATTTCATTAAAAAACCTTAAGTAAATTAAAAAAATTAAAAAATTAAAAAATTAAAAAAAAATGTCTAAAATAAAAAAATATTAAAAAAATATTAAAAAATCTTAAACTAAAACTTTATAATTAAAATAAAAGACCAAAAATTCAAAAATAAGAATAAAAAGAAAATTTTAAAACCAATTTAAAAATAAACTTCTAAACATATTTAAAAAAAATAAAAAATAAAAAATAAAAAATTGAAAAGAAAATTAAAAGCAATTTTACAATACAAAAACTATCAATTTTAATTAAAACTAAAGTAAAAAAAATAGAAAAACTCAAATATAAACAAATTTAATATATATATATATATATATATATATATATATATATATATATATATATATACAATTTTGCAATTGAAATAACATAAAATTTTAATTAAAATTAAAATTAAATAAAAAATTACAAACCTATATATTATTGGGGTGTCGTGGGGGCGATGCACGACATTGCCCCAGCTCCCACAAGTCCAAGGCTTAGCCCGTGGGGGCTAGGGTGATGGCGAGCATCACCCGAGCCCCCAGAGGATAAGCATTTTTTTTTTTTAAGTAAAAAAGGGGGTGTTACCTGCTATATTAAATTGACAAAAATACAGAGACAAAAAGACAGAGAGATATAGTCTTATTGTGCCACCAAATATGCTGCCATTTTACTGGAAACCAACACATATTGGGGCAAGTGTAGTATGTCTAGGAAGATAGGCTATAATACTGTTTCGCCATCTGTCCTGCCTGAAGGAAACCAGGACATATGGCAATATATTGTCTTATCTCTTAACAACAACATGATTTAAAACCAAACTAAACAAAAAAAAGCTCAAATACCCAGTGATCTGTCACCCATGTCCTCCTGACACGCGGATTTGGCCGGAATGGCAAACGACTGTGCGTGCGTTGGACATTTTCGCTTTGCTGGAGCGTTGGAGTAAACGTCAAGGAGAAGGTCCAAGCGTTGTCCCATGAGGCAGGCTCTGTGCTCCTGGTCTGCCATTTGGCCTCAGAGTTTGAACACGAGATCCAGATGTGTTGCGCAGAGTAGTGGAGCATGCAAATCGCTGGTTACTGCCTCACCTGAGGTTTCTTTCCCTGCTTCAGCTTGAGCCTCATCCTTTTCCATGGAGGCTATGTCTGTGTGGTGCACCATTACCACACAGGCTCTTTTTGAGACCTCATCCTCGTAGGTCACCTCCTCGACATAGCAGTTTGGGATGTCCTCACAAAGCTTCCTCCTTTTCGTTTATGTTGCTTGCGGTTCCAGGGTGGTCGCAATATCATCCGAGCACGGTGTTTCCTCTACGTAGAAGATTGGGAACTCTTTGTCAGGCTCCTCCTTCAGACTGCTTCCAGCTTGTATTTCAGGCTCAATTGCAGGAATTTCTTCTTGCTTCATGACTGTATGAGCTCTCCTTTCCATTGCAGGCTCAGTTATAGTGGCGTGGAGTGCCATGCGAGGGACACTCGCTCTCTACCGGAGGATAGAGTTGGCCATCGAGAGTGCGCGCTCGATATGTTTCCTTCTCTGTCTATGCTCAACGTGGGTGTGCCAACCCGAACTGCGGTGAGGCTTGCCTTGCTTCCTTGGCATTGCGGAGGAGGAGTGAATAGAAGGCACCCCTGGATTCGACGATATACAGACAAGATTACACTAGAGCTCACCGTCGGCAGGGAGGTGTAGAACAAGAATGAACCAGCTATGTCCAGGCCTCCTCGTTTTCATATTTTCGTGGGACGGTAGCACATGGCTCCTCCTTAACTCTGTCATAATGAATGAGTGTAGTGCTGGCTCTTTCGCGCGAGGGAGAAGTCCCGCCTCCGTAAGTCTGTTGTAATGGTCTGCTACCATCTTTAATTTTGAAGGGATGGGGAGCGACCTTTATCATTTAAGCCATGGTTCAGTGCTAAGCCGAGTGGCGAAGCTGGCCTACGTGTCACCCCATCCGGGGCCAGAGGATAAGCATTGGTCCCATGGGGCCAAGGCAAATTTTTTAATTAAAATTAAAACCAAAAAACAAATTACAAGCCTACATATGATTGGGGTGTCGTGGGGGGGATGCCCGATATTGCCCCAGCCCCCATGGGCTAAGCCTTGGCCTTATGGGACCAGGTCTTAGCTCCTGGGGGCTGGGGTGATTCCCGACATCACCCCCCATGACACCCACGATGCCCAACTGCATGGGCTGGTTGGGCACCGTCGGTGCCGTGGGGGGGGGATTTCAGGCATCACCCCATCCCCCACGGGCTAAGCCTTGGCCCCATGGGACGAGGGCTTATCCCTTGGGGGCTGGGTTGATGCCCGAAATCACCCCCCATGGCCTCCCATCACCATTGCATATGTTTTTTTTAATTTGTTTGTTTTTTCATAAAATTTTTCATATTTTTAAATTTCTTAATAAAAAAAATTATTTTCTTTTGAATTTTTATTTTTATTAAATTTTGTAGTTTAAGTATGTTAATTTGTTTTTTTTTAATATATATTTTTAATTTTTCTTTGTGTTTTTAAAACTTTTCTAAAGATTTTGGGTCATAAATTTGTTTTTTCACTTTTTTAGTGTAGATTATATATTTGTTTTGTTTTTTGGTTTTTTTTTTCCTCTTTAGTTTTTTTTTTCTTTTATGTTTCTCCTTAATCTTTTTTATTATCTAAATTTGCTTTTTAATTTTTATTTATTTATTTATTTCAATTCTTTTATTTTTCTTAGTTTTTAAATTATAAAAAAAAAATGAAATATATTTTTTTGTTAAATATTAAAAAATAGTGTTATTTAACTACAATTTTTTCTATGTATTGAAGTAAAGGTAAACAATGTGTTAAAAATCGTGTTTTCCCCTATATTTTAAAAGTATGGAACAATAAATTAATTAAGGAGACACAATTATATGAAAAATAGTAACTTCAAAAAGGTAAATGGTAAAAAATATTTTTAAGATTGAAAGAGATGAAAAATAAGCATTAAAAAAAAATGTGAAAACATTGTCGATCCAAAAATTTAAAATATCCAAAAACCATCTAAAGGGAGAGGGTAGCACCATTTTTAAAAACGGGGTAAAAAATTGGATCCGTTCTCGTTAAGTTGGTAACTATGTTGCAACCCAAATGATTTTAAGCAGGACAAAGAAAAAACARAATTGTTTTGGTGATTACTATGTTTATGCGTTTCTTTTGGATGATAGATGAATAATCAATACATGATCCATTCAACAATTCYTTTTTTTTATTCATTCGTATGCAGAKGGYAGTCGAAATAAGATTMYAAYGAATTAATCATAAATGGACATATGGTGGGAGGAATATTGGATTAAAAGAGAATTGAAGGTGATTGTTACGTATTGGGACATTTTTTGTGGGTGACTGGTACAACTTAATCATAATGTGAAAAAAAAAATTAGGTGAGATGGGATCAATGGGCTAGAGTGCATAAAAATCAAAGATGATGTTGTTGGAATTAAATTCCCCTCAAAGTAAAATGTATTTAATACCCATGTGATTGTTAGATGATTCTACTCCAATATTTTGTGGAAGATAAAATCCAAGCAACTTCGACTAATCCTAACCCTAAAAAACAACAAACCTACATCCATGTATCCCTATTCTAGTTATCAAAAAATATTGTCATTTAAAAAATATACAATTTGGATTAGTATTTAGCATACTTTTGTTAAGACATGTTCTCATGGTTCAATCTCACTCTATTTTAATAAGGAGTTTATAGAATATAAATGTACCAAAGAGATATTTCCATGTAGTTTAGATTGTTGAAGAACCTGGGTCCTCCACACTTGATATGAATTGATTAAAAATTAGTTGTAAATTTTGGAGTTATGTTTAATATCACCCAGTTTTAACATATGATGTTTAATGTAATAAATATTAAAAAAAAAACATGTAAAAGAAAAAAAAACATGGGGAATTGGGTTAATCATTGATATAATCATGAGTGCATAAACACCACTTAATGTTGGAGACAGTTTTTTATTGATGTTGTTGGAGAAACTCAATGAGTCACGTGTCATCTAGTTAGTTGCTCAAAGTTAGAATATGAACAGAGATGGCTAACCTACCCAGACAAGAAGAAATTGCATGTTGTGGAATATTCTATTTAATACAATGGCCTTGGGGCCCATGGTTTTAAATGTTGATCCTTTATTTATAATAATAGAGAAATTTCCAAGTCTGTAGATGACTGCAATGACTTTGACACATTCTTATTTTACATATATACTTTAAATGGTAATGTTGTGGGTAGTGGTACATGTATGAGATGTTTGATTCATGGTCAAGAATTGAACCCTGGTTATGCTTAACATTACATATTATATTAATGTTTTATAATCTCTTGAGAATGGAGTTCCATTTACACTGCAACAAGTAGGTGGACAAAAGCTAGGAATTCTTCTCATGGAGAGGAACTCATGGGTAGATATAGGAAGATAGGTGGATAGGTACAAATGGCAGTGGATTTCCAAACATTTATGGTAAATGTCCATTGGTCTTAAGTGACAAAAAATGAGGGTGGGTGATCTGTCCCTTAAAAGATACATTCAACATAACTAAGTGAACACCAAATCCATAATTTAACACTAAAGTTGAAGTATATAAGACAAAGATATGTAAATAATGCAAAAAATAAGATCTCTTCTAAAAATAAAATATTTGGTCCACAATTTATTATTTGAGACTAAAATTCCTCATTTACCAATAATAGAAATTAAAATCTACACCAGGAATATTACTTTGGAAGTTGGTTAACATCAAACTAATCTTGTTATCCTATTATCAATTGCCTATATCACCCTTAATTTGTTCCCCCAACTCCATGGTATTCTTTCCCTTTTCAATTTATGGTCTTTGTTAATCCTCTCCCTCTCCTTAAGTTCCTTATATATCTTTTGATATCTATCAATTCACTCAAAAATATTTTCCTTTCTTTTCCTAGTTGTCTTTCTCATTTTACTCTTTTTATTTTTTTTATTTTTCCTATTATCTCACTTCCATTTTCTTATTTTCTTAATTATTGATTCCTTATTGTTTCTCTAATATTTCATTTTTGTAACACACCCACTACCATAATCATATTTTTGTTGCTTTCTGCGGAATCAGAGCCCCCGAAATATCTACGGAGGCCTAGCGTAAGCTAGCTCTTTCTCTGTCTACTCCCATGTGATCGTGGGTCATGATCACAGGTCAAATAACCATAGCGCCTCTCAGTAATTCGCAACTCGGTGCTACAGGAATGTCGAATCGTTCGACTCTGCAACTGTCGAACCCCGACAGGGCTAGCGACTGGCCAATAGGGACGAATCCCAACAGTGTTAGTGAATGGCCAATAGGAACGGGTCATGTCGCGTGGTTGAGTGGAGTATAGGTGGCAAGAGGGAAGCACGACACAGAGGGGGATGTGACAGGAGACAGGTCCCACTTCACACGCCACACCATTCCGGACCCCCCCCCCCCATTAAAGGTAGAATGGCAAGGGGGGTCCGGAATTCGCCTGAATGACGTTGATCAAGGCGAATGAATCCTAACCGTTCAAGAGTTGCACGTTCGATTCCGGAACCCCCCCCCTCACCGCTAAAGGCAGAACAACAAGGGGACTCCAGAATGAAGCCTCGACCGTAGATCTGGGCGGGTGGACTCTGGTCGTCCAGATCTGCTTGCTACTTACCCTAATGCGCATTTGCCGACATATCTTCCTCACATCTCATGGTCATCCCAGACCCTGGATCCTTCGAGAGGATCCTGTCCATTCATCAGAGCCTAACCACATGCTAACATCTCAATGTTTAGAAGTCTGGATTTCGGGGTTTGAGAGCACAGGGGAACATGCCCTTTGGTATCCCGAATGCCGAAACATCGAAGTGTTGAACGAGCCTCAATCGGTGATTAGCCCCTTGGGTTATGCCTTGGTCAAATGGACCTCTTCCCATATGACCATAGTCTCTCTTCCGTCGGGATTTATCAAGGCGAGAGCCCGACCTCTTATCAACGGGACTCCCGAATCCCCGATCCCCGATTTCCCGAAACGGGTAATCTCTTGACACATAGCCTCCTGAAATCGGTCGGTCTACGACTACTTCGGGGTTTCCACCATGGAACATCCCGATCTCTCGTCACCAGAACTCCCGAGTTCTCGATTCCCGATTTCCTGAAATGGTAAATATCACGACACATGGCCTCCTTTAATCAGAGGACCCGAATCTACTTCGGGGTTTCTACCATGGAATGCCCCGATCTTTCGTCACCAGAACTCCCAAGTTCTCGACTCCCGATTTCCCGAAGTGGAAAATCTCTTGACACGTGGCCTCCGTTACTCGGACGGTCCAGATCTATTTCAGGGTTTTCGCCCCTATCCACTGGGGGTTTAACCCTCGGGTATCTCCTGATAGATCCAACGGCTGTCGGGTTTTCTAGCTGATATATGACAACTCAGACAGGTTCCTAACTTGTGTGCTCGCCCACGACTCCCTGGACATGGAAAGATCAATGGTCCGGATGCTCTCATGGGCCTTGGGGATCTACAATCCTGACCTCTTTGCTACCCACGAAGACACAGAAAGTCACAGGGGTAAGGCACTTAACATCCTACTTTCTCCTACCAAATCTAATGGTCATGAGTGACCACAGATCTCCCGACGGGATCTCGTCTGTCGATTCGATACTTATCAGGGATTTCTTAAGGCCTTGTGCCTTCACATTCTCCTTTCAGGTTCTTGATGGGCTTTTCAAGAAGGGTATCTCTATGGGGAGGTTTACCCAGGGTACTATCTGAGGCAGATAAGGGTATCGCTCTCCCGAGAACCAGACGTGAAGTCTGAATTAGATCAGTACGCATATAAATAATGATTTGTGAGGACATAAGCCATACGTAGTCTTTCCATATAAATATACAACTACCAATACTGATCAAAACACCATACAGACATTCTTATAATGAAATTATTTACAATTTCACAGCTTATGAGCATAAATATCAGAATACATATATTTCAAGATGCCAAAGGCAAAACACTTATCATAAAGTAACACCAGGGGTTATGCAACTGCTGAGAGGGGTGCTTGTTTCCATCCAACTGTAGGCTTAGCGACTCCCAACAGATTTACCACTAGCCACCCCCGAGCTGAGACCACGATGCTGTGAGACTGCGTCTCTGTTTTCCAGTGACCAGGAGCGAAGGTTACTCTCCTTCCTCTCTGCTATCACTCACTATGCATATCGCCAGAGTTCTCTTTCTCCCCTCGCGTCTGCCCCCAATTGCTTCTCCCCCACGCCTTATCCTCTTGCGAGGTTGCGTGTGGCGCGATTTTCCCTCGCGTTGGTCAGGCCTGACGGCTCTACGGATGGGCGGTTCACCTCCCCATCCCTCATTAATTCATGAGGAGCCATCTACCTACCAACCTGCGAGACATTTAATTCGGGGCCAGCGAGCTGCTTTTGGTTTTCCGGGCCAGTGAAGTCCAAATACGGTATTGATTTTCAATGGAAGTTAACGCCACCTTTCCAGGTGCCTTCCACCGCCTTTCTGCAGCCATCGTGGTCTTTTTTTCAGCATATCCCCTCTCAACAGTCCTGCAATATAAATTCATAATATTATTCACATTCATCGACCTTTTCCACAAGGTCCATTCACATCACATATTCACATTTCTGAGTTTGCCACAGTTCTTGGCCAGTCCAGTTATTTTTACAAACTGGGGGAATCAGGGTGTTACAATTTTCTTTTCCAATATGTAATGAAATCTATTTCATTATTATTATTAATATATTTTAGTTTATTTCAATTTAATTTTCATTCTCATTTTACTTGTCTTTTTTTCTTCTGTTATAATAAAATGATTTATATTTTTTAATTTAATTTATTTCATCTATTCATTTATTAATTTATGATGTTTCTATTTATTTATTTTTCCTAAAATTAATTATCCATTAAAATATTTTAATTTTTCTTAATTATTTGTTCTTTAAAGTTTTTTTTAAAGCTTCATTATTATTATTTTAATTTTTCTATGATTTGTTCTTTATGTTTTTCTTGTTTTTTTTTCCATTATCATGAAGGCAACCCGTAGCAGGCGTTTACAAACCCATCTACGAGATCTTCAAATCCTGGTGGTGGATGTGGCTGAAAGAAGGCATGCGAGCAAAAAATCTCTAAAGAGTGTGGTCTATTGAGGCCGTTCAGCTGATAAATGGATGACTCGAGGATTCTTGCACTTCTAAGGACATGCTTGTCGCGATAAGTAACCACAATTAAACTCTTTGGATGAAGGGCATACTTAATTGGCAGAAAGGTATCCAATTGATGGGCATGATCTACATCATCTAATACTACCAGAGCCTGACCAGAAGAGAGATTCTTTTTAAGTAGCTCTATACCTTCTTTAGGCCTCTCAATTTTGATATCTACACCTTTCAAGTCTTTAATTAGTTTACTCTGCAAAGAATTTAGTGAAGATTTAACTGCATTTTCTCTTATATCAAATAAAAAGGAGCCCTTGTAATTTGATCTCTATCTGTTTAAGAATTCTTTGGCGAGGGTTGTTTTCCCGACTCCCCCAACACCTACAATCCCCACAACCCTGACTTCGACCCACTCCTCCTCCACGCATAGGACTGCCCTTTGAAAATCCTCTAACTTTATCGGCAAAACAATTGGATATTTGGCCACATGCAATACTTTCAACACCTTTTTCACAACCTTCTCCAACAACTCCGATTCGTTCATGGATATTCATATTCAGACAATAAATTTACTAGGGAGAACATTCTCCTAGGTTGTCATGTATTACCAATTCAACACTAACAGGGGTTTACAAATTAAAAGATATGACAAATTAGTATGGTGGAAGATTCTCACCCTTTACACGCCTCCAGCTCGAACCTGCTTATGTCGGCAGCATGAAAAAGAGAGTTTCTCCAACTTTGAATTGTTTAGGATTCGTTTCGTTGCTTATCCTCATGTTTACGCAGGGATTTAGCTTATGGTCCATCTGTATATTTTCCCGTCCACCGGAGATGCTCATGCTTAACGTTGTAAAATACAGGAAGAATGGTAGCCCCTGACTTTTCTGACTCCACCATGAGGATAAGCTCATCGAGACACCAATTTGATTTGGCATAGTTTGTAGAGAAAATTGTTATATGGACATAGGCTACTTGAATAGCATATTCTATTTGAGAAATAATTTTGCCTCCATGCTCTAATTCTGGTTGGTCAAGAAAGCCTCTTAATACACAGGAATTAAGGCTATCGTAGAGATGTCCAACGAAGGATTTCTTGGCATCTGGACCATGATGGCTTATAAATACATTGTAATGGGTCACATAAGAAGCAGGGGCGGTTGTGTGGTGTGCCATTGGAATATGGAAGAAGATTGGATCAATAGACACAGAAGTTAAAATAATAATCTAATGATGCTTAGACAGGTAGACAGATCAATGAGAAACTAATTTGAAGCGTAAGGGGTTAGATCGGGGGAGATGGGAAGCAGATGTGTGTGGCTTAAAAAAAAGGATGTTGTGGATTGCCACGTATTCCTACCAAGCAAATCATTACAACGTGGGATAACAATTATTACTCCACGTTGCTTATGCGTTGAGAAATGTTGTGAATCTGTGATGTGACATCGTACACTAAGGGCTTAGCAGTCGGCGTAGACAAGGTGGTTTTTTACCATCTGTGAGCGGGGTACGCAAAACACACTGGAAAAATAAATTGGGCGAAATAGCTGTTGTTTCTTCTGCCGCTTCCAGAAGCCAGTCGTTGGTGACCGCATACAGAGGTCGTCTTCCTCACCAGCCGCTGATGGAATGGTCTTTACACTGCAGTGCGTCCACGTCCTCCATTCTTTGACATTAATTCACCTTAATTATGTAAGGAATAATACACATTTTTTAATTATTATTTTTTCGAACAAGGTTTGGGGCCACTGTGTTTTTTACAAATCTAAAACGTTTATGAATTTTAGAATTTTTTTAAAGGGTGTTGTTTAAACATTAGATGAATTTTTTCACCTGAATCAGGTTAAAAAGATCTTCTTGAAATATCCATTTTTTATTGTTTTAATTGTATTTTTGAATGCATAAATGGATTCAAAAACCTGAAAAATCTTCAAGGCACTAGAATTATATAGACTTAATCAGTCAAATATAGAGTTCCAACAATTTTTGACTGGATTTCAGTAAAAACTGATCAGAAAATATATCCGTAAAAACTTCAAAAAGTCAAATGTTTAGACTAAGACTTTTTTAAAGCACAAATGGTTCATAAAAGTGCTTTATGTGTAAATAATTATCAATATTTATATATGCTTAAAAATATTTGTTGTAGAGTGTGAAATAAAAGTGATATTTTCAAAAATTAAGTCACATCAAGTTCAAATTAATATTTTAAAATTTATTTTCATTTAATGTTTATGTTTGACTTTCATGTAAGAGTAACTTAGTTTGAATAAGCCGAAATGTTGTAGTCTCAACGTTTCGTTTTGATTCTTTTTTGACGATATTTTTTGGGATTATTTGCCCGAAATCAAGTGAGAGATTGTTAGATCTGTAGATTTGAGTGATTATTTCTGTATAATCCAAGTGTCCCGGGCGTTTTCAGCATGTTAAATCCATTTATGCATTCAAAAATGGATTTTAAACAACAAAATATAGTGATTTTGTGCAGATTTATGTCGTTGGATTCCGTCTAAAAAAAAAAAAAACTTAAAATAGTTAGACAACACCATTTGGAACTTCATAGTTGACATAGTACCTTTGTCACACCTTGAAATAAACTAGAGAGCTAGAAATCACTTATATATATATAAGTTTAAAGTGCTCAGTAACATGGAGAATTAAGTTGCGCAAAAGAGGGTGCAATATTGGTATTTTGAAATAAACTAAAAAACTTTAAAACACCTCAATATATATGTAATAAATTTTAGAGATTTAAAGTGCTCGAGAACACGGAGAATTAAGTCGCTTAGAAGAGGGTGCACTACTAGTGGTGTCTCTCCCCTACTTATGGATCAAAATGCAAGTGACAGGGCTCTCGAATGAGGTGGAGTTATATCATTCCAAACACACAGGGAACATGGCCAAGGAAAATGTAGCTAAGTTACTGCAGTCAAAGCATAGCACAAGCCAAGAAACTTTGGTTCGGAAGGTTCACACCACCTTGTGTGAATTGTGTTTTTCTTTTACACAGTATTTTTACACAGAGTAGGGGCGGAATCGATCTAGTGAATAGAGGGAACTGGGAATGCCTCCATGATAGTGTATCTATTTACAGTTAAAGAACAATCCCTAGGATGAATAAATCTATTCAGGTGTAAGATATGCAAGGGACCAAGTGCAAGTGGAGGGCACTTGGTAGCCTCACCAAAGACACCAAAACGGGTTAAGTTATGCATGAGAAAACATCAAACATTTAATGTTTGGAATTAATGCTAACTTGAAAGTTAGCATTAATTCACCTTGCTTCCTGAATATCTAGTTTATTAAATTTTGAGTCTCTCATTTCCCAAGTTGGAATCCATTTTCCTTGATATGAGGTCAAATAAGACCTCAAACTTAAAACTTAGGGAAAAAAACATAAATGTGAATTGCAAATTGTATGAAATTATTAAAACTTTGGTGTAAATGCTCTATTTCCATGCAGGTATTAATAGATCTAAGGAAAATCGATTACTAATAGTCTCTGCTACCGAAAGGAAAGGACTAAAAAGGTTTGAAGGAAGTAAAGGTATATTTTCTCAAGGAACGTCAAGCCTAACCAAAGTAGAGCAAAGTAGAGCACTATTAAGGTTTACGTGTGGGATTTTGCCATTGATGTAGAAGAAATGGATTTAGTACCCCACTAGCAATACTATATGGGTATGAATATGTAATAAAGAATAATTGTGTAAGATTTAAGGCTTTGTATTTAAATCAATGTTGTTCTTTGAATCAAATTTACTATGAATATGGAGATTGAATAAATGTTTTTTTGGGGGCCTATCCACTTTTGTTTACATCGCACCTCCAAACTTTTGAAATAAGATAGATTGATTTATTAGAGATTTGTTAAATTTTCCAAGGAATTTGGAAGCACATACAAACAAACATAGGAAACAAGATATATCAATGTGTTATAAATTTGACTATAATCTCCTAAAGGATTTGTGAGCATATTCAAACATCCACTCTAAGAAAAATAGATGTATTAAATATTTTCCAAATTTGGAAGCATTTTTAAACTTGGGTAATTACACAAATTAATGCGTTGGAGATTTTTCAAATATCTTAAAAAAATTGAGAACATATTTAAACTTTGACAATTACATAAATTAATGTGTTGGAGATTTTTCAAATATCAAGGATTTGGAACAAGATAAATCAATGGGGCAGGGATTTTCAAAATTTCCAAGGAATATGGTAGCACATCCACATTAAGGAATAAGACAAATCAATGTGTTAAGAGATATTTCATATCTTCTTGAATATTTGGTATAATCTTAAACTTTTCTAATTAAATAAATTGAAATGATGTGTTGAATATTTTTCAAATTTTCTCCACACTTTTACTATAGGACAAATTGATATTTTAGAGATTTATCAAATTTCCTAATGAATTTGGGAGCACCTCCAAACTTTCACAATAAAATAGACAAATGTGTTGGAGATTTGTAAAATTTCTTGACCAAGGAATTTGGAAGCACATCCAAATTTAAGGAATAAGATAAATGGATTTGTTGGATATTTCTCAAATCTCCCAAGGAATTTGTAAACATTTTCAAACTTCCATAATAAGGAAAATCTATGTAGTGGAGATTTTTCAAATATCTCAGGAATTTGGGAGAATTTCTAAACTTCCCCACTGAGACATGTCGATGTGATAGAGACTTGTCAAATTCCCTAGGGAATTTAGAAGCAAGTTCAAATTGCAGAAACATAAATGAATGTGTTGGAGATTTTTTGAATTTCCCAAATAATTTGAAATAATTACAACAATTTGTTGTTGATTAACTTTAGATATTTAAACAAGGGGTAGGGGATTAAATTCTTCAGGGAATATTGTTAGATGTGAATATTCCACTACGATCGTTTCAAGGTCCTTTGAAGAAAGGCTTCCCAATAACTCTATTGCTCTATATTATGGAAGTTAAGACCTTGGGTTAATTTATTTCTCATCAAGTGGGCGAAGGATTAATCGAAGGTATTCTCCTCCATGAGTAGGGAACTATGCACTTATTAATGGTATTTTTATGAATGAATACTCTCTCACCACCAGTGTATTTTTTAAGAATTCAAATATTATACCTATGTATAGTATTCTAGGCTACTATTTCGGCTTGAAAAATCATACATATAGATATGTAGGTGAATATTCAATAAAAAAACAGATAATTTACTTTTAAAACTTGTACGTTTTGGTAAATATCTCAATTTAATCATATTTATGTAAAAAAAAAATAGGTGAATTTTTAACTAAATTATCATATATATATATATATTATTTATTATTATTATTAATTTTTTTTTTCCAGAAAATCGCCAAAAAATTGCCAATTGACAAAATTTCACCCCTAAAAAATACCCTGCTCACCACATTGGAGGAACGAGGGTCTATGAATAACACAATGGATTGCATCTAGATATTTTAAACTATATCTAGCTCTCAAATTTAGTGGGCCTAGACCCAATGTTATAGATAGAGCCCTCGTGATCTCCTTTTTTAGCTAACCAAGAAACTCTAGTTTCATATTCAATTATGCCAAATTTTTAAGTTTCTTAGTATCCCTTCACCTTCTAGGAATCACTTCAAGAGTTGTGGGGCATGGTCATACAAAATTTAAAGGAGAATTTGAGAAATGGTTACCCAAGCCTATGTCACCCTTAGCCATTGTATTTTAGATTTTTACTAAGATCCTAGTAGCCATTCAAATATACTGCCCTTTTTGCTAGATTTACTATATCAGTGCCTATTAACAACTTGAAAATTGTCATTTTATCTTTTTCGACTAATATGGAGGGAGAAAAGGGCTTCCATCATGTTAACTAGAACCTTTGTTGCACTCTCAAACACTAAGGTGTATGGGATTTTTCATAACCCACACTCATGCCAAAGCCTTATGTGCAAAATCATGCAATGGAAGGAAATGAATTCTAGAATGTAATTCTACATAATTGTATTCACAAAGGAGCCCACACGCGTAATAAAATATGGTTGGGTGTGAACTTACAAAGTTTCATCATTATGCTAGCCAATCTCAAGTTGAAAGGAACCTACATTTCCCAAATTATTTAGGAGGATTGGGAGGAAGTGAAGTTGTATTTGAACTAGAGAGACCATACATTTAGGTTT
>ML802983.1:144327-164342 GCA_009831015.1 Picea engelmannii
CCACTTTTGATTTTCTCAGGCAAACATGACTATATTGGTTAAGATATTATTTGTTTTAACTTTTTATCCACAATTGTTTATTTCATAAATTAAAGTAGCATATATTTTAAGTTGGTGAATGGAAATGCCGAAGTAATTCAAGGGAAATTTCATTAAAAAGGTTTCATATTAATGTTGTTAATTGAAATTATACAAATATTGTAATTAAAATGAATGTATTTGAAGTTGAGTGTTTGGCTCATGCCTAGAGTTGGTTCACTATTTGGGTGATGTTTGGCTCATGCCCCCAAAGTGTCTCAACTTGTATAAATGAAACATAGAACCATGGAGGTTCACCACTTTGTTCATTGAGTAGACAACCAACTTTTGACATTGCAACATTTTACCTCGACCCTTTCTACCATCCATAAGCGAAGACCTTACATAAAGCCCCTGAAACACCATCTATCTTAATAATAGTTATTTATATAATGATATAATCGAGATTCTATCACCGGTGGGTTTTGAACTAGCGTTGAATATGAACCAAAGCTCCCCAAATTATCTGTTGTTTTTCAAGATATTTCCTTGGAAATTTTTGTGCTCCATGTTTAAATTCAACCATTATCGTTATCGATGGACGGGCCTTGGATTGGGAATGGTGAAATGAGGAAGGGAGCCGGTGTTCAAAGGATAGTCGGTTGCCATAGAAAAGAGAAAAATGACAACGTCGGATAGTGTCAATCCACGTGTGGGTCGTTTGTCAGGCTCCATATGATAGAGTAGGGTGTCACTGCGTGAAGCAGAGAGCTCCGAGAGTCGAACTTGGGCTCTCGAGATCCAATTATGAGGCGGTGGGTAATGGTATTCGGGATCTGGAGTTTATCATAGATTCAACCACCGACCGTGGCGGGATTCTCAGGAAGGAACTAACAACCACGCTATGAACGATTACAATTTCCGGAGACATGTCCAAATGCTCGTACGTGCGAATGCGATACCCTCAGACTTTTCCCCTTCCAACTCCTGCCCGAGTTGTCCTCGCTTAGCTTAAATGGAGACTGTAAGATGAATTCAATGCGAACTGTTAGACAAGGCATAATTAAAAACCATAGAAGACAACATCACATCTATGGTATTTGCAGTGGCGGTTTCAAAGTATTGGATATATGGAGGAAAATGGTGGTTTTGCAAAACCTGTCAACTTGTTGACAGTTCTACAAAATATAACACTAAGATATGCCTTCGGCATAATTTTTTTATGAGGTATGGAGTTTTTTTATTAAATTATTTTATGAAGTATGAAGTTTTTTTTTTATTAAATCATGTTGGAGCTCAAATGATTAAATATGACCTTACAAATGATATCCATTACAAGAGTGATAATATTCGAAAGATAGTTCTCTACATAGTATTCCACAACTCGTTTGTAATTCATATTACCCATTCACTCGAATTAGTTCATTGGACCATCGTATGCAAAAGTTACGACCCCAAGAAGTTGATGTACTAACTTACCCCAACGAGTTCCACTTGACTTTTGGCACTTCATTTCTTAGGGTTAGGTTTTTGGATGTCTAGGGTTTTGGCATTCATGTTTATTGTAAAAATGATTTCAGAGCCTCATTGTAATCATCTTCTTGTGAATGAGCGCAACCATCACATCTCTTCTCAGAGATAAGCTGCCACCATTCTAGCAAGCTTGTTTTTAGTCTGCATTTGACAGTTTCAACATATTTCCTTATTGAATAGAAACCAATTTTATTGTATCTATGTTATTGTTCCTTGTGTCTCTCTGTGAATAATAATAATAATAATAATCTTTGTTCATTTCGTTATGCTCGTAAAATACGGATCAATGGTATCAGAGCGGTCTTCTCCTTGTCATTCTTAGTGCATGTCCTCAACAAGGTTAGGGTACAAAGAGTTGGGTTTCGAGATTGTTTCTCTTGAGAAAAAAATCTCTCGCACACCCAAGCGATCTTCCATGGTGGGAGAAAATAAAGACGACGGGATAAGAGATCCTTTCAAACTGTTGCTCGAGGAATCTCTCGCACAACAAAGGAACAAGATGATGGATAATTTTGAGCAAATCCTTTGGTGGCTACCAATAGGAGACACATCTTCCTTGAGCGGAGGCACTGTCCTATTCAAGGTACAACTCAACTTTGATATTCCTATATTTGGATGTCAGGTAGACATAGATGTTGTAGAAAAATGGTTGAATCTGTTAGAAGGGTATTTTTCTGTCCATAACTTTTCGAATAGAGAAAATATTACTTTTGCGCTCCTCAAATTCGTTCCCCATGTCAAATATTGGTGGGATACTTTCTGTGAGAAAAAGGAAATAGAGGAACCCTCATTATTTATGGTTGCACTCACCTGAGAGTCCTTCAGGGATGTTATTAAGGAAAAATACTACCATGTTGGAAGTTATGACGACCTGTATACAAAATGGACCACACTGCAGCAGCAAAGGGACCAAGTAGTGCCAAAGTTCACAAATATCTTCCATAACTTACGCACCAAGATCGGTATCAAATATTTTGAGCGACATCTAGTACTCAAGTATCGTCATGGTCTGCATAGACACATCCAGGCAGAAATGGATTTTTTGGACATCTTATCCTTGGGCGCAACCTATCGATATGTCATCAAAATCGAGCATAAGCTTAAACAAAAGACGTAGTAGTTTGGGTTTGGGAAAACCTCACAACAGAGTCAGGGAAAGGGCAACCCCAACCCATATAAAAAAGGACAGAGTAAATATGGACAGCCTCAAGACAACTAGTCTAAGCCGCAAGAAAATAAGGACAATGGGAAGATGAAGAAAGTTACCGGGAAGTGGTGCGACTTACATAAGATCCCATGGCATAACACTATTGATTTTCACTTGAAGCAGTCATTGGTGGCTGAGGTGAAAGCCTCTAAATCAGAGGCAGGTTTCAACTCTGAGTCAAAACTGAAAAAGGGGAGGTGAATCATTGACACGGAACCCAATGCAACCGTTGCTACCACCAAGATCCATCCCGGTGAACCTGATGAGTCAAAGGAAGGCGAATGCCTCTTTCATTCATAGATGTGGGTGAAAGGAACTCCGTTGCACTTCATTGTTGATAGAGGTAGCTGGAAGAACCTCATCTTAGCGGAGATCATCAAGCGAATATCCTTGCTGACAATGTCGCACTCGCAACCCTACACCATCAGATGACTCCAGTAATGAAGCGATCTTCACGTCAGTCAACAGTGTCACCTATCATATGGAATCAAGCCCTTCAAAGATAAGGTATTGTGTGACGTTTCTCCCCTTGAAGTTTGTGATGTTCTTTTGGGCCAACCTTATTTATAGAAACCTCATGTTGTATATGAGTCTAGGCCTCGCAGTGCTATTATTAATTTGAACAGGAAATTGTACATGATACTTGAGGTAGTCGCATCTAGTGCCATTTCCTTTATCTCTGCCAAGCAATGCAGGAAGGTCATCTCTCATACCGGGAAGTTTGTCTTCTTCATGATTCACTCTCAAAGGGAGAGAAATATTGAAACCACATCTATGGACTCCGCGACCGACCTCTCCATGCAAAAGAAGCAAGTGGATACAGTCTTGGAAGAATACAAATACATCTTCTCCTCACCTACTAGGGTACCTATGCACTATCGGGTCAAGAATTCCATCAATCTGACCCTCGACGCACCGCTGCCCAATGGGCCAGTCTATCGCTGCTCTTTGTTATAAAAATAGAAGATCAAGCATCAGATCCAAGAACTTCTCCACAAGGGGCACTTCCGACCCAACTCATCACCTTGTGGAATCGCAATCATGCTGGTGTAGAAGAAAGAAAAGACTTGGTGACTATGCATTGATTACCATGCCCTAAATAAAATCACAATGAGGAACATGTTCTCGATTCTCTGAATTGACAATCTCCTTCATCTGCTCAAGGGGGACAAATACTTCAGTAATATTGATCTAAAGTCTGGCTACCATCATTCCCCAATAAAGAAGACAGATGTATGGAAGATTGTCTTCAAGTCAAAAGAAGGTATTTTTGAATGGCTTGTCATGCCCTTTGGTTTGACAAATGCCCCAACAAATTTCATGAGAATGATGGACGATATATTGCATCCTTTCACCAATTCTTTTGTAGTGGTGTATCTTGATGACATCCTCATCTACAACAAGACTTGGGTGGAACACTTGCAACACACTCAACAGGTTCTGCACACTCTACGGTAGCACAAGCTATATGCCAACTGGGAAAATTGCTTCTTCGGAATGGATAGGGTCTAGTACCTAGGCTACATTGTTAATGAGCATGGTGTGCATGTGGATCTAGCCAAGATCCAAGTCACCTATGACTAACCAGCCCCAACCACTCTCACTAATCTTTGGATCTTCTTAGACATTGCCAATTTCTATCACAGGTTCGTGTTGGGATTCTCCCATATTGCATAGCCCCTCAACCAAGTAACCAAGGATGGTGGTAAGGAAAAAATTGTGGGGCATGTACCAACATTAAGCGTTCAATGATCTGAAGCAATGTTTGTGCTCAACCCCAGTGCTTTCATTACCTGACCTGCAACAACCCTTTGAGATCAAGACAAATGATTTCGACTATGTTGTGGGTGTCGTTATCACTCAGCATGGCCACCTCGTGGCCTATCATATGTTAGAGATAATGCCTAATTAATGTTACAGACTATAGTTTAGGGATTGGATTGAGTTTGCTGGAGGATTTTGAGATATTCTCTCAACCTCTCCCTCCAAGAGTGGAATTAGTTGGATCCGAGTCCAACGATATATATGCATGTATTGTATTGTGTTTGATATGTAATACAAATTGTTCTTTGTGTGTGAATCGTGTGTAATAGAAACTCTCCTTATTTCTAAATTCATAGTGAGATGTTATCATATGTCATCTATAAGTACCATACTTACAACAAAGAAATGTACTCCATTGTGAAATCCTTCCACCATTGGAGGAATTACATTCTTGGAAAGGAGACAATCATCCACACCGATCATAAGCCATTGCAGTTCATGCAGACACAAGGAAAATTGCAGAATGGCCTCCATTAGAAGTGATCCACATACTTGCAACAACTCCACCTCAACATCAAGTATAAAATAGGAAGTACCAATCGAGTCGTTGATTTCCTCAACCGACCTCCAGTCATGACACTTACCATGACTCTTGTGGCCACGAGACCTCTGGATGGCCCCACCTCTATGAGAAAGATCATGACTTCGCCAACACCTACTAGATGTTGGGCACAAGCATAATTGTCACTATTTTCCATCTTCATGACTAGATGTTGTGCACTATGGGACATCTTTTCATTCCATCAAGTGAGTGCGCGAAGATGATTTGGGAATCCAACTACAGTCAGATGGTAGGACACTTCGATGTAGAAAATACAGTGGCAGTGTTGCAATGACATTTCTACTGGTTGAAGCTTCGACATGATGTCAACAAGTATATCAGGTCTTGCACTGCCTGTACTTTTTTCAAACCGACCACTAAGAAAAAAGGGTTGTACACTCTTATTCCTACTCCTGACAAGCCCTAGGAATCCATCTCAATGGACTACATGTCAGGACTTCCGTCCACCAAGCGGAGAAATGACTCTATTTTGTGGTTGTTGATCGTTTTTCCAAGATGGCGATTATGGTCACTTGCAAGAAGAGCATCACAACAGAGGCCACTTTCAGGCTCTTATTTGAACGAGTGTGGGTACATTTTGGGATCCTACAAACCATTATCATAGATCGGGAGAGTCGATTCCTCAATACATTCTGGTTGAGCCTCGAATCACTGTTGGACACCAAGTGAACCAAATCTACTGCCTTCCACCCTCAGACGGATGGTCAAACCCAGGTCGTCAACTAGATGAGTGTGCATATCATGCGAATGTACAATTCCAAGCACCCCCACACATGGGATGAGTGTCTTCCCTATGTTCAACACAACTACAACAGAGTCATACATAGCTCAACCGGCCATAACCCCTTTCAAGTGGGGTTGGGATTTCAACCATTGGGTCCCATGGATGTTTCCCTACCCCTTGCAGATCATATGCAAAAGTTACGACCTTGAGAAGTTGATGTACTAACTTACCCCAACTAGGCCCACACGACTTTTGGCGCTTCATCTCCTAGAGTTAAGTTTTTGGATGTCTAGTGTTTTGTCATTCATGTTTATCATAAAAAGGCCTTCAAAGCCTCATTGTAATCATCTTCTTGCGAATGAGTGCAACTGTCACATATCTTCTCAGAGATAAGCCGCCACTATTCTAGGAAGCTTGTTTCCAGTCTGCATTTTACAGTTTCAACATATTTCCTTATTGAATTGAAGCCAATTTTATTGTATCTCTGTTATTGTTCCTTGTGTCTCTATGTGAATAATAATAATAACTTGTGTTCAGTTCATTCTACTCATAAAATATGGATCACATTTTCATACCTATTTTGTAGACAACAATTTGTGTCCCCAAATAAAAGAAGGTCTAAGTGTCAGGGATCCAATGTGGGTATTTAAAAGGAGACAAAGAAATATTAAAAATTTCTAATCTTTAAAGTACAAAATCCAATCTATGTAGATCAAGAATCGGATGTGAAACAAGTAGCTAATAGAAAAAAGACTATTTCATCCATCGAACAATGACCATACATTGAACAATGACCAGAAAAAGATTTTATGAACGTTGCAGCTACAAAAGAATTGTCAAAATATCTCATCGTCATTGGACTTATGACGAATGTTAATCAAGTCAACGACCATTAAATGATTTCAAATAGGTATTTGGCCTTCCCATGCATGCATTTTATGTTCTTCGGACTTTCAACGAAAGGTCGTCGGAAGACAGACGATGCCAAAACATCCTCGTTCGTGTGGTGAACATTGGGGATCACAAAACAAAATGATCAAACTTTTAATAATTATGAACACATTTTCAATGGTATGATCAATTTCATCCTTATCATTATAATATTTTTTCAAATATTGATCCCATATGTACTAGTTTCATCAATGAAAGTTAAGAAATACTTGAACCCATAGAAAGAAGGAGAAGAAAGCAAACCAAAAAAATCACTGTGAACAAGCTGCAAAGGGGTTGAAGCGTGTCCAGAGGCATGCTTGTCAAAACTACCTTGACGATGTTTTTCGGGAACACAACCGACACAAACACCATCTCTGTAAGAAACAAGAGGAAGACCAGTCACCATGTGTTGATTACATAATTGTTGCAATGAGAAATAGTTTAGATGACCAAACCACTCACTCCAAAGTTTTCTCTAGTCATTGCTATGAGCAACAAAAACTGATGGAAAAGATGATGACCCAAAGTTGTCAAAATTGTACAACCTGGTAATATCATCAACAATTCCAGTTGCTAGGACATGCTTAGGATAATTTAAATCCTTGATTACAACTTGGTGAGGTGAAAACTCTACGATTTTTCCTTCAATTGAATGAGTGATCTGATACACTAATAAAAGGCTACATGAAATAATTGGAACACATAATACATCATTGAATTGACCATTATCTACCCTAACTATTCCATACCCTACAATGTTAAGAGATCTATCATCACCAACAAATATATTTTTGGTGTTACATTCATTTAGAGCAAAAAAGGTAGATTTATCCTTATCCATATGATAATATGCTCCACAATCAATAAGCCACTCATTAGAAGAAGAGGTAGAAGTTGCATTCAAGGAGAAACCAGAAGCAGAAAGTGCATGTCTAGAAGAAGAAGAATCAATATTGATGTTGTGTTTCTTCATCATTGCTTCTAAGGCTTCCATATTTTTAAAACATTTAGACTCCACATGACCATCTTTCCCACAAAAGTTGCAATTCCTGTCATTCTTCTTACTTTTGGATTTTGATCCTTTGTCGCCATTAGGAGAAGAAGCTAGTGGAGAGGGTTTGGGACCCTTGTTTTTCTTGTTGTTGTGGTGAGGATGATTCTTCTTAGGATTCTTGGATTTTTCTTTCTGTTGGGACACTAAGGCTTTTTTGGATGTACCTGCAGTGTTGATCAAACCGATTTGCAAAATCTTGTCTTTCTCTCTAACCAAAGAATCACAAAAGGACTAAAGACTGGGTTCTTTATAAGAATATCCTAGAGCTTCTTTGGTGGCTTAAAATGTAGATACAAAGACATAATATGCACTACTAAGATCAGAAAGAATAATATGAATGCATTGGTCTTCCTTCAGATCTATTTTGTAGTGTATACATAAAAGTATAAGTTTTTTGAACTTAGATAAATAATCTTCAATGTAAGGAAAATCATTGGGACTTCAATTCATTAACTTATTTTCAATTCGGTGGGCTCGAATAATATTGTGTTTACTAAACACAGCTTCAATATTTTCCCACGCTTCATTGGGGTCATCAATTCCTTTAAGGTGAAATATTAAATCAGGAGAGATGGAAATTTTTATTAATCCATGTGCTTCAACATTATTACTATCCCATTTGGATTTATTTTCATCATTAGTGGGTTCTTTTTCTTTTCCCAAGGTAATCTGGTACAATCCTTTACTTCTTAATACATCTTCCATATGGGATTTCCATGAGAAGTAGATGGTAATGGTAAGAAAAATATCATTGAGAGAATCCATAATAAACATGTAGAGAATATGGATTTAAAATATGAAACTGATGGTTTGGATGGAAAACTCTCGAAAAAATAGGTGGTTTAAAAAAAACGGCACTGAAAACGGACTTTAGATGTGAAAGTTATACCCTTTTGAATAAAATTCATAAACGATGACCAAAGAGCCGTGTGTCAAGTAGAAGTTGGTCCACATGGTGATGCCCCTCCTTCACTAACTTTATTATGACCTCACTTTTAAAAATAAGTTGTTTATGAAGTGGCTCACTTTTATAGAATAAGCAGGAATCACTTTGTAAATCAAAAGTTGCATGCAAAAAGTAACTAAAAATAAATATTAAAACTACTTACAATGATTCACTTTTATAAGTTAAGTGAAATACACTTTACAATAAATGCATGAGTTTTTCCAAAAAGTAACAAAAAAGAGACTTGAACTCAAGACCTCTTATTAAATTAAACAACTTTCAACCAAGTGAACTAATGCAAAACGCATTATAATATTGAGAGAGAAGATGGGGGTTGTTGTTGTTGTTGTGGTGGTGGTGGTGGAAGATGGCCTTGAAGTGTGTGCTCAAAACAAATTATTTTCCTGTGTTCACACACACAAAAAAAAATCGCTTCTCGACAACAAAAATGAGTTATATCTTGGTTAGCTTACTTGGAAAATGCAAGTTTTCTCTCTATTTTTGATTTACTAAGATCACGTAGATCACATAACAAAGAGCATACGCAGACAAAAAAACATGTTTCACTATGTTTATGATTTTTCGAGATCGCATTGAGCGCGGGGGAAGAGAATACACAAAACATAAATATTAGCAACCTAGAAACAAAAAAGGAAACCAAAATATTATCTATATAAAAATTTAAAAGGGGTGTATTCACGATTTATACCTTCAGATCTGACTGAAATGATCATATCTTGGGAAAACATAAACCTTTTCGAGTGAAAAATAAAGTGTTCCTAACTAAAACCAGTGCTCTGAATGCAATAAAATAGTCCTCTCATTCCACAAATGTATGGAAATAATATAAACTAGAGATGCATCAACAAAGCTTCAAGATCTTGATCTACAACGAGAGTGGGGCTTCAAATGGGCTCTGATACCATGTTTGACAACAAAGGTATTCCAACAAAGGATGAACACCTTAACTAACCGCTCACACAACTTGATCAAATATCAACAAACTGATGTTTTTTCATGGTAAAACCCCTACAGGAAAACATCTACGACCCCAAACAATGTGGCCACTTGAGGCAATTTATTAATGCAAAAGAAAATATATCACAAAGATTTTCTCAAAATAGATCATCATAAAATGACCCTCCACGCTCTTTAAATAGAGATCATGGACCAATCAGGTGCTAATCCATGGATCAATGTACCTATTAAGATCAAGGAGGATATGATTTGTCAGATCACTCTATGTCGGGAACATATCATGGCCATTGGATTACACATGCATACTAATGCATACTAAAGAAACACACTTTAATCTTATGATAAATTATACCAAGTTGATATTAACTAACTCCTAAGTGTCTAAATATCCTAACAATGTCGCACATTTTGATCAAGAAACAATATGTATTATGTCATACCAAGTAGGACATTTTGGGAAAAAGAGCTCTCTAAACCGCGGTCCATTAACACAGATGTGGGAATGATCCAAGTGGATATTAGTGGCCATCCACTTCTTCCACTGAATCAACATGGTCATTAATTGGTTTTTTTCCATTGGTAGCTTACAAGCCTGTGGTTTTGGTAAACCATGGTATACACTCATGGTATTTGCAAGATGGAGAAAAACAAAAAAATTAATCATAATAAAATGGTGAAAAGATATTTGCACGGTCATTAATTGGTTTTTAACATTGGTGGTTTATAATCTCGTGGTTCTTGTAACCCATGGTATTTGTAATGCGGGAAAAGGAAAATAAAACAAATAATAATAATAATAAATAGTGAAAAGATATGAATCTTGAGTGAAAAGGCACTCATAAGTAATATATATATATATATATGTGTGTGTGTGTGTGTGTGTGTGTGTGTGTGTGTGTGTGTGTGTGGACCCTCTCATTTGTAAAACATCATCTCATTTTCCCTTCATAATGTAGACACATAATATTTATTTTTAGAGCATTGTGAACTCAATAGGAGTGTCCACTTCAGGCCCACATAACGTTTGGCACTTTGCCTATGACGATTATGGTTTTGGACCTTAAGAGTTCTTTCTTATGTTTAAAGGACACTCTTTCAACCTCTTGTAATAGCTTCTTGACAAATGAGTGTACCCAACATCTCTCCCTTTCAAATATAAGCTACCACCATTCTAAGCTAGTGTTTGTTTTACAATATTCTACTATTTAATAAAATCAACAACATATCATCCACATACAAGACCAAATAAATAATATGATCACCAATTAATTTGTAATGCACATAGTGATCCACTTTGCTTCTTTTGAAGCCAAGTTCCAACATATAAGTAACAGATTTTTTATACCACATCCTTGGTGACTGCTTTAACCCATACATGGACTTTTTTAGTATGCATACTACCTCTTTCTTTCCCTTCATAGTAAAGCCTTCCAGCTGCTTCATGTAGATTTATTCTTCTAATCCCCATGTAGGAATGTTGTCTCCAAATCCATCTGTTCTACTTCAAAATAAATTGCAGCAACAACAAATAAAATAAATCTAATAGAAGTTAACTTGGAAATAGGAGAAAAAAATTTCACCAAAGTCAATCTCCTCTACTTAGGACTACCCTTTTGCTACTAATCAAGCTTTATATTTCCCCACTTTTCGTTTTCATTAAGTTTTTTTTAAACACCCATTTTCTTCCAATGAGATTTCTTCCAGCTAGAAAATCCACTAGATCCCAAGCCTCATTCTTGTACAAGGCTATCATTTCTTCAACCATGACCTTTTTGCAGAGTTTTCCATCATCTAAATTCACTGCCTCCCTAACAGTTCTAGGATCATCACCAGTAATAAACAAAGAAGAATTTGAATGGAAATTAGGTGGATTACACCTTTTTGGTTTCCTTCTTTTCCAAAATGATCTCCTCAATATTGGAGTTTTAGGCTCTTTGTCTTCTGATTCTTGTTCTTCTATAGAGTCTAATTTATTATCCTTCAACTCAAACTATATTTTCTCTAGTTCTTCCTTCCTTGGTAGGACTTCATGTTTGAAACCATCCTTTTTTTCTCTAAATACCACATCTCCACTATACACTACCTTCTTAGTTTCTGGGTTGCAAAGTTTATAACCTTTCAGACCATTTTTATAGCCAATAAAAATATTTGTTTTCAGCGTTTTTATCTAGCTTATTCTTGTTTTCATTTGGAACGTGAACATAGGCATCATATCCAAATACCCTGAGAGGGTTTCTTACCAGTCCATACCTCATGTGGATTTGTGTCATCCAGTGTTAATGAGGGTGATCGATTGGCCAAGTAACATTCAATACTCACTACCTCTACCCAAAATTCTTCTCCTAACCCAACACCATTGACCATGCACCTTGTTTTTTCCATCAACGTCCTATTCATCCTTTTTGCAACTCCATTCTACTAAGGTGTATATGGGGTAGTCTTCTTCCTTGCTATACCACACTTCTTATAGAATTCTTTGAATTCATTTCCACATATCTCTCCACCATTATTTATTCTTATAACCTTAATTATTTTCTCTATTTGATTCTCCACGAGAGCCTTAAACTCTTTAAACCTATCAAATAATTCCTATTTCTTCCTGAGAAAATTTATCCATATATTCCTTGAGAAGTCATCTATAAATGAGACATAGTACACAAATTTTCCCAATGATGGAACCAACACAAGTCAAAACAAATCAATGTGCACCAACTGCAAAATTCTCTCTTCCCTCGTTGCACCATATGGGAATCTTTCCTGATTTTTCTTCCCATATACACAATGTTCACAAAAATAAAAATCTAGAGAGGATTTAGACATACCATCAACCATACCTTTACCATGTAGTACTTGAAGGACCTTCTCTCCGATATGCCCTGGTATTTGATGCCACATCATAGTATTTTATCCAAAGACTGTAAGATTTTTTTCTTCTTTAGCTCCAATATCAGGAACAACAAAACTATTACACCTATCACTACTAGTGCTTCCCTGCATATTATACAGAGTTCCAAACTGAACTCCCTTCAACAACACCATTTCTCCTTGAAACATCCTGCATGTTTCTTTCTCAAATACTATTTTTACCCCTGCATCATCTATTTTTCTTACAGAAATCAAATTTCTGACCAATCCTAGGATGTGTAGAACACTAAGGAGTGTTCTAATCCTTCCATCCATGAGATTCAACTTGAATTTTCCTCATCCTATGATTTTGGTTGTCAATTCATCACCTAGAAAAACATCACCTCCATCACACCTTTAATATTCGCAAAACCACTCCCTGTGGGAAGTCATATGAAAGGATACACCTAAGTTAACTAGCCATGCCTCATGATATGCATGTGTGCTTGAAGAAGCCAAGTACACATCCCCTTATTTTGTGGAGATTTTTTCTTCTTTAGAAGGAGCATCTCCATATCCCTTCCATCTCTCAACACTTTTGGATCTACATTGATTCTTGTAGTGCCCTTCTTTTCCACATCTCCAACATACCTTTACAAACTTTATGTGAAATTTAGATCTTCCTTTAGATTTAGATCTCCTACTTGAGGATTTAGATCTATTTCTTTATTGGGAGCATCCTCTTAAAAATAATTCATATGTTCTTTGTCATTCCATGTTCTTTCACCTCATCTCCTCTGACAACAATGATGAGACCACATCATCGAAGATTAAAGTAGTTGTATTACTACTTATGGCCACAACCAAACTATCCCACGAATCTGGTAAAGATCACAATAAACTAATACACTTATCTTCATTGGTAATCTTAATATCAACATATAATAACTAACTTACCACAATATTGAAGGAATTAAAATGCTCTATGACCGAGTCTCCATATTTCATCCTTGGGTTCTATATCTTCTTCTATAGGAACAATTTGCCTACCAAGGAATTTGACCGATACAAAATCCCTAACTTATCCCATAATTCCTTGGTTGTAGCTTCCCCTAACACGTTCAATAATAATGCATCTGAGAGACATAACCAGATTGTGCTCTTTCACCTTTCAATCCAACTTTTTCTAGTCTTATGTTGATGTTCTTTTAGGAGCAGTACCTAGATCCACAAAGATCCACTGATTTTTATCGATTGATAGATCTTCCATGTTGAGATTTAACAACTCAAAAATTTCCCATTAAATTTCTCGATCTCTATTTTTGAATTGCTCGCCATTTCTTTTCACTTGAAGAATTGATATCGCAAATATCCCACTGTAACAAGGTTTATCACAGACTCAAGCCAAACCCTTAGACACAAAGTCATCACCCTGGAGCCAATAACATCTCTAATACCAAATGTAGATTTTAACCTTATACAATTAATTACTGCAAACAAATTCTTAATAAAAACATAAAAGATACAATGGCACACACACAGATTATATAAAGATTTTTACCCTGGAAACCCAAACCGGGAAAACCAACAACTTGTTTGGAGTCACATCTCTAATCTTATTTATTCATCATTGTTTACAATATATATATATATATATATATATATATATAATCCCGCGGCACCCAAACCCCTAATCCGTTGACCCGGATTAGTCAACAACCCTAACTCCTTAACAAAAATTAGAAAACCATTGGTGAAAACCATGTGTTGAAACACTGCAAAAAACAAACGTAAAAAATCTTCAATTTTTTTTTTCATGGGCACTGCCCCTGAACTCCCCTTGCTCCCATATTTTTGTACAATACATGGGATCAATTTTGCAAAGAATATAACACATGCCCAACATTGAGGGGAAAATGGTATGCAACTATTGTTAAAAGTAATTTGGTGGGTTGGGGAGGGGGTATCCATAGGTTGAAACAACAATTAGCACATGCAAGAGGGAATGTAAAACCTTGCCTAAAAGTTTTCGAGGATCTAAATGTTGAGATACTAGGTCAACTTGAATCCCGCCAAGAAGAAAAATCCAATTTGAAAAATATTCAAAAAGAGATGGGGAGAATTTCAGGCTTGATTCATAATGACACTCATAATCAAATCCCTGGTTTTGAAGAATCCTCTAGTTTTTTTGTTGATGATTATATTCCTTATACATTCCCAAGGAAAAAGCAAGTTATAGAAGAACTTTTTATTGCCCCTGATCCATCCAATTTGAATAGGTCATGTAGGAATGATTCATTCTTTGTACCCCACACCACCCCTAGTGTTCAACCCACCATTGATGCTAAATGGAAGAAGATTGAAAAGGAGGTTGCTTGGAATTACTTGCTAGATGGTGGTATGATGCAGACATACCTTTCAATGCTACTAATTCTACATATTGTCAAACTATGTTAAATGATATAGCTTCATGTGGTCCAAACTTCAAAGGCCCTATTTTTCTTGATTTCAAAGGGGAACGTTTACAAAATGAAGTTCAAAGAATAGATGAATACCTCATAGAGTTCAATGAGTCAAGAAGTAAATCAAGGTTAACAATCATGTATAATGGATGGAATGATGGAAGATTACACAAAATTATTAATTTCCTAATTTATTTCCCAAAAGGAACTATATTTCTTAAATATGTCGATGCATTTTATCAAGTGAAGGATGCACAATTATTATTTCATATTTTGGATGAAGTATTTGAAGAGGTAGGGGTGGAGAATGTTGTACATGTCATCATAGAGAATGCCTCCAACTATGTTGTGGCAGGAAGGATGTTGGAGGTAAAACACCCCACCATTTGGTTGACTCCATATGTAGTGCATTGTTTAGACCTCATGCTTGAGAATATTGGCAAAATTCACAGGGTGAAGAAGTGTGTGGAACAAGCATAAAGAATAACCAGGTACATCTACAATCACACATGGGTTTTGAAATTTATGAAGAAAAACACTAGGGGAAAAGATCTTGTTAGGTCAACTATTACATGATTTACAATGAAATTTCTTGTGTTGCAATCCATGCTTCAGCAAAGAGCCAACTTGCAATGATGTTTTATTTTTACAGGTGGAATACATCTCAATGGAGAAAAAAAGTTGAAGGGAAATACATAGTTGAAAAAGTTTTTGAAAAAGGTAGAAGAGATAGTACAATTCAATGGGCCTCCTGTAAGAGTCTTGCAAATGGTCGTTGGTGATAAACCCACCATGGATTTTATTTATGAGGCTATGGATCATGACAAAGAGTCAATAATGATAGTATATGGTGATAAAAGACAAAAGTATCTTTCTCTATGGAAAATCATTGATGATAGATGGGATTCAATGATGAACCCAAGGTAAGTAATTTCAAAGTTTTGAAGTTATGTTATTCACTACAAAATTTTAGCCAAAGTTTTAAACAATTGATGAATCCTATTGGTGGTGGTAGTTTGGTAACTAATGCCTTGATTTACAAAAGTTTGCAATTTAGATATTGAGATAGACATGCAATGTTTCTAGGTGTGAATTCAATTGGGATTTTTTTTGGCGTATACACACCAAGAATCAAAATTGTTTGGAATAAAAGTGGTTAAATGATATGGTCTATGTTTGGTACAACTTTAGATTGAGCTCCAACTAGTTGTTGAACAAGACCCTTAAATCAAGCAACATAGTTTTGGATGATATTGATCCTTCCTCATAGTGGGTTGTGGAGACTTGGCCAACAACATTTGACAATGAAGACCAATATTTGATGGACTTGGACCCACTTCCAAAGCCAAATCATCTTAACATTTTTTTTGGATGAGTACCTTTAGGGCCTAGAAAATAAAGCTAAAATCCCATTTTTGAGCCTAGTCATTTGAGGATGTAAATGATGAGAATTTAGATGATTATTTCATATGATTAGATTGTAGAGTCTATATTATAGAATATATTTATTCATTAGTACTATGCTTGGTTTTGGACTCTAGAGGGAAATTAGAGCCTCTTTGTTGATGCATTTTGGTTCATATATGGATTGCACTTCATGCTATTTTGGTTATATGCACCCTTGCTATATACATGAAATTTTTTGCATATTTGTGTATAATGATGTCCATTCACATGGGTGTGTGTGTGCGCCTGCACACACACACATTTCAAAATTTGAATATTTTATGTAGTTTTTTGTCAACCGGTTTTGTGGTCCAATTTTATTCCTAGTTTTTATCCAGTTCCAATTTATGTGATTGGCAGGTTTGGTGATCAGTTTGGTTTTGATAACATTGAGTTAGAGTGAAGCATCATGCTACCAAATAGGAGACAATTTGTGACCGTAAAAGGGAGTGGAGTAGCCACCCAATTTATTAAGTCAAATGAGAGTTGAGGGGAAAATTGTTAATGGAAAGAAGGTCACTAAGTTAATTATTAAAATATGGATTAATGTTTGTATAAGGATTTGATTAGTTTTATATGGTTGATCATTTATTTCTAAGGGTTTCTTGGGGAGAAAGGATTTTGATGCATAAAAATGGAACATTAACTAAAGAAATTAGAAATAAAGGAGATACCAAAAGAGTGAGAGAGAAAGGGGAATTAACACATGTTAATGGAGGAGAGGCTACATAAAGAGGTGTCACTTCCACTAAGCTCCACACCATGATCAATCTTCTCTCTTTGTCCCTAAAAATATAATTTGTCTAAAACAATGGAAAACATGTAAATAACACATTAATCCTATCAATAATAAAATGGAGCAATATTATTGATTGGTAGATAGGCATGGACTTTAGTTGCGAGGTGATCTCCCTACAATATGGATTTGATAATCCTTCATGAATGGGAGATTCAAATTATTCGAAAAATACCAAAGGGCAAACCCAAGCTCCAAACTCAATAACAATGCAGGGAGGGAAGAAATTTGACCAAAGGGAAGGACACAATTGTAAGGAAAAGTCCTTAATCTAAGGGAGTTGATGGAGAATGTAAATCCAATTAGTTTAAGTGCTTGAGTAGAAGGTGAGTCCAATCCTTAGTGAAAATCTAGCAAGTATCAGTAAGATTTGAGTTCGCAAAAGTGAAACCAATTTGTGATCATAATAAAGTTGAAAAGAGAGTTATTTATAGACAATTAAGTAGAGCCAAAAGGGTATACAAGGCACGATAAGTTATCAATGAGGAAAATTCAAGAAGGTTAACTAGTTATAGGTGATTCAACCTAAGATATTCACTAGTGCTACGAAGATCTATAGGTTTTTCATTGTTTTGAGGTTCTCTGGTCTATATGGAAGACGAGGGAAAATTTTCCATTCATCCCACAAATTAGGGACAAATGGGAAAGACCATATTTGACCCTACAAAGCCCTATGTGTTCCCACAACAATCATGTAAACATTGGGAACCTTGAAAATGACATCTCTAAATAACCAAGGTGGTCCAAATCAAGCATGAATGCTAAACTATATGCAAAGTAAGGTAGAGAATGTCCAAGTAAGAGATCCACAAGGAATAAGTATGACCAACATATGACTTGGGAAAACAACAAAGAGAACTTTTCCTAAGCACTACATATCAAATTAGGAAAACACATTCATGGGTCTAGACTTAGGTAAGGGGCTAACCAAATGAAGATTTACCAATGTTAAAAGTCCATCTAGAGATGTGGAAGGTCTTATGCTTATCATTGGGGTTTGAGTGCATTAATATAAAATCTATGCACCACAAGAGTGAGTAATTGTTCTTATTCTCAAAATACAAAAATATTTAAACGTCTATGTTAAATTAAAGTCATAACATGTTGATTTTACTAGATATGATTATTAAGTATATAATCTAATACCATATGGTTATTAACTATATAATCTAATACCCCATTTAGTGGTCATATTACACAATCATATTATACAATTGGTTGTTGCAAAGTATAACCAACTTATTTTGAGCAAGCAAGTTAAAATTGTTTGTAACTCACCTTTGAGTAGCATAATTGGCTAGCAAAAAAGTAAGGTTCACCATTTTCCCTTTCATTATATTCTTATACTTTGCATACTTCTTCTTAATGTTGCTACAACATGAAATTAAATTAGTTGGAAAACTTGCATACAACCTCATTGATGCAAACTACTCATCATTTGATCATATATTGATTCATTAGCTAGATTGAAGTCAGTGATGGTTAAAAAATTTAGCTCACCTACCATTGATGCAAATTTATATTTCTCTCCAATATATGCACATTTTCTACATTTTGATAACACAATATATGAATTTTAATGAACTAGTCTTTGGACTCTTACCATGAATTGTAAAGAGACCTACATGTTCATTGTACCTCTTGTTGACCTACACTACTCTTTAATTATTATGCAATTTGAAGTAGTAGCATCTGAGCCATTATACATGAGCATGTGTCACAAAGGAGAGTGCATAATAGAGGGAACAACTAGAGGAAGTGTTCTGAGGAAAATGCAGTTCCCAACCAAGACCAAATCAAGGGCATGCAGGTGCCCCAAGTTGACAACCCAAATAGTATAATAAGGTCAAACTATGACCAATGATCATAATACAAGGTACAAAGGCAAATGGGACCTTTTAAAAGCATTAGACATCAAGTGGTTAAACCATGGTCATGCTCCTAAGCTAGACAAGATGGCTCAAAATGAATATATACCATTAGAAATGAGTTGCCACAAGGAAAAGTGAAAGAAAGGAGCCCAATTTCATCCACAAGAGGGTCAAGTATGGTCTATGCATTATAAATACTACTCCCACCTGCATCTAAAAGTGTATAAGTATGAAGAATGCAAAGTGAAAAATGCATACACTACACCATACATAACAATATCATCTTGGAGCAATGCAAGTAATAATTCCATATCCATATTTATTAAGTCCACCACCTATATAACCAATTTGACGAGGTAATCATTAAGAATACAACTCATCGTTGTCATGACAACACATCTCATAGATAACCAATAGTGCATTAAAATATGGTTGTCATGAAAAGATGGTTAATTGTCCTCTTGTAAGGTGTTGAGAACTTCTTCCTTTTCTTATTCAAATTTTTAATATGAAGAGAAAATTACTCATTAATAACCATCAATGCAAGGGTAAATGTAGAAGTAGATGTAGGTGGAATTGCAAAATAAAAAATAAAGTTTTGCTTGAAAATTTGTGAACATTATTATCCAAGTAGTCAAGTATTTCTTCTTCCTTCTCCATTAATTCATTAAGAGTATTTGAAAACAGTTACAAATATTAGTTTCTTAAATCTCATCGTAATAATGTTATCTAGTTAACCAAAAATTAGTCATACTTTTTAAAAGTATAAAAATAAGAAGTAGAAATATACATATTGTCAATTACAATTCTCTAACAC
>ML802983.1:166552-179001 GCA_009831015.1 Picea engelmannii
TGAAGAAACTGATTTGAAGAAAAGGTTTCCAGTCCATTTTCCCCTAGAACAAGAAGAATCATCCTCAGCTCATCTTCTGGTTACACAATCTCATATTCTCCCTACTAAAGGACTAGTTCCTTGGAACATGACTAGGGTTCCATCTCCAGACCTTTATGGAAAAGGTAAGTTACCAGAGGCACAAACATTTACAGATGAAAATTTCCCAGAATGGAACATAGATAGTATGACCACATGCCAAATCCGTCAAGTTATAGATAGAATGTATGTTTCCTACAGAGTAATGTGCATGAAAAATAAAAATGAAATAGAAGCATGTAAGTCTATTATACAATGTTTTACATGAACTTTGGCTAAATGGTGGGAAATAGAGTCTTCACCTGCCCTAGTTAAGAAAATGGAAACATAACAAGTTGAAGATGAAAATGGGGATATTGTATTTAACAAAGATGGCCAAGAAGAAAATAATATGATAGGTGCATTAACTACATTCATCCTTGAGCATTGGTGTGGAACAAAACATGAAATCTCTAATAAACATGCCATAATTCTAATGGGAATGAAATGTGAGAGAATGTCTAATTATGATGATTTTCACAGAGAATGGACCCAACGGATATATGAGGTAAAAGATACAAAAAAATTTCTCTGGAAGCAAGTATATCTTGCTGCTCTCCCTAGAAAATTTGTTGAATAATTAAAAGTACAAAAATCTTTTGTTCAGCCTTATGAGCTTTATACTTGGGGAAAAATTTACACAATCATTACCTCTACCCTAGTAAGATTGTGTGCTAACATGAAGGTTACAAAGTCAATACAAAATATATCAAAATTACTAGATAGTAGATCTATCTGTGAAAAATATGGTATGACCACAGATGACCCAGTTAGAAGAAATAAAAGGGCAAAGAAAGCCATGAGACAAATATTCCAAAAATATGATAAGGGAAATCCTAGGTCTTACCAAAAAGATAAGAGGAAAAGAGGTCATTATAATAAATACACAAAGTCTCATTATTACTCCCCAGAAGACATGAAATTGCAATTTTCCAAACAACAAAGTAAGGCCAACCTAACTTCATGGTTATGTGGACAACCAAGACACCTGACTAATAGATGTCCACAAGGAGAATAATTAAAGAAGAATAAAGGTAAGATATCACAACAACAATCAAGACAAAAGGCTGAGTCTTCTAGGCAAATAATCTCAATTCTTTGCAACAAATGTGGCTCAAGTCACCATGATACAAATCAATGCCCACATCATCCTTTTCCTAAGAGGGAAGAAATTCATGTGCTTCAGGAAGGATGTTGTTAGTCTAATGACACTTCTGAATTTGAATATTGATTTAGTGAATCCTCTGAAGAAGAAATGTTACTTATAGAAAATGATTGCAGCTGTAAAGATCCAAAGTTTTGTATTTTCCAAACAAAGTCTTCAAGTTACGAAGAAACAGAAGAAACAAAAGATGATGAAGAAGAAGATGGCGATGAACCATAACATAAAATATGTATGGATCAAAATTAGTCTAATGCAAATGCTTAGATGTTGGCACAAATCAAACCATTTCCAGAAGGAGAAGTGAAGGATGCACTTTTAGATTCATTTCTAAAAAACATGGTAAAATATCAACAACCAACAACAACCACAAACTCAGGTAAGAAGCCATTGTTCATAGATTCTTCGTTTGAAAGGAATACCAAGTCATTTATTAGAAAAAACCAGAATGATAAGATGAGACCTTTGACTATAAATGATTTGGGAAAAGAAAAAAATATTCTTAAGAAGGAAGTTGTAGAAATAATAAAAAAATTAGAAAAGATTGAAAACGAATCATAAATTGAGGATGGATACAAAGTTGATTCATGGGCTATAGAAGAAATAAGAGGGTTACAACAACAAATCCAAGCCCTGAAATTCATGCCTTTCCTAGAATAAATTCCTTAGAATGCAGATGCCAACATTAGTACATTTGAAACAAATTCTATAGAAGGTTTGAATTCTATGAGAATAATGGYCATCCATCATCAACAATATCATGTGATGATTAAGATGAATATTCAAGGTCAAATATTTAAGTTGAAAGAATTGATCGATTCAGGATMASATTTTAACATCCTAAATAAAGATTCGATTCCTTCTTGTTATTGATTAAAAAATAACAATGCAACCATTGGGCTATGTAATCAAACCGTAAAAATGGAATATGAAGTTGAAAGGGTCAAGTTATGTTTTCRACTTTACTGCTTGAATCTAAAGTTTTCACTTGCAGAAATTCCATTACCTTGTCTTTTAGGTACTCCATTTTTGGTTGTTGTTGAAGCACATAGTTCTGAAAAATTACCAAATGGAAAATCTAGATATTTTATTACAATAGAAAGGAGAAAATTTGTACTCCCATTTGTATCAGTCCTTAAGTTGTCCAAAATGGTTCAAATGTATCAGACTCTTATAGAGAAAGAGAAAAATATTCAAGAACTCCAGCAAATGAAGAGCAACCAGAGGATTGATCAACAACTCAAGGAGATAAAGATTCAAGACAAGATTAGTCAACTGAAAAAAATATTTCAAGATCAGGTATGCTCAGAACTCCCAACTACATTTTGGGAAATAAAAACTCATTTTGTTGAATTACCATACAAACATAGTTATGAGGGAAAACCTTGTAAAATAAGATAAATACCTACGAAAGCAAAATATAAAAAATTGTGTTATGAAGAAATCCAAGGATTATTGGAAAAGGGATTGGTTAGAGAATCCATTAGCCCGTGTAATTGCTATGGATTCTATGTTAATAGACATTCTGAGTAGATTCGAGGAGTCCCAATATTTGTAGTAAACTATAATCCTTTAAATTTAGTCCTAGTTGATGATACTTATCCTATACCCCACAAATCCAGTCTGGTCAATAGAATAACAAATGCAAAGATATTATCAAAGTTTGATTTAAAATATGGATTTTGACAAGTGGATATAAAGGAGGAAGACAAATTCAAAACTGCATTTAGTGTTCCTGCAGATCACTATGGATGGAATGTTATGCCCTTCGGCCTTAAGAATGCTCTGGAAAAATTTCAAAGGGTTATGGATGAAACTTCAAAGGCATATTTTGACTGGATAATTGTCTACATAGATGATATATTAGTCTTCTCATATTCCATAAACCAACATTTAAAGCATTTGGAGATGTTTTTAAAGGTCATCAAATAGTCTGGTCTAGTTCTTTCTAAAAAAGAAAATGGAGCTCTTTAAAACCTTTGTCAAACTTCTAGGTCACACAATTCCAAATGGACAAATTTCTTTTCAGACCCACACAGTGGAATTTGCAGAAAAAATTCTAGACAAAATAACTGATAAGACCCAACTCCAACACTTTCTAAGAAGTTTGAACTATGTCAGTCATTTTTATAAAGATTGTGCTAAATATAGAAAATTTATGAATGACGGGCTCAAAAAGTATCTTATGCCTTGGAATTAAGCACACACTGAGGATGTGAGAAAAATAAAATCTAAAGTTAGGCACTTGCCAATACTGCATGTTGCAAGTGATGAACTCTTTAAAATTGTTGAGTGTTATACCAATGACCAAGGATGGGGAGCAGTTCTTAAACAAGTTAAGGTAGGGAGATCAAACCCACATGAAGAAATCATACAGTTTGCTTCAAGGACCTGGCTTGACAATGAAAAGAAATATGCAACAATTGACAAAGAAATAAAGGCTACCCTCAATGCAATCAATAAGTTCGAAATCTATCTCATCAATAAAAAAATTCTACTCAAAATTGATGTTGCTCCAATGAACAAGGTGTTACATAAGAAAATCACTAAAGCAAGTGAAGCAAAATTTGCAAGATGGAAAACTCTATTTGCAATTTTTTATTTTGATATTGAACACATCAAAGGCTCTAAAACTCTATCCCTGATTTTCTCAGCAGAGAAAACCTTCAAGCGAGCATGGAAACAAGCGATCACATGCAAGCGAGTGAGGGAACAAGTGAGTGAGGACAAACGAACATGGTTACAAAACAAGAAAGATCAAATGCAGAAATCCATTGTTTGGTCATTGTTACTTAATGGAAAAATGGAGGTGAAAAAATAAGGAATATCCCAGACAATGAATATTGGGAAGTATATGCCCAATTATGGAAACCTACATGGTAACTCAGAAGAACTGAAGTTCTCAATATGAATTTGCAGCCAATTCATCTCTTACCAAATTATGTTCCAGAACTCATAAGAATCCCATTTTATACTGGGAACATTCCAGACATGCTTTATGATAGATCAACCAAAGCTGTAGAGGATGCTACTTCAAATTTATCCTACACCTTCAGAGATATAAACTTGATTTGGAAACAATCTAATAATAATACATGTTTATGTCATCAAAAATTTTCATTTGATAGACCCCACTCCTATTCTCTTTGGCCAGACACGAATTACAGTGAATACAAAAATGCATGGTGGAATTTTCTCAGGAAAGAGAATAGGAATAAGACATATTTCACATTATTGAAATTCAGAAGTGTATATACTAGTATGAGGGGATTATATCATGTTTGGCTATAATATTGGTGGAGAGAATTCGACATCAACAAAAGCGCAGTGGACCCAACATAATTAAATATAGAATGCACAACCAAATATATTCCACTAAGAGAAATCCATGATCTCTTTGAATCTGATAGAATTACTGATGACATGATCTTGTCAATGTAGGCAACTCATCATCTCCAATGGCTTGTAAAAATGAGAATGTCTACACAATCTTTCCAAGGACGATTCTTGCACGTTTCATCAGTCCGAAAGGAATCTATTGGAAAGAAAAGCATTTACAAAAAAGATTGTCAGTTTGTACTAAAACAATTTGTCAACCATTCAGGATGATTCTTCCATGTTTCGTCGGTTTGAAATCTAGAGAAAGTTTAGAAATAAATCTCGGGGGAACTCATTTGAGGCATCAAGTCTTAGAGTCTTGGTTAGTATTTGTCTTATGAGCTCCCTCATGTCTGAGCTTTGAGTCTTTTTGTTGTGAGTTTGATAGTCTCTGCAAGAACTACTTTGTCGGGAGCTTGTGAACTAAAGTGGCAGAAATCACAAGTTTGTTTGAAGAGTTTTCCAATAGCACCAGAAGCCAAAGGGTTTCCAGATAATTTCTTGTGGTCAAGCTATATTGTACTCAGGTCTGAGGTATCCTGAAATGTTCTATGGTCGAAAGGTGTGAATTTGAGTTTGTAAGTATGAAAAGATCTGTAAATCCTTTCTGAAATTAATAGAAATATTTCTGTAATGCGTGTTTATACCTTTTATTCCGAGTGAAATTTCATTCGAAGTTCACCCGAGGTTCGCTTAGGATTCTAGAGAATTATTATCCTTCTAATTTTCCTACTATGACAACAAAGTTACTCAGGGAGTTTGTTGAAGGAAAGGTGTTGAATCCTCTTGAAGGATCATGTAGGGGTTTGGGTAGAAGTTCATAACATCAGAAGAAGGTGAAAATAGAAAAGCAAGAATCATTCCTCATCGAGGGAAGCTTCTGCAAAAATTGGTATCAGAGCCAATCTAGGTTCCATGGATTCTCCCTCTTGTTCTAATACTTCTCGTTCTATGTCTCATAAAGAAATGAAACAAAAAGAATTAGAAGAAAGTCAGAATGCTAAAAATGAAATATTATCTATTTCTCATCTGTTTGGTTCAATGAGAATGCGTGATGTGAATAGTTTCAATAAAGTATATAAATAATAAAACCTCTCCCTAGGTGGAAACCTCCTAAGTTATATGCTAAAGATATTTATGATGACATGCATATGTTTCAACTACATGCATCTTCTCAATTTAAAATGATTGAAACAGTATCTGAAGTCCAACAAAATGCATTTGATAATTATGTTATCCCTACCTTAGACCCTGATGAAATTAGGATTGAAGCCAAAAAAGACAGAGCAAACTTCTTACATCTCGGATGTATCGAATATGAATTGAACCTCTGCATAGAGTTGGTATACATGCATTCGCTCTTATTGTCGTGCTTGATAATTATTTCAACAATTTTTTCCATGCTCTAATAGGAGGGGTACAAGGTTATATTTCCAGAGGCCCTATTTGGTTTGACCGTCATCCAAATTTCAGAGTCTTTTTCACTAAACCAAACCTCAATGGTATATTGTAAGTTAAGGTTCTCACCAAAGGATATGATATGAATCCTAGTTCTGAAAATATTGCAATCCATTATAAGTTGGCACTCAGATATACTAACACTCTTTGTCCAACATTTTTGCATGCACCTGATAGATATTTAGAGTGTTATACCTTAGTATATACCTCTGCAGACAATGCAAAACTTGTTCCCCAAGCCATTTCATGGGAACAATTAGATTTTCCTACTAAATGGGTAGTGCAAGATCCTAAACCCTCACCCCAAATTACTCTCAATACTGTAGATATTGCAAAAGATCATACTCAAGTAGTTATTCAATTTCCTCCAAGAATTTATGTCTATTCTAAGACATCATATACTGCACTACATACAACCAGACTTGAATGTTCTCACACTCCCATTTTTCAATGACCACCCATTCCAGGAGTCATCCAATGCCCTTTATGATCTGCTCTTGTCTCAAACCAGTATTCTCAGAGCAACCATCATGGTGAAGTATTTTTAAACTTTCCATCTACATATTCTTTTCCATCTCCAAATTTTGAAGGCATAGATCCACCCATTTGTACTCATGAACCCATCGGGATGGAACCACCTTCTATTCTTCCAAAAAAATGTCCTTTGTTCCCTAAGATGTTAAATACCCAACTGCAAGTATGCTCTCCTGTACATAAAAGCCATAATCCCATAAGTGATTATCCTCCAACCTCGATCTCAAAAGAAAGTTGTCCTCATCCAAAGTGTTCTGATACATCATACATAGCTTTTCCACATGAAATCCATCTCTTAATGATGCATCATATTCCTGAGCTAGAAACAAATGATCATAGACTCAGAGAAATATTTAGTTATTGTAGACCACCAGGAACTCCAAGAAGAAGATGAAGAAGAACCAAAACCTAAAATTTGTATGGCTCAAAATCAGTCTGATGGAGATGCTCATATGCTGGCACAAATCAAAGCATTTCTAGAAGGAGAAATGAAGGCCTCACTTTTAGACTCATTTCTAAAACCATGGTAAAAGATCAACAACGAGAAACAACCACAAACTCAGGTAAGAAGCCATTGTTCATAGATGTTTCTTTTGAAAGGAATACAAAGTCATTTATTAGACAAAACCAAAATGATAAGATGAAACCTTTGACTATAAATGATTTGGGAAAAGAAATAAATATTCTTAAGAAGGAAGTTGTAGAAATAAAGCAAAGATTAGAAAATATTGAAAAAGAATAAGAAATTGTGGATGGATACAAAATTGATTCATGGGCTAGACAAGAAATAAGAGGGTTACAACAACAAATCCAGGCCCTACAATTAATGGCTTCCCTAGAAGAAATTCCTCAAAATGCAAATGCCAACATTAGTACATTTGAAACAAATTCTATAGAAGGTTTGAATTCTATGAGAATAATGGCCATCTAGCATGAACAATATCATGTGATGATTAAGCTAAATATTCAAGGTCAAATCTTTAAGTTGAAAGCATTGATCAATTCGAGATCATATTTTAACATCGTAAATAAAGATTATATTCCTTCTTGTTATTGGTTAAAAAATAACAATGCAGCCATTGGGCTAGGTAATCAAACCCTAAATACGGAATATGAAGTTGAAAGGGTCAAGTTATGTTTTGGATCTTATTGCTTGAATTTGAAGTTATCACTTGCAGAAATTCCAGTACCTTGTCTTTTAGGTACTCCATTTTTTGTTGTTGTTGAACCACATGGTTCTGAAAAATTACCAAATGGAAAATTTTGATATTTTATTACAATACCAAGGAGAAAAATTGTACTACCATTTGTATCAGTACCTAAGTTATCCGCAATGGTTCAAGTGTCTTATACTCTTATAGAGAAAGAGAAAAAGATTCAAGAACTCCAGCAAATGAAGAGCAACTAGAGGATTGATAAAAAAATCAAGGAGCCAAAGATTCAAGATAGGATTAGTCAACTGCAAAAAATATTTGAAGATCGGGTATGCTTAGAACTCCCAACTGCATTTTGGGAAAAAAAACTCATTTTGTTGAATTACCATACAAAGATAGTTATGAGGGAAAACCTTGTAAAAGCATAACAATACCTATGAATGCTAAATATCATAAATTATGTTCTAAAGAAATCCAAGGATTATTGAAAAAGGGATTGATCAGAGAATCCATTAGCCCATGGAATTTCTATGGATTCTATGTTAATAGACATTCTGAGAAGATTTGAGGAGTCCCAAGATTGGTAGTAAACTACACTCCTTTAAATTCAGTCCTATTTGATGATACTTATTCTATACCCCACAAATCCAGTCTGGTCAATAGAATAACAAATGAAAAGATATTCTCAAAGTTTGATTTAAAATATGGATTTTGGAAAGTGGCTGCAAAAGAGGAAGACAAATTCAAAAATGCATTTAGTGTTCCTGCATGTCACTATGAATGGAATGTTATGCCCTTCGGCCTCAAGAATGCTCCAACAAAATTTCAAATGGTTATGGATGACACTTTAAAGGCATATTTTGAATGGCTAATTGTCTACATAGAAGATATATTAGTCTTCTCGGATTACATAAACGAACATTTAAAGAATTTGGAGATGTTTTTAAAGGTCATCAAACAGCCCGTTCTAGTTCTTTCTAAAAATAAAATAGAGCTCTTTAAAATCTTTGTCAACTTTCTAGGTCACACAATTTCAAATGGCCAAATTTCTCTTCAGACCTACGTAGTGGAATTTACAGAAAATTTTCCAGAAAAAATAACTAATAAGACCCAACTCCAGCGTTTTCTATGAAGCTTGAACTATGTCAGTCATTTTTATAAATATTGTGTTAAAGATAGAAAATTTCTAAATGGCAGGCTCAAAAAGGATCCTATGCCTTGGACAAAATCACACACTGAGGTTGTGAGAAAAATAAAATCTAAAGTCAGGCACTTGGTAATACTGCATGTTGCAAGTGATGAACTCTTTAAAATTGTTGAGTCTCATGCCAGTGACCAAGGATGGGGAGCAGTTCTTAAACAAGTTAAGGCAGGGAGATCAAAGCCACATGATGAAATCATACAGTTTTCTTCAGGGACCTGGCTTGGAAACGGAAAGAACTATGCAACAATTGACAAAGAAATAAAGGTGACCCTCAATGCAATCAATAAGTTAAAAATCTATCTCATCAATAAACAAATTCTGCTCAGAACTGATGATGCTGGAATGAACAAGGTGTTACATAAGAAAATCACTAAAGCGAGTGAAGAAAAATTTGCAAGATGGCAAGCTCTATCTGCAAATTTTAATTTTTATATTGAACACATCAAAGGCTCTAAAAATTCTACCCTCAATTTTCTCAGTAGAGAAAACCTTCAAGCGAGCGTGAAAACATGTGAGTGTGTGCAAGTGAGAGAGGGAACAAGCAAGCGAGGAAACACGAACATGGTTACAAAACAAGCAAGATCAAATGCAGAAAGCCACTGTATGGTCATTGTTACTAAATGGAAAAATGGAGGTGAACAAATAAGGAATATCCCAAACAATGAATATTTTGAAGTATATGCCCAATTATGGAAACCTACATGGCAACTTAGAAGGACCAAAGTTCTCGATATGAATTTGTAGCCAATTCATCTCCTACCAAATTATGTTCCAGAACTTAGAAGAATCCCATTTTATACTAAGAACATTCTAGACATGCTTTACGATAGATCGACCAGAGTTGTAGAGGATACTACTTCAGCTTTATGTTACACCTTCAGAGATATAAACTTGATTTGGCAACAGTCTAATAATAATAAAGGATTATGTCATCAATATTTTTCACTTGGTAGACCCCTCTCCTATTCTCTTTAGACAGATCAAGATCCCAGACATAAGTTCTTCGGACCAACCATGAATTACAGGGAATACAAAAATGCATGGTGGAATTTTCTCAGGAAAGAGAATAAGAATAAGACATAGTTCACATTATTGAAATTTGGAAGTGTATATACTAGTATGAGGGGATTATATCCTATTTGGATATCAGATTGGTGGAGAGACTTTGGCATCAACATAAGTGCAGTGGACCCAACATACTTTAATATAGAATGCACAACCAAAGATATTCCACTAAGAGAAATCTGTGATCTCTTTGAATCTGAAAAAATTACCGATGACATGATCTTGTGAATGTATGCAACTCATCAACTCCAATGGCTTGTAAAAACAAGAATCTTTGCACAATCATTCTAAGGACAAACAATCATAGTACATAAGCTTTACTCAAAATCTTGGGAAACTGGTGGAGCATATTCCCAACAATATAATATGGGGATGTTTTGTGATCATGACTAATATATTATCCATATGATTTTCTTTTCATGAAAATCCTTATAACTCAGAGAACTTCTCCAACGTTTGGTGCAGTTTGACCCACATTCTAAGGAATCTATTGGAAAGTAAAGAATTTATGAAAAATAATGCCAGTCGGTACTAAAATAGTTTGTCGACCATTCAATACGATTCTTGCACGTTTCGTTGGTCCGAAAGGAATCTATTGGAAAGAAAAAAATTTATGGAAAAGATTTTCATTTTGTACTAAAAGATTTTGTCGGCCATTCAAGATGATTCTTGCACGTTTCGTCGGTCCGAAATATAGATAAAGTCTATAAATAAATCTTGGGGCACTCATTTGAGGCATCGAGTCTTAGATTCTTGGTTAGTATTTGTATTATGAGCTCCCTCCTATCTGAGATCTGAGTCTTTTTGTCGTGCACTTGATAGCCTGTGCAGGAACTACTCCGTTGAGAGCCTGTGAACTAAAGTGGCAGAACTCACAAGTCTGATTGAAGAGTTTTACAATAGCACTAGAACTCGAAGGGTTTCTAGATAATTCATGAGGTCAAGCTATATTCTACTCAGGTATGAGGTATCCTGAAATGTGCTATGATCGAAAGTTGTGAATTTGAGTTTGTAAGTCTAAAAAGCTATGTAAATCCTTACTGAAATGAATAGAAATATTTATGCAATGTGTGTTTATATCTTTTCTTTTAAGTAAAAGTTCATTCGAAGTTCACCCGAGGTTCACTTAGGATTCTGGAGCATTATTATCCTTCTGTTTTTCCTGCTAAGACAATGAATTCACTCAAGGAGTTTGTTGAAGGAAAGGTGTTGAATCTACTTGAAGGATCATGTAGGGGTTTGTGTAGAAGTTCATAACGTCAGAAGAAGGTGAAAACATAAAAAATCATCATTCCTCATTGAGGGACGTCTCTGCAAAAATTGGTATTAGAGCCAATCCACGTTCCATGGATTCTCCCTCTAGTTCCAATATTTCTTGCTCTATGTCTTATAAAGAAATGAAACAAAAAGAAGTAGAAGAAAGTCTAAATGCTAAAAATGAAATATCAGCTATTTCTCGTATGTTTAGTTCAATGAGATTGCGTGATGTGAATAGTTTTAGTAAAGTAGATAAAGAAGAAAAACCTCTCCCTAGGTGGCATCTTCCTAAGTTATCTGCTAAAGACATTTATGATGATATGCCTATGTTTCAACTACGTGGATCCTCTCAATTTAAAATCATTGAAACGGTATTTGAAGTCCAACAAAATGCATCTAATCATTTTATTATCCCTACCTTAGACCTTGATGAAATTAGATTGAAGCCAAAAAAGCCAGAGCAAACTTCCTAAATCTTGGATGTATTAGAATATGCATTGAACCTCTGCACATAGATACTATACCTGCATTCTCTCTTATTGTCGTGCTTGATAATCGTTTCAACAAATTTTTCCATGCTCTAATAGGATGGGTACAAGGCGATCTTTCCAGAGGCCCTATTTGGTTTGAATGTCATCCAAATTTCAGAGTCTTTGTCACTGACCCAAACCTCAAAGATATATTACAAGTTAAGGTTCTCACCAAAGGATATGATATGAATCCTAGTTATGAAAATATTGCAATCCATTATAAGTTGGCACTCATATATACTAACACTCTATGTCCACCAGTTTTGCATGCACCCGATAGAGATTCATAGAGTTCTACATTAGTATATACCTCTGTAGACAATGCAAAACTTGCCCCCAAGCCATTTCATGGGAACGATTAGATTTTCCTAATGAATGGGTAGTGCAGGCTCCTAATCCCTCACCCCAAAATTACTCTTAATAATGCAGATATTGCAGAAGATCATACTCAAGCAGTTATTCAGTTTCCTCCAAGAAGGTTTGTCTCTTTTAAGACATCATATCCTGCATTACATACAACAAGACCTTAATGTTCTCACACTTCCATTTTTCAATGGCCACCCATTCCATAACTTATCCAATGCCTTTTA
>ML802983.1:202870-215088 GCA_009831015.1 Picea engelmannii
AAGAAGAAGATTACTTCGCCAGAAATGACTCGGGAACGATTATGGCCCTCTGATAGTGTGGGTTGTTGAAATTCTTCAAGATTTAGGGCATGAGAGCCCATCTGAGACTACTTGAGTACTTAGTTCACATGTGGGATGTGAGTGAGCAATCATTTCATGTGGGTGCCCACACACTCACCATATATATCGAGGATATCTACTTCCTAACATGACTATCTCGTCGTGGATCCCAAGTGGCACTTACAGGTAGTAGGGGTGACAATGAGCCTATGAACCACTACAACAGTCTACATGGTGTTTGCCTTGGTTGTGCAACTAACAATATCACATAATACAATGCAATTATAGAGTTATTGACTGATTTTGTTTCACTTGGAATCTGTCATCTTATTGTATGACTGGATTCACATTTAGTGGTACTATAGTTGAGCAACGTTTATTCTATTAGGAGTCCTACTTTGTTAAGGGTATATTTACGAATTCGCCTCTTAGAACGTCATTTTGATTACATTGAATATCAACACATTCCTAGATGTCTAAATACATTAACAAATGCATTGGCTAATTATGTGTTAGACATACATTTGAGACATTTATAAAATCCAATCACATTTTTGTACATAAAACAAGTAAGCCGGTAGGAGCCTCATATTAATAACAATAAAAGTTTACAAAAAGTGTTTTTGTTCGAAGACCAAAATATCAAAAATGTGAAGCACATGGCTTCATATACAATAGAGCATCAAGGATGATGCTCGATATAACATGCAACTACCCATGCTATTCTATGAAGCAGTCGACTGATGGATGAAAACACACCAAATGTGTGGCAATGATAATGCCTAGGAATATCATCTATAGAGGCATCTGGGATATTCATTGTGAGTCCCTCCATATTTTGTTCTATGGCCTCAAAGTCAACAACAGTTATTCCTGCTACGACACCTCTCTCTCCTTGCCTCTAGATAGGGGATGAACTTGGAGGACGATAAGGTCCCACATCTGCATTTTCAAAGAGCTTTTGATTAGTCATCAGATAAACAACATAAAAAACATTTTGTATCATTAAAAATAACAAAAACATTATATAAACAAAATTTCCTTCTTACCTATGTCCCCCCATTGGGAGCCTTCGGGAAGAGCTAGGTCTGGATCTCCACGGAAGTCGCACCCCATGCATTTTGTAGGGTGCAACGACCTTCCTTAATATGTTTTTTTAGAAAGGAAATCAAATCACCCTTTCATGGATAAAGACTATTTTTATCTTTTCAGGGAACATGAACAAATGTTATCAGTGGATCACTGGGGTGACCAAAACAATGTGTAATATCAGTTGTGCTGGATTACTGAGGTCGAGAAGAACCAAACCAGACCAATTTGTAATCCATTTGATGCATTTCTGATTTATTTTTGAAGCATTGAAGATTAATAACAAAGCCTCCCCCACTGAGACAAAGGCCCGAAGACATAGGCAACCTTGCCGAAACCCGTTAAAAATATTGGCGTTATGGTTTGTTGTTCTTAATGTTTACTTTCTGTTATGTATTCTTTATGATGGCTGCAACATTCTTTCATTAAAATCATCTTCTTCTCTTAATTCCTAAATGGTAAATCAACTCATGCATAAACTTAACCATAGTATTTTAAAGATCATTTTCAGATCAAAAACCAATTCCTAGTTCTTACTTATTTCCACAAAAGGTATCATCAGTAAAATCTACATTCTACATTCTTGAAGAAAAGGTTTCCAGTTCGTTTCCCCCCTTAACAAGAAGAATCATCCTCAACTCATCTTTTGGTTATACAATCTCATATTCTCCCTGCTAAAGAATTAGTTCCTTGGAACATGACTAGGGTTCCAGATCCAGAACTTTATGGAAAAGGCAAGCTACCAGAGGCACACACATTTACAGTTGGAACTTTCCTAGAATGGAACATAAATAGTATGACCACATGCCAAATCTGTCAATTTTTAGACATAATGGATGTTTCCTACAGAGTCATGTGCATGAAAGGGAAAAATGAAATATAAGCATGTAAGTCTATTATACAATGTTTTACAAGAACTTTGGCTAAATGGTGGGAAATAGAGTCTTCACATGCCCTGGTTGAGAAAATGAAAAAGGAACAAGTTAAAGATGAAAATGGGGATATAGTATTTAAAGAAGATGACCAAGCAGAAAATAATATGATAGGTGCATTAACTACATTCATCCTTGAACATTGGTGTGGAACATAACATGAAATCTCTAATAAACATGCCATAATTCTATTGGGAATGAAGTGTAAGAGAATGCCCAATTATGATGATTTTCAYAGAGAATGGACCCAAAGGATATATGAGGTAAAATATAGCAAAAACCTTCTTCGGAAGCGAGTATATATTGYTGCTCTCCCCAACAAATTTGTTGAATATTTAAAAGTACAAAAAYCTTTTGTTTAGCCTTATGAGCTTTATACTTGGGGAGAAATTTACACAATCATTACCTCTACCCTAGTAGGATTGTGTGCTAACATGAAGGTTACAAAGTCAATACAAACACTATCAAAATTACCAGATAGTAGATCTATCTGCRAAAAAATTGGTATGACCCTATATGACCTAGTTAGATGAAAGAAAAGGGAAAATAAAGACACGAGACAAAGATTCCAAAAATATGATAAGGGAAAGCCCACATCTTACCAAAAAGATAAGAGGAAAAGAGGTCATTATAAGAAATATACAAAGTCTCATTATTACTCCCCATAAGACATCAAATTGCAATCTTCCAAACAACAAAGTAAGGCCAACCTAACTTGTTGGTTATGTGGACAACCAGGACACCTAGCAAATAGATGTCCACAAGGAGAACAATCCAAGAAGAATAAAGTTAAGATCTCACAACAAAAAGCAAGACAAAAGGCCGAGTCTTCTAGGAAAACAATCTCAATTTGCTGCAACATATGTGGCTCAAGTCACCATGATACAAATCAATTCCCACATCATCCGTTTCCTAAGAGGGAAGAAGTTCATATGCTTCAGGAAGGATTTTTTCAGTTTAATGACACTTCTGAATTTGAATATTTCTCTAGTAAATCCTTTGATGAAGAAATGTTACTATAGAAAATGATTTCATATGTAAAGATACAATTTTTTGTATTTGCCAGACAAAGTCTTCAAGTTATGAAGAAATATAAGATGATGATGAAGAAGAAGATGAAGATGAACCAGAACCTAAAATCTGTATGGCTCAAAATCAGTCTCATGGATATGCTCAGATGCTGGCACAAATCAAAGCATTGCCAGAAGGAGAAATGAAGGCTATACTTTTAGATTCATTTCTAAAAACCATGGTAAAATCTCAACAGCTAGCAACAACCACAAACTCAGGTAAGGAGCCATTGTTCATAGATGCTTCTTTTGAAAGGAATACCAAGTCATTTATTAAACAAAACCAAAATGATAAGATGAGACCTTTGAATATAAATGATTTGGGAAAATCAATAAATATTCTTAAGAAGGAAGTTGCAAAATAAAGAAAAGATTAGAAAATATTGAAAAAGAATCAGAAATTGAGGATGGATATAAAAATGATTCATGGGCTAGACAAGAAATAAGAGGGTTACAACAACAAATCCAGGCCCTGCAATTCAATCCTTCCCTAGAAGAAATTATTCATAATGCAAATGCCAACATTAGTACATTTGAAACAAATTCTATAGAAGTTTTGAATTATATGAGAATAATGGCCATCCAAGATCAACAATATCATGTGATGATTAAGCTGAATATTCAAGGTCAAATCTTTAAGTTGAAAGCATTGATCGATTCAGGATCAGATTTTAACATCCTAAATAAAGATTATATTCCTTCTTGTTATTGGTTAAAAAATAACAATGCAGCCATTGGGATAGCTAATCAAACCCTAAAAATGGAATATGAAGTTGAAAGGGTCAAGTTATGTTTTGGACCTTATTGCTTGAATCTGAAGTTTCCACTTGCAGGAATTCCAGTACCTTGTCTTTTAGGAACTCCATTTTTGGCTGTTGTTGAACCACATGGTTATGAAAAATTACCAAATGGAAAATCTAGATATTTTATTACAATAGCAAGGAGAAAAATTGTACTCCCATTTGTATCAGTCCCTAAGTTTTCCACAATGGTTCAAATGTCTCAGAATCTTATAGAGAAAGAGAAAAACATTTAAGAAATCTAGCAAATGAAGAGAAACCAGAGGATTGATCAACAAATCAAGGAGCTAAAGATTCAATCTAGGATAAAATGTAGTTGGGATTTCTGAGCTCTATTATCCTAGATTCAATCTAGGATAATCTATTTGCAAATTTTGATTTTGATATTAAACATTTCAAAGGCTCTGAAAATTCTATCCCTGATTTTCTTAGTAGAGAAAACCTTCAAGCGAGCGAGGGAATAAGCGAGCGAGGACAAGCGAACATGGTTACAAAACAAACAAGATCAAATGCAAAAACCCATTGTCTGGTCATTGTTACTGAATGAAAAAATGGAGGTGAACAAATAAGGAATATTCCAGACAATGAAGATTGGGAAGTATATGCCCAATTATGGAAACCTACATGGCAACTCAGAAGAACTAAAGTTCTTGATATGAATTTGCAACCAATTCATATCCTACCAAATTATGTTCCAGAACTCAGAAGAATCCCATTTTATATTGGGAACATTCTAGACATGCTTTATGGCAAATCGACGAGACCTGCAAAGGATGCTACTTCAACTTTATGCAATAATTGTTTGTCTAATAAGTGTTTGCATACTTTTAGAGCCTCTTTTGTTCACATCTTATCCACTTGAAAACTATGAGGAATTAGATAAATTCAACATTGAACAAAATATGCAATGAATCTCCTTGCTTACAAAGAAAATGTCCATTGTTTTATGTTGTTATAAAGAATTGTTTTATGTTGTTATAAAGAATTATATGGTAAATCTACTATGTTCATTGAAGATCATAAACATAAAATATATAAAGTGATTTAATAAGTAGACAAATTCAATTGTTTAGTTAAGTTTTTTTTTTTTGGTTGGAAAGATAAAATTACATTTTTTATTCACTCAATTTCTTTTTAAAAATCTAGATCATTTTAGAAATGGGTCAAAACTCTAGTCAAAAAATTCCAAGATCAAAATTCTTGTCAATAAGGGGAAACCATCCTACAAAATTCCTACCAAACTTGAAAATGAATTTTCTTCTCAAAATATGTTAAAGTTCTTTACTTATTAATCCCTCCAACTCAAATTTTCATTTCTAAGTAAAATTGATTTTGAATTTGTATTAATTCAATGTAATATTATAATTTTGTTTTTCAATATTTTGAAAGATCAATTTATTAAATTAAAAATAATTTTTAGAAATTTTAAATTTCACTTAAAAATTGTAAATGAGATATAAATCTTTTAAAATATAATTTTATTTAAAAAAAAGAAATTAAAAATATTTAACATAAATTTTTCAAAAATAATAAAATAACTTTGTAAATATTTTTTTATTTACTTAAAAGATGGGAAACAAATTGTTATCATTTATGGTGTAGAGTTTTACTTTTATGGTGTAGAGTTTTAATTTTGATGTGATTAATTTTATATATATATATATTTTTAAATGTTTTTAAAAAAATATTTATTATTAGATAAATAATTTTTTTATTATTAAAATTAAAATGTATATATTTAATATAAATTTATTTATTTTTAAATTTTTATATTTAATTTAAATTAATCAGTATAGATTTATTTTAACTTTCAATCTATCAAGTATCGAGAAGGATCTAATCTTTTGAGGTGTAAACTTTTAATCTTTCTTTAAGTTTTGCACTCTAAAATAGTTTTTCACTTCTAAAGATTTGATCCCTCTCCGAGTTTGATAGATCCAGGGTTAAGATGGATCTATGTTGGTTTAATACATTAATATTAAAATATTAAAAAATATTAATACATGTTTTTATTAGTGTAAAGAAAAAAATAAGCATTGCATAATGATATTGGGCTTTGGTCAATTCCTAAAAAGCCATGGGATAAAAGAGTGTGTCACCTTTATGACACTAAGAAGGTTGAAGATGAAAAACACTTTCTTTTAGATTGTCCAACCTTATATTTCATTTTCAAAATATTTGTCACACTACCAACCTTCCTAACCTCTTAATCATCATCATCATATAAAATATATTAATATATTTTTATTTTAATATAGTAATATATTATTATTATTTTAATATATTAATATATTATTATTATTATTATTTTATTTATATTATTATTTTAATATTTTATTTATTATTATTTTTTTTTTATGTTATGTTACATGAACATTTTTACATTTCTCCTAAACTAAAATATAAAACACCTCTAAAAACAATTACTTTTTAACTTATACACTTATTAACTTAATCCTAAAATATATAAGTTTTATAAAATAATAATAAACTAAAAAGACTCTCTACTTTTTATATTAAATATTCCACCTATATTTATATTCCGGTAACACAATTTACATTATAGATTGGATTAGAGGTAATGCCATCTTATGTCATGCTATAATTTATATTTAGTAAAATGCTAGAGTTATAGTATTAAATCTTGATCTTTAATTTTTAAATATGATAAAACATCTTATTCTATCTTCAAATCTCACACACATTACATATTTTAAACTAAAAGAATGGAAGTTTTCAATAGATATAAATCTAATGCTTTCCCACAAATTTGATAGAACACGAAGCCGCTGACGTCATAGTCGATTGTTAGTACCGCAAGTATGATAGAGAATGTTGAACGCGTTCAATGGCAACGACGTCAAAGACGTGTTCCACTTTTTGTCCGTGGGATCATCCCACCACAAAACTACTTTAACTTTCTTGTCTTTAAAAAAGACTTGATTTGTGCGTGCGCTGAAACTTACGTAAATATGGACAAATGTTAGGATCACGCCCATTTAAAATCATATTTTTATTTAAAAATAAATAAATAGATAAAGTTTTTTTAAAACGTTGTAAAAATTCTTACATCATAAAGAATGTATATTTTTTTTGTTTAATACAATTTACAGTATGATAATACCATTTAGATTAAATTGATAAAATTTAAAATTAAGAATATAAAAATTATATTTTATAAAGATATTATAATAATGATGATGATAATTAACTTCCATTAAAATTTAATTGGTTTATTGAACTTTAAGAGGGTAGGTGGGAGGGGAGCTTATTAGAGAAAAAGTATATATAATATATATTTTTTCTCTAATAAATCACCCCTCCCACCCTCTCTATTATATAATATATAACATATGCACTGCATATGTTATATAATATATAACATATGCAATGGGGGGTCTTATTATAGAAAAAGTATATATTATATGTACTTTTTTTATAATAAGGCCTAGAGGGTAAGTGATTACTTGTGATTTTTTAGAATTTTGTTTTTATATTTGAAAAGCATTAAGATAAGCTTTCCAAAATCACCATACTTTTGTTAAGTTTAGAGGTTAGGAAGATTGGTAGTGTGATTAATATTTTGAAAATAAAATCTAATATGGATATAGGCTGGACAATTTTTAAAAAAGTGCTTTTCATCTTATAAAAAAATGTGTGAATGATGCCATATAAAATTATTACTTTGTAAAAAAATATACATTTTATTTAATATTTTAATTATATTTATCAATATACATTATTGTTTTATAATTTTGAAAATATACATTATTGTTTTATAATTTTGGAAACGTATAAAATAATTTAAAAAGGGCGTGGATTTACTTTATAAATATGATTTAAATAGATAAAGTTTAAAATAAGAGATTCAAAATTCTCAAAATAAAAAGTTTACTAATTATAGACTTATAGACTTGTTTTAATAGATTTTTCTACAAACCTAAAAAGATTGTAACTATATAATTTAATATTTAAATATACTAGTTTAAAAAAAAAAAAAATTGTAAAAATAAAAAATATTTTTTTAATAAAAATAAAAAAATTTAAAACTATATAATTTAATATTATATAATTTAATATTTTAATATACTAGTTTAAAAAATAATGCTATTTTGTAAAAATAAAAATTATGTTAACAATCTTCAAAGATGAAAGAAGGTTTGGAATTTTCTAAATAATAATGAGCCACATCATAACCTGGTCAACATCCATCTCAACTTAGTCAACATTCATCTTTTCCAATGATTCGCTATATATTGAATCTATCATCAAGCCTTGGTTAACCCAACCACTTTTGATTTTCTGAGGCAAACATGAGTATATTGGTTAAGATATTATTTGTTTTAACTTTTTATCATAATTGTTTATTTTATAAATTAAACTAGTATACCTTTTTTTTTAAGTTGGAGAATGGAAATGTTGAAGTAATTTAAGGGATCTTTTATTAAGAAGGTTTCATATTAATTTTGTTAATTGAGATTATAAAAATTTTGAGGGACTTTTCATATTAATGTTGTTAATTGGGATTATACAAATATTATAATTAAAATGAATGTATTTGAAGTTGAGTGTTTGACTCATGCCTAGAGTTGGTTCACTATATATAATGTTATTTATGTAATAATATCAACAATGTTATAATATTCTTTGTTTTCTTATAAAAATTTATATATAATAAGTTTATAAAATTTAATATATAATAAGTTTAATGATGATGATGATGATGATGATGATTAACGTCCACTAAGATCATTGGTCTATGAAACCTTAAGGGGATAAGTGATTACTTGTGATTCTTTAGAATTTTACTTGTGATTCTTTATGTATAGGGATAGAACTCAAGATCACCCCAAACTTTAAAGTTTTATCAAAATTCAAAATAATTCAAAATGGATTTCAAAATATATTAATAAAGTTTAATTACAATAAAAAAAATTTTAACTACTTTTGATTTATGTATAGCAATAGAACTCTAGATCACCCCAAAAATTGAAATAAATTATACAATATTAATATTTAAAGTTTAAAGTTTTATCAAAATTCAAAATGGATTTCAAAATATATTAATAAAAGTTAATTACAATAAAAAGAAATATTAATAAACTTTAATGACAATAAAAAGAAATTGAACCACTTTTGATTTATGTATAGCCATAGAACTCTACATCACCCAAAAAATTGAAATAGATTATACAATATTAATATTTAAACTTTAAAGTTTTATCAAAATTCAAAATAATTCAAAATGGATTTCAAAATATATTAATATATTAATCACAGAAATTTGCGCCATGGAAGCCACTACAATTTCAAAAAAGGATCCCTAGTGTCCCAAATTCCTATTTATTATTATCTTTCTGGTCTCTATCATTATTTAGCGTTTCGATTTCTAATTATTGCCCATTTTCCTTAATTCAGCTTGGTCTTGGAGAATGAGGTCTTCATTTATAAATATTCCCGACCCTTTTAAGCTCAGAGATTTACTAAGTATGCTATATTTATGGTAATTACAACTTACTTTGACACAGATCAACCTATCTTTTTGATCAATTATTTTTCCTAGCCTCTTTGCTTCTATGGTGTAAGTTGTATCAATCTGTGATTTATTTTTTAATTCTTCTTTTACTATTGCTAGCGTATCCTCCTCTTGTTGTTCTTTTATACCAAAAATTATGAGGTTCAAGGCTCTTTTGTTACGCTCATGGTTTGTTCGATTAACTTATTCATTTCCTCTTTGATGGGTTTGATATCCAATTTGTTTTCCATATTACTGAGGGTTAAATTGTTGGTTAGTTTTTCTTGTAGCTCTTTAATCTTATATCTCAAGTTGTGATTTTCTTCAACCCCTCCTTCTTCCTCCTTCTTGGGTTGATTGTTTATATAATGTTATTTATGTAATAATATGAATAAATTTATAATATTTTTTATTTTTTTATAATATATGCAACTATTTAGAAATTACTGATTTAGAAGTAACAAATAGGCCATTATGAAAGCAATGCTTTAAATATTATAAAAGAAATGGAGACTAAAGATGGAACATATTAGAAAATTCGTAACGTACAACTCATTTGGAAGAGTTTTACATTCTCTTTGCAACACCAACCTACTCAACTTTTATGTTCCATCCTTACAGCTCTCAACAAGTGTCCAACCTCCCTTCTCGAGCAACTGTACAACGAAACCATTTTTAAAATCTTGCTTATCTTCACCTAGTTGTTGGATATCTTTAGTTCTCTCGTACCCGCTACTATTCAACAATAAGCACGATAATAGTGTTTATTTATTTATTTTTAAGTAAAAAGGGCGGGTCCTGTTATATTAAGATTGCAAAATTACAGAGTATTGTGGAAGTGCCAACTGTCCCGCCTGGAGAGGAAACCGAGACAACTGTCCATTCCATGCCACTTCCTAAACTCAAAATTTCAGGCTGCCATCCTGCCCGAAGGAAACTAGGACGCATGGCCATTTCTAGAATAAGTCTATTCTTCACTACGCTATCGCTATCATTGCTATAAGCTAACTGAGCTACTGCTCTGGTTTGCAACACAAGAAAAAAGTTTCTAACTATGAGCATGCAAGAAAACCTTTTAACCGGTGTCCTTATAATCGTCTTCATTCTTGCCGCGTCTGACTGGAATTGCATAGACTTGTGCGCAAGTGGGGCACTGGTGTCTTGGGGTAGTGCTGGAGTAGGCGACGTAGATCATATCCAGGCGTTGGCTGATGCAGATAACTCTGAAAATATGGTCGTCCACCATGTTGCGTACCTCAAAAATTAATTCCAGGTGCTCTGGGTGAAGAAGTGGTGGCTGGTCCTACAATTCTTATGGAATGGAGGAGAGGGGAGCTTTCATCTGTGCATCGGCCTCATCCTAGTGCTCTCACTGCCTATTCTTTTGCGCCATTTCCTCAGGAGGTTCGTCGGTTGTGAAATGGATGTTTCCTTCTGTGCCTTCCTGTATCTCTTCCTCCACGATGCAAGATGTAAATTCCGCAGTTGGAGTGTCCCTGGGACCGTATGCTGTTCTTGGAGTAGGGGTTATGGCATCCTTTCTGAAACAAGCGGGGGGAGCCCAATCGTCCAGGACCGTGAAGAGAAGATTCTCGAAGTAATTCTGGATAGATTCATCCGGAGTAATCTCCTCGACATACGCCATGGGAGGCGTTCCAATTCTTTTGGTCTTCCTGGTTTTCCTCCTGCTAGCTAGAGCCAGAGCTCTCTCAAATTTCTTCTGCCGCTTCCTACATGAGTCAGCCGCATACCAAGCCGCGCCTCTACGAGGCCGACCCCTTGCTCTTGGCATGCTTAAAAGGAAAGCTACTATCAGAATACTGGCTGAAAGGTTGTCTCTATTCCTACACCTCGGTGTTTCAGCCTTCGCCTTTGCAATATTCAAATGCATCACATAGCCTCCAAGGCTGTTGATAAGGACGGAGATGATAGTTATGGCCATTAAGATTGTGGTCTTAATTCTCTGGTCAATTGTTCTCCTCGTGCGAGTGAGAGGCCTCGTCATTTGGTGAGAGTTGTCTGGGTTTAATCCCATCATAAATGGCGAGGTGATGGGAGCTGGTGGCCAGCATTTATGGCACCACCCGGCTTTGATCCGCCTGTCCTTCCCTCTCCGCGTGGCACCCTATCCGGGGACGATAATAGTGTTTATTAAAAGTTGTGTACACTCATTGTTTTCTGGTGCAAGGCTTTCCTAATAACCTAAAAAGTTAGGATGCATTTTAATTGAAACACATTCACATCCTTGCATGCATTATTCGATATGACCAGCGTTGGAACGCTCTCATGCATATTTTAAAAATATTTAGCGTTCTTCTATATGACCAAAATATTTACACATTAAAACCAAAACTTAAAAAGTTTCCATTTTACAATAAAAACCAATATGTCATGAATTCCATGAAAAGAGAATTGAAAATGTTAGAAACAATGAATTATTACTTTATTTCCAAATATAAATGATTGAAAAGAGTTCTCTACTTAAATTTAGCTACAAATCAACATTAATTTATGGTAATGGATAAAGCATCTTACATTGAATTGGACTGGATTTGCTTCTTTTGAATAATTTATGGTAATAGATGGAGCATCTTATATTAGATTGGATTCACATTTTTATATAAATTGTTTCAATATCTATTTATCTAATAAGTTATTATTATTATAATATAATTTTCAAATCATACTTTATTTTTATAATTTTATACATACATGAATTTTCAAAATAATCTAAATTAAATTATATAATATA
>ML802983.1:241746-280687 GCA_009831015.1 Picea engelmannii
GTGTTGTGACACCAGAAATGGATCACCAACCCAACGGTCAACTTTGTAGCTAGCAGTTGGGAAGCAATATCCATGAGGGAAAGTGATAGAAGACAAATAGACAACTATGAAAATTGGTTCTATCGAGTCACCATACGCCTGTAATTCAAAGAATAGTTGTAAAAGGATGACAAGACATATTCTCATGATTGTCCATCCACTATTTGTATAATTTTAGAACAATAGTCGTATTGTATAAAACCCCCAGCTCCCTAGAGATGAGGGAGAGGAAATTATTCTAGCAATTACATTTTTCTATTGTATCTTTCAAATTACAACAATATAATTTTGGTCCTGGCTTTCTAGTTGCGTGTTGATGTATTGATTGATTGCATGATTCTGGTTCTATAGCCCAGTACCTCGCCTAAAGGGGTAGGGCCCCTCCTTAGTTAGGTGCTTCCTATAACAATAGATTTAGAATTAACATTTTACTCATGTTCAATTTATTCTATCGTTCGTTACTTTCAATTGTTGTAATTTCAGGTTCATAATTTTATTCACATGTTGTGTATGTTTTATAGTTTGTTGTTGTTCTAGAATCATAGTATAGTTCTTGTATTTCAGAATTATCTTCCAGTCTGCTATAATTCCCAATCTACAGGACAATGTTATGATTTATGAGTGGTTTGGTTTCCTAAGTTCATTATCTCGTAACATCACAATCGTTCAACGCTTTTCATTGCTACAACTCATGTTTCTTAAAGTTTTGGTTATAACAGAATTCAGTCGTTGCGATTCACGTTGCTATAACTTAGATTTCTTTTTGTGTTAGAACTCCGTTGTTACAACTCACATTGTTGAAACTCCGCTTGCATATGCACTTAGTGTGTTTATTTTTTTATTCCCTCTAGGTTTGGTCTTTGAGATTTTGGATTGATGTTATTGTATTAATATTGAATGAACAAACACTTAATTGTTGAAACAATATAAGATCGTCATTATACTTGAGCAGGTCACCATTAGGTCATAACACAAGTTTCAATTCTCGCAATTGCAAGTGTGATTTCAATTCTTGCAAGTGTGACTTTAATTTCCGCAAGTGTGATTTTAATTTCCGCAAGTGTGATTTTAATTCTCACAAGTGTGGCTTCAATTTTCACAATTGTGATTTCAATTCTTGCAAGTGTGACTTTAATTTCTGCAAGTGTGATTTCAATTCCTACAAGTGTGTTTTAATTTCTATGGAGAAACTTAGGCTTTAACATAGTCTGGTTCCTTAATTAATTATTATGTGTCTTTGAATTGTGACATTAAAGTGCTACAATGCCATAGTCAAAACAACACACTTCTTAGATAGATTGTGCATGACATTTTGCAAGTTCCATACAAGCCCCAAATTGATAATTAAATGTACAACACTTCATTTACTTATGGAGTTAATTAGAAAGTAATTGAAAGGGCTATCATTTTTTGTGCTTGCCGAGGAAGTGCCAAAAGAAAGTAGTATTGCTTAATTTGTGTGGACTTTTCCTAATTTCACTAGAATAGATGTTATGATTTCATTTCAATGATTTGTAGGATGATTTTCTAAGTATTTTCTATGCCCAAATCTTGATATCAACAGGGTAGATTTATTATCTCTTTGAAAAACCACCAAAAATATAATAGTGCAGGTCAATCACAAAAGGGGAATGTAACATCCCGCTCTTGCGCACATTGAACAAACTTATTCTTTGAGGACGCTTGCGTGCAAGTGATCCAGGCCATTATACTATTGGTTGTTTTGATTATGATTATGAGATATTGTGGATTTGATGATATGGTATTTTGTTGTATTTACATAGACAGGTGTTATTGACTGGGTTCAGGACTCTGGACATTGAGGATGTCGAGGCATCGATGAAACCCCTTGGACTCTGGATCGAGTTAGGGAGGGGAATTTTTGGGTTTAAATGTTGTTGGTGTGACATATGTACATATGATTAGATATTATGATGTTGATTGTTATTGCTGACATGATTCGTTTATGGATGCATGCTGACGATAAATTTCCAACCAAACTCACATTTGGAGTAAAGGGGTCACGCACGACAACCAGAGACATTGAGGGAGAGGTGTGGTAGCATCCCTACCACAACCTACTAGCACTCCCATCGTGGCTCGAATTGTAGGTTAATGATTACCTAGCTTGAGAAGACTCATGATGGCATGAGGAAAGACTGTGACAGTTTCTCACGATGATTCTAAGGGGCGTTCAATAAGGTAGGATCCTTATTCCTTAGAGGCCCTTAGTCTCCCACAAGATCACCTGACGGAGTATTGACTCCAGGGGTTTGACATCTACCAAATTCAGTCAAGAGGCAAGTGACACCCTTGGAGCACATAGTGTCTTTACCTAGACTAATTACCCAATAGTAGTGTCTTTTCACATTTTTGAGCCTACTTCTCATTTTGTTCATTAAAATAAAAAATAAATTCATTTTTTACAAAAATTCCCCTCAAAAGAGTGATGTCATTCCCTTCTAGGGTGATGTAGAGATCCATAAGAAGGTTGTTGGGGTAGAGGAGTATAGCACTAGGCCTTAAAAGGCCTTTGGAAATCTCCAACTTCCAAAAAAAATGCCAAGTGTCCATCCTTCAACTTCAATATATCTCCACAAAACCCTATCTCATCAAAGTAACATCATAGGCTAGGTAGGTGACGTATATACCTTCAAAGGCTAATGTCTAAGCATGGGATGATGGGATCTCTCCATCTAGGCCTTCCAGAGTTCCTCCAAAGGAAATGACTTCCTTCTTAACTGTTCAACAAGTCATCATGATCCTACCCCAGACGTGGGGCTCTGCATCCATCCTTGGGATCCAAAGCCCTCATGAAGGTCCGAACAAGTCATCTCCCCATGAATACTTGTCCATCAGGAAAGGTCCTACAAAAACAAAAAGATATTCCCTCCAAGGGTACATAAGTCATAGGATAATTCCAAGTAAGCCACATATAATAATCAAACCACCCAAACATGTGCATCAAACCCCTCTTTTCAAACCAAACAAATCCACGAAGACGTTATGCAATTTGTCAAATTTAGGTGTGGGAGGGTGTCAAGGCATCCTATTGGACCAGTTAGTCCTCAAGTCGAGGGTGTTTTCCAAAATAAACCGATCTAAGTCATGTAATGAAGATGAAGTGGAAGGGGGTAATACTTTTGGGCATGGTATTCATGACATACAAGGGTTCTTATTGTCTCAATTATGGGTGCCTTTGTAGAGGGTGTGCTTCCCTTCGTCTGTGATGCAACATTTTTCCAAGCCCATTTATTTCCATTTATTAATTAAAGTCCAAAACAATTGGGTACTCCAAATGGGTAACATAGAACTTGGGAGGAAGTACCACAATTCCACTTGAAGGGAGACGTACACATAGTGCCATAGAGGTAAAATATAGCTTGTAACACACTTATGTAGATCCCTCAACAAGAGATAACACTTCATTGATTCTCAAGACCTCTTGGGTGAGCATCTGAAATATTTATGATTTGTATTTTATCTTTTTCCAACTACTTTCCCCTCTGGGCCTTTATCCCCTTCTTCCCATGAAATTAGGTACCATCCCTTCTTCGGTCAGTACACCCGAAAATCCCAAAAGATAAGGATATAGAAGGAAAGAATTATGGAAGGTGATAAGTATGATCGGGAATGGACGATGACTCTTCAAGGAACACCCCAGTAGGACCCTATTCTTGAGGGTGACCAACTTACTAGAAAAAATGACACCCACCATGGTTAAATAATAAATTCCAACCAAATGTTTTGTAATAAAGAAAGATTCTTTGCAACATATTTAAATGCTTCAATTATTAGAGTGACACTTACCATGATACCAAACTTATGAAATCATAAACCTGTGAAACAAGTTACTTCTACAATCAAATCCTTCACCAATTTTACATGTCATACCAACCAATGAGACTTTTGATTCATCACCTGAATCCGAGCCCAAGTCTATTGGTCGTGTTGTTGTCACAATTTTTTTCCTTCCTTTATTTTCCTTGAACCACTTTGGCCTCTTCTCAGGATGTAATTGCCAACAACGGTCCTCATCATGCACCTCTTTCTTGCAATTCTTGCAAGTGGGCTTCTCTTCCTTTATTTCCACTAAATTTGTCTATTTTCCATTCCACTTCCTTTTGTCCTCTTTCCTTGAAGACGATTCCCCTGATACACCAACATTTGTTTTCCCTACTTCAATGTATGTCGCTTGAACAAAAACCTCATCAAGATTAGTTGGTCCAAACATGAATCCAGTATTTGGAATATGTGTAGGTAAACCTCCTATATACTTCATAAGAGTTTCTTGGGTATGTAAAGGAATATCTAACATCAATTCCATTTTATGAAATCCAATGGTGTATTCTTGCATTGTTTGTCCTTATCTTATTTTTAAAGCTTGTCATTCAATTAACGCTTTTTCTTTATAAACCAAAGGATAGAATTGCTTCCTAAGTGAAAAAATAAAACTTTTCCATGATGGAAATACATTACCCACTTGTTGTGTGCCATTTTTCAACTTTCTTTGCCACCAGATGAGTGTTGCGCCTGCAAGTCTAAGTGAATACAACTTGATTTGAGTTGTCTCATCCTTGATCTGTTGCACACTATAATAAACCTCCATCTTTCTGACCCAATTTTCAAGTCTCTCTGCATTAACTTCACCATCATATATGGGTAATTCGAATTTAACATCAAGTTTTAATAAAGGCATTTCATTGTTATGTTTATGGACATGTTTCTTTGTGGTGCTTTTAGAACTTGAACTTGAAGAAGAAGGAGAAGAAGGAGGTGAATATGGAGGTGAAGGAGGAATTTGAGGAGGATCCTCTCCTTCTTCACTTTTTCCCTTTGAAGATTCACCAAGAACTGGTCTCTTCCATTCCAAGTGATCATCATACAAATCCTTCATCATCTATGACATAGCAAATAAAGTTTTTCGAAACTTTTTCTCATCCTGAGAAAGTCCCTCTTTTGATGTCATCCTCTCACTTTGAGAAGTTATCTTTCTCAATCCAATCAATGTATTCTCTACAAAAATCTCTCCTTCACTGCAATGTAGCTTTTCTCTGGTCAACATGAAAAACTCAAATTCAAACGTCAACTAGCTCTGATACCACTTGATCCGAATAGATCTTTTACACGACAATGGTTGAGTTATTAGCGCATGTGTTTATTAACCATTTAGGAAATTGAATGAAAGAGAAATAAATATGATAGCCACATAAACATATATAGATATGAAATAAAACATAAACAACAATAAACCCTAAACACCAATGTGATAACAGAGTTCTACAATCTCACCTACATCTCCGAGCCTTTGTCTCAGTGGGTGAGGCTTTCTTATTTCTGTTCTAAGATATAAAAGTACATCACATAATTTCCAAAAGATTACAAAACCGATGTGGTCTTGTTTTACAAGATCTCTAGAACCCAACAAAAGAAACAACACTCAAATCGGACGATCGGAGCTCCCAGAAATGGCCCGCAAAGGTGCGCTCCTCAATAGCTTCCCTGCATAAGAATGGCTTTGTCTTGGAAAATATTCAGCATAAAACTGCTCTGAATTTCCTCTCATGGACTCAAGAAGGCCTGGTTTATATAGATCTGAAGTTGGTAACCATCTCCCAACTCCCCCCCCAAGATCTGTGATGCAGGAGCATCGCTATCAAATCAAGAAAAGCGGAGGTGGAAGCGAACTCGACACTTCATGCATTGAAAGAACGAAACTGACTCTTAACCAACTGGGTAGCGGTGTGGAGATTTTTTGAATTTACCGTTAATTAAATTAGTTGTATGTAAAGTCGGACCACTGTTTGAAATGACGGATCGATTGTAAATCATTACACGACTGTAAAATATTATAGGTATAGGATATTTGCCCTGATTAGTCATTAGGTTGCTTTTAATTAAGTTGAGTAGGTAACTGCTAGAGTAGAAGGTGATAGAACTTAGACAGAAGGAAGAAGATATAGAGGTGTAATCATGTTTTTTTTGGAATGAATAGAACATAGGAAGTTGATCCAATTGTACAGTGTTGATACTGTTTACAAGTTTCTGTTGTTATGAATTTTGTGGATGTATGATGTTCATGGTGAATGGATGAATTTATGAAGAATTGAATAAGTTTCAATTGTTTCTCTTCTGTAAGTTATGCAAGGAGTGCATATTGAACGAAAGGAGTGTGTGCGAGAGAGTCTTGTTCGACTTGAAGCTCAAAAGAAATAGCATGGAACTTTTGTATGCAGAGTGTGCATATTAAGCGCAAGGAGTGTGTAGGCGAAGTATTTGACTTGGAGAAATAACTCAGGTTTTTCTCCCAAGAAAGTGTAGAGGTCGGTTGCAAGGACTGCACAGGACCATAAATCGACTAAGTGTCGAAGAAATATTTCAGAACAAGAATTTGCGAAGGTTGGGCAAGGTGAAGGGTGAATATCTATCCAAGAGGAGTCGAATTATTTCAGACCATTAGATTTATGCACGAACTTTAAAATATGTGTATACATAGGAGGAGAGATCGTCGAAGACCTGAAGGAGATATGAACCATCTAATCCAGAAGGATATGTGGTGATAGATTATGAACTTCAAAGAAATCACTTCAATATTTTCAGATTGAGACTTGAAACTCCCAAAGCTCGGAGAGCCGGAGGGCCAAAATAAACATCGACCATCGAATAGTCCGAAGTAAATTATAGTTGTCTGATTCAGGAGGAAAGTCGAAAGTCGAAACTACCAAAGTCCCAACCACAAAATAAATCACAGTCGTTGATTTAGAAGGGTTAAATACAATCTCTAGATTTGGAAAGGAGATATCTGAGCCATCCGTTTAGAAGCACTGTCGATATTGTGAGATCGACAGTTACGAAGGATTGCAGGGATGGAAAGTGCTCAAAATTTAAAAAATTGAGAGTGGGCCGCAATAGAAACTGTGGTATTTCAAATTGGATGTGTTGCGTTTGGTGGAGAATTGCGGGGAGAAAAGTGGATTAATCCCAAACCACTTTCGACCACACCCACAATTGTGTGTGGAAATAACTTGAGGTCATATGCGGGAAGGAGATAACGAAGGAGGAGCTAGTTCCTGAACACTAATCGCCCGGTATTGTGAAGGGAGAGATCGCGAGTGTCATAGAACTTGCACCGAAAGACTGAAGAGACCTGTGGTTATTTACAAGCGAGACCATTGAGGTTTCAGTGAGCTAATTCAAATTCCATAATTGAATATCCTTGACCGGGAGGTCGCGTAGCCCAAGGAGAAGGGGGGTTGGCATCAAGTGGTATCAGAGCCTGTAAAAAAACTTGAAGTTGTATTTTGTGTATTAGGAGCAGTTGAAATAATGTCGCCAAGGATATGCATAGATCCACCTATAATAAACCGTGTTGTAGGAAGGGACGTGAGAGAACTTCACGCAAGGTTGGAAGCGATGGAAGCAATGCAAAGGAGAACATCTTCCGCTGGAGACGTCAGCGATGCAGAGAGTGAAGAAATAGAAGTTGAAGAAGCTACAGGGGAAGATGCGGCTGAAGAACGCTTATTGAAAGTTGTTGTGAAGTTGGGAGCCAGACAAAAGATAGACGTCCAAATGTATGAAGGTAACTTGGATGTCTAGGAGCTACTGGACTGGATAAGGTCCATGGATAAGTATTTTGACTATGAAGATGTTGATGAAGGAAGGAAGGTGAGACATGTTCTCACCAGATTAAAGGGACATGAAACACTATGGTGGGATGAATTGTAGGTAGAGAGAAGGAGAAAAGGAAAACAAAAGATAAAGAGTTGGGATAGGATGGTAGCCAAACTGAAGGATAAATTCATACCTAAGGATTACCAGATAAATTTGTTCAAGGAGTTGCAGAACCTGAGACAAAGGATTATGATAGTGAAAGAGTACAGAGAAGAATTTATAGGCTGAATATTCGGACTGGACAAAGGGAGAAGGATGATGAAAAAGTTGCCAGGTATATAAATGGCTTGAGGTATGAAATCTAGGATGAGATTAGTATGATGATCGTAAGGACAATAGAAGATGCTTATTCAATTGCATTGAAGGCAGAAGAAAAGCTGGCCAGGAACCAGAGTCAGTGAAACATAAGCGAAGGCTTAAATAGAGGTAAGGGGATTGTCTATGATAAGGCACCGAAAAATAAGGATGAGAATGAGAAATCATATGGTCACCTTGAAAGGGGAGGAAGTTCCCAAAGAAGATCGTTTGGTGGGAGAAATTATTTTCCTTGAGGAAGAGGAAGAGGTAAAGGAGGTGAAGTTAAATGTTATGCCTGTGGAAAGACATGACACATGTCTTGGGAATGCCCCGAGAGGAAGAGAGAAGGAGGAGGATAAACACACATTTCTGAAGCGCAGAAGAATGTGGAAGCATAAGCAACAGAAGGAGGACAAAACTTTATGATGAGGAAAGTTCTTCTAAAGACAAATAAATAAATAGAAGATCCAGTTCAACGAATGAAGTTGTTCAAGACTACTTGTAAAACAAAGGACAAAGTTTGCAAGATGATTATAGACATTGGGAGTACTGATAATTTAGTATCTACAAAAATGGTGGAGAAGCTGGAAATGGAGAAAACTGCACACCCAAGCCTGTATAAAGTATCGTGGTTGCATAAAGGACATCAAGTAATGGTAAGTCAACAATGTAAGGTTGAATTTAAAATAAGAGGTTATAAAGATGAGATTTTGTGTGATGTAATTCCCATGGATGTTTGTCATATTTTGTTGGGGAGACCATGGTAGTGTGATAGGAATGTCATTCATGATGGGAGGAAGAATACTTATACTCTGGAAAAAAAATGTTAGAACCCACATGTTACTGCCCATAGAAGAGAAGAAATAAAAGGAAGAAGCCAACACAAGGATACTTCTCATGAGTGGGAAGGAACTCTTGAAGGAAATCAAGAAAGATAAAGAAATGCAATTTGTTGTAGTGAGGAATTCGGGATTTATCCTTACCAATACTTCCATGAATGATTTACCTAAAGAAATCCAAGAATTGTTAGAGAATTTTGCTGACATAGTAGTGGATGAGTTACCTTACTCATTGCCACCCATTAGAAGTATCATCCACCATATCGACTTGATTCTAGGAGGTATTTTACCAAACAAAGCAGCGTATAGGTTGACACTTCGAGAAAATGAAGAGGTTAAGAATCAAGTTCAGGAGTTGTTGGATAAAGTTTTAGTCAGGGAAAGTCTAAGCCCATGTGCAGTGCCAACTGTATTAAGTCCGAAGAAGGATGGAGGATGGAGAATGTGTACATATTCCAGAGCCATCAATAAGATTACCATCAGGTATAGGTTCCCTTCACCCAGGATGGATGATTTGATGGATTGTTTGAGTGGAGCAAGCTATTTTTCAAAAACAGACTTGAAGAGTGGATATCATCAGATAAGAATGAGAGATGGAGATGAATGGAAGACAACATTCAAGACAAATGAAGGTTTGTTTGAATGGCTAGTCATACCATTTGGATTGACAAATGCTCCAAGCACATTTATGAGGTTGATGAATGAAGTATTGAAGGAATTCATAGGTAAATTTGTCATTGTATATCTGGATGATATATTAGTTTTTAGCAAAACAAAGGAAGAACATTTAAAGCACTTGACATTAGTGATGAGGAGATTGCAGCAAGAAAAGTTGTTAATAAACTTGAAGAAAAGTTATTTTATGAAGACATAACTCATATATTTATGTTTTGTGATTTCTTCAAATGAATTGAAGATGGATCCAGAGAAGGCAAGAGTAATCAAAGAATGGTCGTCACCAAGGAGCATATTTGAGGTGAGAAGTTTCCATGGGTTAGCAAGTTTTTATAGAAAGTTTATCAGAAATTTTAGTCGTATATGTGCACCCATAATGGACACGGTGAAAAAGAAAGATAAGTCTTTGAATCAGACAGAGGAGGCTAGAAAATCTTCAGAGTGTTGAAAAAGAAGATAACAGAACAACCAATTATGGTTTTGCTAGATTTTGGAAAAAACATTTCAGGTGAGGTGTGATGCAAGTGGAATAGACGTTGGGACAGTTTTGAGTCAAGATAATAGGCCAGTTGCTTATTTTAGTGAAAAGTTGAATGACTTTAAGGAGAAATATTCTACGTATGACAAGGAGTTTTATGCAGTGATTCAAGCTTTGAAGAAATAAAGTGAAAAGTGTTTGTCTTGTATAGTGATAATCAAGCTTTGTAATTTATTACTAGGCAAGATAAGTTGAATCAGAGGCATGCTAAGTGGGTAGAATTCATGCATAATTTTACTTTTGTCATTAAACATATTTATGGAAGTGCTAATAAAGTTGCAGATGCTTTGAGCAGGAGAAGTTTGGTTATACATGAATTTCAAGTGAATACCTTAGGGTTTGAGCACCTTAAGGAAATGTATCAGAAAGATCCAAATTTTAAGGAGGCTTATGAAGTATATGAAAATCCTTTGTTGCGGGATAACAATTTATGGGCAGAATATTTAATCCAGGATGGATTGTTGTTCAAAGGAAGCCAATTGTGCATACCAATATGTTCAATGAGAGATAATGTATTGAAAGAAAAACCTTAGATGGAGAAAATTTTGGAACATAGAGTTGGAAGGAAAACCAGAAGAAAGATGCACCCTGAATATTTAATGAAGTGGAAGGATCACCCAGTGGAAGATTCAATTTGGGTAACTGAACTTGATATTTTGAAGTATGGAAAAACAATGCAAGAGCTCATGGAAAAGAGTCCATGAATATTTTGGCCAGAGGAGTATGATGGAGGAGCATCACTATCAAATCAATAAAATCAGAGGTGGAAGCAAACTCGACACTTCATGCATTGAAAGAACCAAACCAACTCTTAACCAACTTGGTAGCAGTGTGGAGATTTTTTGAATTTATCATTAATTAAATTAGTTGTATGTAAAGTTGGGCCACCATTTGAAATGACAGAGCGATTGTAAATCCTTACACGACTGTAAAATATTACAGGTGTAGGATATTTTTCATGATTAGTCATTAGGTTGCATTTAATTAAGGTAAGTAGGTAACCTCTAGAGTAGAAGGTGATAGAACTTAGATAGAAGGAAGAAGAGCGAAGAAGCTCTGGGTCCTTAGATAAGTTTTTCTAATTGTAATGATTGTAAGAGAAAGAGGTGTAATCATGTTTTTTTTGGAATGAATAGAACAAAGGAAGTTGATCCAATTGTAGAGTGTTGATATTGTTTACAAGTTTACTGTTGTTATGAATTTTTTGGATGTATGATGTTTATGGTGAATGGATGAATTTATGAAGAATTGCATAAGTTTCAATTGTTTCTCTTTTGTAAGTTATGCAAGGAGTGCATATTGAATGCAAGGAGTGTGTGTGAGAGAGTCTTGTTCGAATTGAAGCTTAGAAAAGATAGCATGAAACTTTTGTATGCAGAGTGTGCATATTAAGCGCAAGGAGTGCGTAGGCGAAGTCTTTGAATTGGAGAATTAACTTAGGTTTTTCTCGCAAGAAAGTGCAGAGGTCAGTTTCAAGGAGTGCATAGGACCAAAAATCGACTAAGTGTCAAATAAACATTTCAGAAGAAGAATTTGCGAAGGTTGGGCAAGGTGAAGGGTGAAGATCTATCCAACAGGAGCCAAATTATTTCAGACCATTGGATTTAGGAAAAGTGCATGAACTTTAAACTCTGTGTATACATAGGAGGAGAGATCACCGAAGACCTGAAGGAGATCTAAACCGTCTAATCCCAAAGGATATGTGGTGATAGATTATGAACTCTGGAGAAATCACTTCGAGATTTTCAGATCGAGACTTGAAACTCCCGAAGTTCGGAGAGCCGGAGGGATGAAATAAAAGTCGACTGTTGGATAGTCCAAAGTAAATTATAGTCTTTTGATTCAGGAGGACATGCGGCAAGAATCTATGCATTTCGGAAGAAAGAAAAGGTTGAAATTCGAAACTCTCGAAGTCTGAACCACGAAATAAATCACAGTCGTTGATTTAGAAGGGTTAAATATGATCCATAGATTTGGAAAGGAAAAATTTGAGCCATCTGTTCCGAAGCACCGCCAAGATTGTGAGATCAACGGTTACGAAGGATTGCGGGGATGGAAAGTGCTCAGAATTTAAAAACTTGAGAGTGGGCTGCAATAGAAACTGTGGTATTGCAAATTGGACGCGTAGAGTTTGGTGGTGAATTGCGGGGAGAAAAGTGGATTAATCCCAAACCACTTTCGACCGCATCTGCAATTGTGTGTGGACATAACCCAAGGTCATATGCGGGAAGGAGATAATGGAGGAGGAGCTAGTGCCTAAACACTAATCACCCAGTATTTTGAAGGGAGAGATTGTGAGTGTCATAGAACTTGCATCGAAAGACTGAAGAGACTTGTGGTTTTTTACAAGTGAGACCATTAAGGTTTTAAAGAGCTAATTCAGCTCCGAGAATTGAATATCCTTGACTGAGAGGTTGTGAAGCCCAAGGAGAAGGGGGGTTGGCATCAATCTAGCCTAAAAAAGGGCCTAATATCCCCCAAAAAGGGAAAAAAAATCTCCAAATACAACTGAATAAAATCCATTTTTTTTTAACATATGCTATAAAAACCACTTTTGAAAAAATATTGGGCTAAGCCCCTCTAGCTTGGGCGCGCACACTTTATACAGGGTCATATGGTTTAATATGGCCAAGCGCAATAGGACCAAGTCTCGAACATTGCGTCTGGGCTCTAGTCTTTACCCCTTCTTCCCATGAAATGAGGTACCATCCCTTCTTGGTTCAATACACCCGAAAATCCCAAAAGATCAGGGTCAGTAGATCCCTCAACAAGAGATAACACTTCATTGTTTATCAAGACCTCTTGGGTGAGCATCTGAAAGATTTTTGATTTGTATTTTATCTTTTTCCAGCTACTTTCCCCTCTGGGCTTTTATCCCTGATCCAAAATCGGATCCAGAAGCCTGACAGGGCTTGAAAAATGCTCAAAAATGAAAGTTCTCAGAATCCGACAAAACCAACACCATTGCGTCTGTCTCTTCTTCCTGATTCCGGTGGTATATTTACTTTGTCAAACGGAGTCTGTATGGAGAAGATATCGCATTCTATCCAAAAAGTCAAACAGGCAAAAAAAAAATTGCTGACTGTGCAATCCGTACGGATGCTGACATGGCATGTTTGTACAGACGACATGTGGCATGTCCGTACAGGCGACATGTGACAGCCTCGGGTAGTGACACGTGGCAGACAGTTTTGGACATTTCGGCGTACAAATGGACCTATTCGGAGGTGACACGTGTCACCACTGGAAGGGTGACACGTGGCACGGATGACGTCAGCATATGACGTGGAGACCGTACGATGACATGGCAGGTGACAAAGCCGTATGGTAGGGATGATGTGGCAAGGTAACTTGGCAGATTTCAATGAATCATATTGTGACACGTGGCATTCATTGGTTGGATGTAAAGGTGCCACGTGGCCCAGTCAAGGGATGCCACGTGGCACCCCGGTATTGGTCTATTTGGTTTTGGTTTGTTAATCAAAATATTTGTAGTTGACCGGATTCGAACCGGTGACCTCCTCCATCGCATAATCTTTAACAATATCCGCCCAACCGTTGCACCGCCATTTGGTTCTTATTATATATATGTATTAAATTTTATTTAAGTTCAATGTATATGACCGTTGGCGCGGGGGTCGGACCGGGGCTTAGCCTCGGCCCGCGGTCATTTGATTGTTATATGACCATATACATATTGCGCGCGGTTTATATATGAACCGTTTAAGTTGAAGCCCGTGGTCTCTTAGCCCGTGACATATGACCATGCCTTTAATGTGTGCGCGGGATTTTTAGCCCGTGGTTCTATTGATTGAGCCATGTGACCAAGAACAAGGGGGCGCGCACAGGCTTGGGGGCTTATGCCCGTATATAACTATATTATAGTTAAAAGTGGGTGTTTTAACCAACTTTTGATTTTTTAATTGTAATTAATCTTTTTTAATGGTTTTTGGGAGTTATTGGGTAGTTTTGGAGCCTAACTTCTTGGAGGAAGTTGGAGATGAGCAACTACCTTCCCAACTATATAACCCAGGCCTGTTTGAGGCCATGGGGACAGCTTTGAGGGCATTCAGAGAAGAATTATGCTGAGGAGAAGCCAAGCCAAAGCCATTTTGAGGCAGAGAAGCTTTTGAGGAGGAGACATTGTCGGATCATTTCTGGGAGCTCCGGACGTCCATTTCGCGTGCCATTTTCTTTGCATGGTTCTAGAGATCTGGAAGAACATGACCAAATCAGTCTTGTAGCCATTTTTCATTTCAGCGATGTACTTTTGAGCTTTTGAGCAAAAATAAAGAAGCCTCCCCCACAGAGAAAAGGCCCGGAGACGTAGGCAAAGTTGTGCCGAACTCCGTTATCAATCTGCGTGTTATGGTTTGTTGTATTTTAAATCATTTCAGATCTGCATATATGTATATGGCTGTTATAATTCCTCTTCTTTCCTCATTCTTTCACTAAGTTTCTCAAATGGTTAATTAACGCATGCAAAATTTAAACTCAACCATAAGTCATTAAAAGATCCGGACGGATCAATCCCCTTTTTCCCATGAAATGAGGTACCATCCCTTCTTGGGTCAGTACACCCGAAAATCCCAATAGATAAGGAGATAGAAGGAAATAAGTATGGAAAGTGATAAGTATGATCGGGAATGGACAATGAGTCTTCAAGGAATCCCCCAGCAGGACCCTATTCCTAAGGGTGACCAACTTACTAGGACAAAATGACACCCACCAAGGTTAAATAAGAAATTCCAACCAAACGTTATGTAATAAATAAAGATTCTTTACAACATATTCAAATGCTTCAATTATTAGAGTGACACTTACCATGATACTAGAATTATGAAATCATGGAGCAATACCTTCTATCCTCTAGGGATAGGCTGATGTGATAGATGTTTCTTTGCTACTGGTGACATATGATGGCCCATCAATGAATAGGAGGGGCCCTATGGGGCTATGCTAGTCAATCTGGCTCTCAACACTCCATGTCTTCTACCTATGGGCCTCAAGACATGATATCCATAGTTACCCCTAATGTGAGGGGGTAACATCAAGCTCCTACTCAGGGATATGTGCTCACCATAAATCACATGAGAACCTCAACATATCTGGTATGACCTGTGACTACCCACTCAAGAAAAATGTTATAGTACCTAGGGTGGCACTATCACCTTTTTTTCTTATAAAAAAGATCAAAATCAAAATGAAAATGTAAATGCAGAAAGGAAAAATCTATTCTAACTTGTTAATGAAAACATGTAAATATATGTACATCATATGCATGTATGCAAATAAATCTAGGCTAAATACAAAATATACTATCATGATATGCAATATGCAACATATATATAATGAAATTCAAGATGCAAATGCCTACCTACCTACACTAACTAATGTTAGTGAGAAATTATAGGTATAATCATATAACTAGTACAACCATGCTTCATCATAAACCATATCAAGAATAAGTCAAGCACAAAAATAACATTAGTTAGGGAATGCATCATATCATAACAATTCATAAAATCTAACTCATGGAGGCAAGAGGGAGGGACAAAATCATGTTAATTCACATTTCCATAAGAATGATCAATCCATCTCTAAAAAGGGTTGCAAAGGGGCGAAGACTCAAGAGGCAGACTAGAAGACCTGAAAGATTGAATATCTTGAACCTCATCACTCCCTGAGGTGTGATACGGGATGAAAAAGAGTCTAGAGGATGACTAACAAATTCTTAGGGAAAGATAAAAATATCAAGGTACTAGACTTCTTCTCAAAAAATTCAATCTATCTTTAAATTCCAAGAGAAAGCCGTGCCCTGTCTTTAAATTCCAAGAGAAATCTTTTCCCTGGAAACCACCTCGGACAAGGGACATGTTTCCCAGCTACATCCTTAGTGACATAGAGAGACAAAGGAAAATAAGGAGGTTGGGAAAACTTATCACAATTATCTTGCTCTAGGAAAACCATGTCCTCACCCTTATCAAAATTAGAGCACAATGGTGGTTGAAAATTATCTTTGTAAAATAAATCCAAGTGCTCAAAATAATAAGTACCAAAATCCCGAGGGTATGAATAGAAATCCTCATGAGAATGCTGCAACAAATCATCCTTGGGTGGTTGGAAAAAAATCATAATCATGTCATCTTATTTTTTCAAAACATATGGATTAATAGTAATCACACATGGTTGTTGTAAAGGAAACAATTGGAAATGACCTTAAATATTGTAAATGAGATCTCCATAATGACCAATCACATCCCATTTACATATATGAACATGTATGAACTCATCAATATTATCAATCACATCATTACTTTTATCATAACATGAAGGGCCTAGTACATCCAAGGGTTTCTCTAACACTTATTCACTTTTAGAATCATAGAATAGAGCATCATCAAAATATTTAAAAGGGAAATGAATTACCACATTCTCTTCTTCTTGTGCATGAGGAGTGGAGTCTTGGACGACTTCATCAAATGGAGGAAAAACCATCATAAATTCGTCTTCACGAGGATCCTCTTCGCAAATATCTTCCTTGGTTTATTGGTTTTGAGCATGATACACCTCTCTGAGCTCTCCTACAATCTCAATAGTGAACCCTTCATCATCTAGGACGTTTGTGATATCTTGAAGAATATCTTCATATGTTTGGTAACCCGGGTGCCAATACTCAATAAACCTGCTAATGAGGTATATGAGAGAAGATATGCCCTTTGGATTACAACAATCCTTGATCCAATCTCGTGCTTCCGGGGGAAGCAATATATGAATAATGTTAGTCATACATCTTCGTGAGGTGTTCCTACTTCAAGTAGATACTCAAGAAATCTTGGAATATGAAGGGCGAGAGAACCCCCCTCGAATTTTCGATAGTCCTCCAACCATATTTTATCAATTTTGAACTCATTTGGATACCCATGAATATCCTCAAAATCAATGGAAGGGAATATTTCATGGAGAGCCATAATTTCATTTCTTGGAAAATAGATTAAAAAGTATCACTGGAGTCACCAGATGATCTTTCTAGGATCATCAAAGGAGGCGAGGGAATCACCCTTAGTGGAGTCTCCATGTAATCTTGTAGGATAAGGGCTTCAGAAAAATCTTACCAAAAGATGTGTCGTTCAGGAAAACTGACTCGATTTTCCCCAACAACGGTGTCGAAATGTTATCGCGCAATTTGTACTTGTCCAAATCCTGAGACAACTATAGGAAATTGGCATAAAAAACATGATAAACTATCATTGTCACCTTAATAGTAAATCCCTAAGTTTTAGGGATAGATAAGATATATCCCAGGAAAAGCATCCCTAATAACCCAGAGGGCAAGGAAGCTAAGGTTATGGTCAAGGTTATCCCACCTATCACTGGTTACCCAAGTCACAAGGTCAACGTATGAGGAGTTTAGGCAAATGAAGAGAAATTTGTGTACCTTCCTGGAACAAGAAAAATACCACATATATATAGAAATTCCAGGTACAAACATGATAGTAAAGATTCAAAAGATGACAAACAATGTGAATATGAGCTAGCTGATATAAAATTGCAACAATAATGAAGTTCACAACAACAAATTATAATTTGTAAAAGATGCAAGAAAAACACTTCAGAAATAATTGAAAAGATAGTGAAAACTTAGCATTAATTAGGTACAATAATTAGCACTTGTCACAAACAATTTATGATATGTTTAGCTAGCATTTAAATTCAGTTATGTAGAAAATTTGTTGCAGTTAGTATGGTTGTAACAAAGTTTTGTAACAACATCAAGTAAATTAGAAAATTCGTCTAAGCTAGGGTTAGTAAAGGTTAGTACAAGCTTGAGAGAGTAAATTTAAGTGTTTTATAAATCCTTCAACAAGAGAGAAACAAGAGATTAGTGCCTTTACGGATTATGGAGTCAATTGTATCAACACAATAACTTGGAGAAAATAAATGATTATACTTGTCAAAGGACCAAGAGATGAATGATAGAGGTGTTGATACTTCAAGGCCTCAAGCATTCAAATCTTTGAGGAAGGATTCCACTAGGGAATAACACCTTAAGGCCCTAGCGTAACTTCCTCTCCTTGGACTATTGAAATATATTTAATGTAAAAAGAACTAGAGAAAGCTTCTAAAGTGCTAGCACTTTTAGGGATTTACAAGTTTTTTCTAGACAAGATCTTCTTAGGCAAAACTTAACAAATAAAGAGAGAGAAAGAAGCACCTTATGTTTCTTACTCCTAGGGTTTCAAGAAAGCAATTTCATAATCTTAAATATGAACAAGTAAACATACCATAGACATTCAATATGAAATGAAAATTGAATATTTACTTACTTCACCAAGAATAATCAAGCATAAAAAATTGCCAAAAATTCCACCAAGAAATGATCCAAGAAGCATCCAAAAAAGTCTCCAAGAGAGTGTGCCTCACAATTTCAGCCAATAACCCTTAGAAGGGATAAAATTTCATTCCTCCCTCTTGTGAGAGATGAGTTATGATGAAAAACTAAACTTGACCAACCATATTTATATGGGAAATCCTAGCCTAATTACCCAATAGTTGTGTCTTTTCACATTTTTTAGCCTCCTCCTCAGTTTGCTCATTAAAATAAAAAATAAATTCATTTTTTACAAAATAACCCTAAAAAAGGTGACACCATGCCCTTCTAGGGTGACACAGAGCTCCATATGAAGGTCGTTTGGGTAGAGAAGTGTAGCGCTAGCCCTCCAAAATCCTTTGGACATATCCAACTGCTAGAAAAGATGCCAAGTGTCCATCCTTCACCCTCAATTTATCTCCACAAAACCCTAGCTCATCAAAGTGATGCCATAGGCTAGGTACGTGACATATAGCCCTATAAAGGAAAACATCTAAGTGTGGGATGATGGGAGCTATCCTTCTAGGCCTATCAGAGTGCCTCCAAAGGAAATGACTTCCTTCTTCACTATTCAACAAGTCATCACGATCCTACCCTAGACGTGGGGCTTTGCATCCATCCTTGGGCTCCAAATCCCTCTTGAAGGTATGAACAAGTCATATCTTCATGAATACATGTCCACTAGGAAAGGTCCTTAAAAAACAAACAGATACTCCCTCCAAGGGTCCATAAGTCACAGGATCATGCCAAGTAAGCCACATATAATAATCAAACTACTCGAACATGTGCATCAAACCCCCCTTTTCAAGCCAAACAAATGCTCAAAGATGTTATACAATTTTTCAAATTTAGGTGTGGGAGGGGTGTCAAGGCATCCTATTGGGCCAGTTAGTCCTCAAGTCGAGGGTGTTTTCCAAGAGAAACCCATATAAGTCATGTACATAATATGAAGTAGATGGGGGTAATACTTTTGGGCATGGGGTTCATGACATACAAGGGTTCATATTGTCTCATTTATGGGTGCCTTTGTAGAGGGTGTGATTCCCTTTTTCCATGATGCAACATTTTTCCAAGCCCATTTATTGCCATTAATTAATTAAAGTCTCGAACAATTGGGTACTCTAAATGGGTAGCATAGAACTTGGGATGCACTACCACAATGTCACTGGAAGGGAGAGATACATAGAGTGCCATAGAGGTAAATTATGGCTTGTAACACACTTGTGTAGATCCCTCAACAAGTGGGATGTCTATATATATGTGATCTTTTGCTTTTGCGGGTCTTATGCTTTTAAGAGATAACGCTTCATTGTTTCTCAACACCTATTGGGTGAGAATATGGAAGGTTTATGATTTTTATTTTATCTTTTTCCAGCTACTTTACCCTATGGGCCTTTAGCCCCTTCTTCCCATGAAATGATGTACCATCCCTTCTTGGGTAAGTACACCTAAAAATCCCAAAAGATAAGGAGACATAAGGAAAGAAGTATGGAAGGTGATAAGTATGATTAGGAATGGAAGATGAATCTTCAAGAAAATCCCTATGAGCACCCTATCCCTGAGGGTAGCCAACTTACTAGGACAAATTGACTCCCACCAAGGTTAAATAAGGTAAATAGTATAAATTCCAAGAAAACATTTTATAATCAAGAAATATTCTTTGCAACATATTCATATGCTTCAATTATTAGAGTGACACTTACCATGATACCATACTTATTACGTCATGGAGCAAGACCTGATGTCCTATGGGGCTAGGCAGGTATGATGGATGTTGTTATGCTTCTGGTGACATATGATGGCACATCAATGAATAGGAGGGGCCTTGCGGGTCTATGCTAGTCAATTTGTCTCTCGTATCTCCATGTATGCTACCTATGGGTCTCAAGACATGATCTCCATAGTTGCCCATAATATGAGGGGGTAACTGTTAGAAAAATGGGTGTGCTCATTTCCCCATAGACAATATAGAAATATTGTCACATAACCATAGGCACAAAGGCCACCCCTGAGCACCTTAACCTTGACATACAAAATAATTTCGGTAGCATACCAATATCCAACCAAGACTAGTGCACCAAGCAAGGATAACCAAAGACCAAGCAGAAATTCCAAACCAATAACCCAAGACAAGGTCACTACTGCAACAATTGCAGTTATCCTTCACTCATGTTCACTTCTTGTCCTTATGCAGTCATGAGTAACTGAGTGAGTGAAAAATGAGATCTAGCTCCCTTTCTTTTTATTTATACTACTCCATCTTAATTGAATGGACTGGCTTCTCTTCTTAAGGGATAATAGCTCAATATTAATTTATTCTATTAAGCCAAATTGTCTTCTAGGGTTACTATCCAAAGCTTTAAGGTTTCTCTTTCTTCCTAAAATATTCTAGTCTCGTCAAAGGTTACATGTGGAGGCTAATACCTCCCAAAACTACCATAATATCAACACTCCCCCCTAGATAGGGAGGTTTTAAAGGAAATGGTCTTGAGCACAAAAGACCATTCAAATGGTAGCATCATCATATTCACACATGATATCTCATGATAAAATCACGAGCACCATCATCAATATCCAACTATATGTTTTGACCGATCATGAAACACTCCTAGTAGAACACTGCCACTAACCAGTGACACACAATCACTACCAGTGGAACACATCCACCATAGTAGCATACAACTATTGTCCAGAGACATATAGTCTCCACATCAATCATATCATATGATATCAACCTACATAACAATATCATGATACAAACTGAGTCATATGGGCCATTCTTCCACTCACATCTGTGATATCTGGAAGAGCATCTACCCTCAGAAAGTAAAACATCAGCTATGGGCTATATGGACTATTCTTCCCAAGCAATATAGAAGAATAATTGTCCTTGATTTATGATCATGGACTATTCAACTAACTAGGACATTCCTCCGACACTAATCATAGTGAAACCTGGAGAGAATGAGTCTTCCCTAGGGAATGCTTGTCCATGATTATTGAACCTGGACCATTCCTCCGACACTAATCATAGTGCAACCTGGAGAGAATGAATCTTCCCTAGGGAATGATTGTGTGGACTATTTCCTAAGGAAATGACTGTCTTGCACCAAGTTACCAACCTCCAAAATGGACCATTCTTCGAAACTAATCACAACAGTGAACATCGAAAGAATGACTGGCTAGAGAGGTGAACCATTCTACTTAACCACTACTCAGGGTGACTGCTAAGAATAATAATTGTCCTAGACCATTCCCCCATACTGGACACAAGGGGAATCACTGCCTATGGTACATCAACAATATATCAGACCATTTTCATTACGAAAATGACTGTCTGATCTAGACCATTTTTTGAACTGAAAAATGACTATCTGTTAGAAATATCAAACCACTTTCCAGACTGGAAAGGAACTACCCAACCTGGACCATTTTCCAAACTAGAAAATGACTTCCCATGAATCAATAACATATCAATGCTCCCTCCCTAGGCAGGGAGCCATCTCTTCCCTTTCATCTAAGGGAGTTATCTCCACGAGCCCCATCTTATCTCTTAATTATGCAAACTTTATCATGGACAAAGGCTTTGTCAAAATATATGCTACCTTCTCATCTGTGGAGATATATTGGAGTTTCACTTCTCCTTCCTAGAATTTATCACGAATAAAGTAGTATTTGATCTCAATATGTTTCGACCGATCATGAAACACTCGGTGTTTTGATAGCCTCATAGAAATTTTATTGTCATAGTATATTACAGTCGAATCTGGTACCTGATCAAATAATCCAGAAATTAGTTTCCTCATCCATACTTCTTTGGTACATGCCTCACAGGCTGCGATATATTTTTATTCTACTATGCTAAGTGGGACATACTTCTATTTCCTGTTGGCCCATGATATCATAGTAGAGTCCAAACTGAAACACATCCCTGCAACACTCCTTATGTTTTCTGCACTCCCTGTCCAATCTGAATCTGTGATTCCATGAAGTTGTATATCACTGGATGAGGTGTATCTTAAACCATAGTTTAACTTCCCACGAATATATATTAGAATATGCTTTACAGCTATCCATTTCTCATGTATGGGTTCCACCTGGAAATGGCTTAAAGTGTTTACAACAAAGAAAATATATGGTAGTGTATTCACTAGATACATCAATGACCCAAACAATTTTTGATATAGGGACGAGTCTTATGGATCAAAATCTGAGTCTCTTACTTTTCTTATATTTGTGGTCATAAGAGTGGCCATGGATTTGCAATCCATCATTCCAAATTTCTGAATAATCTTCACTCCATACTTTCCTTGTCCCAGGAATATTTGACCATGCTTATGCAATACTTCTAGTCCCAAGTAAGAGTGCATGAGACCAAGATATTTCATATCGAACTTAGAATATAATTCCTTCTTACAATGGATGATGAGAGATTCTAGACATGTCAAGAATAAATCATCGACATACATCAGTAGAATCACAGGTGCATTGTTCTCAACCTTGTAGTAGAGATTTGGATATGTGGGACTCTTAGATAAACCAATTATTATTAAGTAATTGTCAATTATGGAATAACAAGCTCTTGGATCTTGCTCGAGTCCATAGAGGGATTTCTCTAATCTGCAAACATGAGTGTCTCTGGGATGGACCTCAAAAACTTGAGGTTTTTCAATATGTACTTCTTCTTTAATTGCTCCAATGAGAAAGGCTGTATTTACATCCATCTGATGTAAAATCCATCCCATGGAAGCAACAAGAGACATAATTTCTCTAGTATAAGTATATATGGAAAGAGGAGCAAAGGTTTCATCATAATCTTCTCCATCCTTCTAGGAGAATCCTCTAGCCACGAACCTTGCCTTGTATTTATCTATGCTTCCATCTACTGCATGTTTGATCTTGTAGACCCATTTTGAAGTTACCACTAATTTTTCCTTGGGTCTAGGAACAATTTCCCATACGTCATTTTTCATGATGGACTAATATTCTTTTGTCATGGCTTCTTTCCACTATTTATTTTGAACTGCTTCTTCAAATGTGGTTGGTTCTTCATTTATAAGTTTTTTCATACATGTTGCATAGCTGGATAATCTTTTGGGCTTCTTTCTTTCTTTGAAAGTGCCACTTGGAGCTTTGAGTCTTTCTTCTTCTTGTAGAGTAGCTTCAAGCCAAGATGGACGTTTTCTAGTGTTGGGTACAATGACCAATTCAATAGGTTCACATGGTTGCATCGAATGTTCAATTTGTTCTGGTTCTTCATTTTGACTTTCAAGAAGACATGTGCTTTTTTCTTTAGGCTCTTAATATTCTTCTTCCATGGATTCTTCTATATATTTCTTGAAAGCCATCTTCTCATTGAAGGTTAAGTCTCTGCTGACTTCAATCTCATGTTGTTCTAGAATATAGATTATGTAGGCTTGGAGGATTCACTATATCCAACAAATATGCCCTTCTTTCTTGAGGGTTCTAGTTTCTTCCTTATATCCTTGGGGTTATGAATGTAAACATGGCACCTAAAGATTCTTAAGTGTTCCACATTAGGTTTCTTTCCTAAGAAGGCTTCTTATGGAGTCATATCCTTCAATATGCGGCGGGGAATTATGTTCTGAACATATATTGCTATCATGGTTGCTTATCCCCATAAATACGTGGATAAACCTTGATCATTCATTAGTTCCTTCACGGTTTCTTCAATGGATCTATTCTTCCTTTCTGCTACACCATTTTGTTGAGGATTATGAGGGATGATTATCTCCCTCCTAATCCCTACTGATTTGCAAAAGGAAAAAAATTCCTTGGATGTGTATTCTCCTCCATTATCTATTCTCAAAGTATTGATTTTCTTGCTTGTGAGGTTTTCTATTTCTGCTTTGAATTCTTTAAAGTTGTTGAAAACTTCATCCTTTGTCTTGAAGAGATATAACCAATTATTTATTGAGTAATCATCTATGAAGGTTACATAATAAATAAAACCTCCTAGATATTTGACTGGCATCGGACCGCAAACATATGAATGTCTTAGATCTAGGATTTCCTTAGATCTATTATCGCTACTTGAGAATGGATTATTAACATTTTTACCAGGTCCACATCCTCTGCAAATTCCTTCATGTGTATATTGTAGTTTTGTTATTCCTTCAACCATTTTCTTGAGGAAAGGTAATGCTTGATAGTTAAGATGAGCATACCTTCTATGCAAAAGTTCATTGGGATTGACCTCATCATGTACAAGAGCTTCATAATTACATTCTAGTAGTCTATATAATTTGACTTCACTAGTTCCAATAACTCTAGCATTCTCTATGTTGGAGTCTCTATACCAAGATTACTTCACCATCTACAAAGGATATTCTATTTCTAAACCAGGTACATATAAGACATTACTCAAATGAACATTGTTACTTGATTCCATTTTGATGGAGGCTTGACCAATTCCTTTGACTAGATAGGTGTTCTTGTCTCCAAGTTCTACTTTGTGAGATGTCTTCTTTTCATTTAGATTGCAGAGTCTGACTTGGTTTCCCGTCATATGCCTGGAATCTCCATTATCAATTATCCACATGTCATCTTCAAGAGTTCCTGTAAGAGTTGAATAGTGTAGATGATCTTCCTTTTCATTCATGATTTCTGTTGACTGATAGCTGGTCAAACTTTGACTTTGACTGGTCAAATGTTGACTTTGACCCAAATATTCAACCTTGACATTTTTTTCCTTCTGAGACTGAAAATATGTGCATTGGGCAAGAGGTTTTAGGGTTTGCAACTACACCTAGTAACCCTAGCGACAATGCTTCAGTAACTACACGTGCTAGAAACCCTAGCGAAAGTTCTTCAACGAACTTGATAATCTTATGGATTAGATTCCTTCCAGTGGTTAGACTGACCGAGGGAGGTGTGGGCCCATAACCTGTTAGAAAAATGGGTGTTCTTGTTTCACCATAGACAATATAATAATATTGGCACCCAACCATAGGCACAAATTCCACCCCCGACCACCTTAACCTTGACAAAAAGAATAATTTCAAGAGCAGACCAATAGCCAACCAAGGTTAGAACACCAAGCAAGGATAACCAAATGACAAAAAAAAAATCTAAACCAATAACCTAAGACAAAGTCACTACTGCAACAGTGGTAGTTCTCCTTCACTCATGCACACTTCTTGTCCTTATGTAGTCCTGAGTGAGTGAGCGAGTGACAAATGAGATCTAGCTCCCTTTATTTATACTTCTCCATCTGAAATGATTGGGCCAACTTCTCTTCTTGGGGGCTAATAACTCAATATTAATTTATGCTATTGAGTCGAATTGTCTTCTAGGGTTATTATCCAAAGCTTTAGGGTTTCTCTTTCTTCCCGAAATATTCTAGTCTTATCAAAGGTTACATGTGGAGGCTAATACCTCCTATAACTACCATAATATCAATAGTAACAACCCCTACTTCCACACAAGAACCAGTAGAGGGACCTCTTGGGGAATGGCCTACCTATTCACCAGAAGAACAAAGAACAAAAAAAGTCTCATCGGGTGATTCCCATGAAGATGATCATGCTGCTACACAAGACCAAGTTCTAAAATATTCACATCCACGAGCTTCTACTTCAATCACTCCCCAATGGGTAAGCATCCCCCATTCTCTCCCTATCTATGCCTCTTTGGTGAGAGAGAATAAAATGTTGAGGGTAAAAAATTTAAGGCTTAAGATCAATTTGAATACGCTCAGAGAAGAGTTCGAGGAACACAAGGTACCTGCAAAATCATGTTACCTTGCAACAAGTCCTCTTGTTGCAGAGGAACCCTTAACCTGTTCACATGAAACAAGTCAGCCTAGGGAGACAAAAGAAGTAGTTTTCCAAGCTAAATATTTTATGATGATTGACAAAGACACTCAGACAAAGGTAGAGACAGAACAGAGCGGAGGAACTCTACCATAAGAGAATATAAGTGAAGAGAAGGTATTAATAGAGGAGGTAATATGTGGTATTAGTGACCCCCAAGGTCACCTTGACTTCTCTAACAATGAGTGATCACAGTTGCATGAGGACATGCAACAATTTTGGGTTGGGGGAGATGATGAGTACTTAAAATGACATACTTTTAACACCTATCTATACCTTTTTGCTTAACATTTTCATTTATCACTTCCCTTTTTGATACGTCCATTATCCAGTTCACCTCATTTGTCACCAAAGGTACGAATCCTACCCCATACACCATTATTGCGTTATTTTTAAATAATTATTAGGAAGGAAATCATTACTATCAATCACTAACATTGTTGCACAGGATTCTAGTAGTTGCAACACTCAAAGTAGCTAGAACACCTCTTTTTGCAACTCCAAGATGATACAGTTTCAGGTGCAAAGCAAGTTGCTATAATTTTGGGTGCAAAACCCAACTATTGCAACTCAAGGTTCATGCACGGTTACTGCAATTCCAGATAAAACGGTTACAATTGCAAGAACAATTTCCATGTTGTGACTCTAGAAATAGCTCACGGACCTAACGTTCAAGGCTGTAACTGGAAATTGGGAGTGGAAAGTTGGGAAGAAATATCCATGAGGGAAAGTGATAGAAGACAAATAGGCAACTATGGAAATCAGTTACCTATCAAGTCACCATATGCCTGTAATTAGAAGAATTTTTGTAACCGGATGAATAGTGGGATTCTCATGGCTCTCCATCCGGTGTTTGTATCATTTTAGAACAATAGTCGTATTGTATAAAAACCTCGACTCCCCAAATCTGGCCCAGAGGAAATTATTCTAGCAATTTCAGTTTTCTATTGTATCTTTCAGCTTACAACAATATAATTCTAGTTTCAAGTTTCTAGTTGCTTGTTGATGTATTGATTGATCATGTTATTATGGTTTTGTATCCCAGTACCTTTCCTAAGGAGGCATGCTCCCCTCCTTAGTCAGGTATTGTCTATAACAATATTGTTAGAATTAACATTTTACTTCTATTCAATTTATTCTATCGTTCGTTACTTTCAATTGTTGTAATTTCAAGTTCATAACTTTATTCACATGTTGTGTATGTTTTATGGTTTAATGTCGTTCTAGAATTATAGTATAGTTCTCGTATTTCAGAATTATCTTTCAGTCTGTTGTAATTCCCAATCTATAGGACAATGTTAGAATTTATGAGTGGTTTGGTTTCCTATGTTCAACATCTCGTAATGTCGCAATCATTTTTTTCTTTTCACTGCTACAACTCGAGTTTCTTCAAGTTTTGGTTATAATAGAATTCAGTCGTTGTGATTCACATTGTTGTAACTCAGCTAGATTTATTTTTGTGTTGCAACTCTGTTGCTGCAACTCTACTTGTAGTTGCACCCGATGTGTTTATTTTCTGATTCCCTTTGGGTTTAGTATTTGAGATTTTGGATTGATGTTGTTGGACTAATATTGAATGAACAAAGACTTAATTGTTGCAACAATATAAGATCTTCATTATATTTGAGAAAGTCACCAACAGTTCATATCACAAGTTTCAATTCTTGCAATCGTAAGGGTGACTATAATTTCCACAAATGTGATTTTGATTCTTGCAAGTGTGATTTCAATTATCACAAGCGTGACTTTAATTTCCACAAGTGTGATTTTAATTCTCGCAAGTGTGATTTCAATTCTCGCAAGTGTGACTTTAATTTCCACAAGCGTGATTTCAATTCCTACAAGTGTGCTTTAATTTTTATAGAGAAAATAAGGATTTAACATATTCTGGTGACTTAATTAAGTATTATGTTTATTTGAATTGTGACATTAAAGTGCTACAACACCATAGTCAAAGCAACACTCTTCTTGCATAGATTGTGCATGACAGTTCGCAAGTTCCATACGAGCCCTGAATTGATAATTAAATGTACAACTCTTCATTTACTTACTAAGTTAATTAGAAAGTAATTGAAATGTCCATCACCTAGAAAAAAAGGTGGGACCCATGTCCCATTCATAGTCAAAGATGCACCAAGTGAACAACCGGGTATAGTGGGGCCCAAAAGTTAAAGGTAAAATAAAATCAAAGGTAAGGAAAAAGAAGGAGGAAAGGAGAAAGAGAGAAGGAAGAAGGTGTCGAAGGCTGATGAGGTAGGGCCAGGGTGGAAAATGGGGTGACATGGCATCACCTTAGGGTTCTAGGTGGACCCATAATTCCATATCAACAACCATGTCGACGAAAACCAGTCAAATTTCCTATATTATTAGTGTTTTGTAAGTCATAATCTTCCAAGGAATTTTTGATGGCCTAAACAATGTTTTTAGGAGTTATAAATTCTGATACCATAAGTGTCGAAGGAACCACATAATTTATTTGCAGATTAAATAAAAGAGCTCAAAGAGAGATTTACAACGGGCTATCCTGGGAGTAAAATAGAGCTCGTATGGGAAATTAAGTGTAGATAGTACAAGGTAAAATTTCAAAGCCGATTTACTGCCAGAGGGCATAAATCCCTTCTCAAAAGTCAGTTTGGGGAATAGGAGCAGTCTATGGAAGGTTGATGAACCATAGATTACATCCATGGAGTTAGATTGGGAATATGGGTACCTAAAAGTGTACAGGAGGAGGGATAAGACATATGTAGCATTTGGTACCAAAAAGGAGTAAATGGGTAATATTTAGATTACTATAACTTGATGCTCAAAACTTAGAATGGAACAAGGATATAGTCATTGGAAAGGTCTTGGATAGAATAATCTAGATATTGACCCAAAAATGTGAATTGAGCATTAAAATTCACAAGCAATTAGAAAGAAACATTCTGGTGCACTTAAAGGGAAGAATTGTGCATAATTGTATAGATTTGTTGAATTATTTTGGATAACAAATCCTATTGCATGCACATTTTTCAAAATTAAGGGAACACGTAGAACAAAGAAGAATTCGAAAAGAGACTAGAGACACGGAAGATGCACAGAGAGCCTACATCCATGAGGATGAAGTTAGGGGGTTGTATGTCAACATGGGTAATGCAAGGGTAGAATCAAATGGGAATGAAAAAGGAAAAGAGAAGAGCATAAATTTAGTAGAGACAATAAAGAGTTTGCAAAGAGATTCGTTGAGCTATATAAAGCTGATAATGAGAGGCTTATGAAATCTCAAGAGAATAAGAATGGATTCAACATCAAGTTGTTGCAGAGCTTGGACATAATCGAGAAGAAGATGTATAAGGAGATAGATTAAAGTAAGTCAAAATATCACAACTCTCATGCCAAAATGGAAGAATATAGAAGGTTGGTAGACATCATCATCGCTCACAAAGACACTCAATTAGAAGAGAAGAAAGTAGTCCATGTATATCTCTTGTTAGAAAGCTTAAGAGGAGGACTGGAGAGGATGAAATACAAGGGGAGATGAGAAAGAAAAAACCTCCTACCTTTGATGGTGAGTATAGGAAATATGAGGATGCAAAGGTTTGGCTATTGGGGATGAGGAAGTATTTCCAATTGCGCAATTATTCCTCACAAGAAGAAGGTAGAATTGGAATTTACCAGCTCAAGGGAAAAACATCAATGTGGTGGGACCAACTCATGCAATTAAAGCACATTGATGAAAATAATATCACTTGGGGGCAATTCAGAAAGTATTTTCAGAATAAATACTAGTCCAAGCGTTATTATGATAGGAAGATGAAGGAGTTATTTGAACTCAATCTTGAGAGGATGACCATGGGTGAGTATGAGAGAAGGTTCTTAGAGATACTGAGGTATGTTCACTTTATCAACATTTATAAAGTCAAGATTCAAAGGTTCCTGAGTGGGATACCTTCAACAGTCAATGATAAGATACAATATGATGATCCCAAGACATTGGAGGAAGCAATAAGGAGAGCCAAATTCCTTTATGATCAACATAGAGGAGGGTCAAACTTTCATAGAGATTGGGTTGAGAAGACTAAAGGTAATATGGAGCAGAGAAAGAAAGGGTATAAGCCACCATTCTTCAGAAATATTTCTCAGAGTCGGCCAACTCAAAATGAACCTAGAATGGCAGAAGTATTGGGGAAAAGGCCAAGGAAACAACCTATTAAATGTCGGGGTTGTGAGGGAGATCACATGTATAGATATTTCCCTCACAGAGGAGAAACAATGAATATTGTTCACTATCTGCAATAGGTTGATACAATTGAAGACATGGGAAGAAGCATGCCAATGATCTATGTAGCTTTGGACAACAAGCAAGCTAAATTGCAGTCTCATATGATTGAAGTAGAAGGTAAGATAAATGATCAACCTATAACTATTTTAATTGATTCAGGAGAAAACCATAGTTACATATATCATAATATTTTTGAGAGATTTCATTTGAAAAGAAGAAAGAATGAGAAATATTGGTTAGTTCAGTTAGCTACCAGAGATAAAATAAGAATTGATGAGTTGGTTAAGGATTGTCCAATGGACATGAATGGACTGAGCACAAAGGAATATTCAAATGTCATACCTTTGGGATCATATGATTTCCTAATTGGTATGGATTGGTTGGATAAGCATCATATTGTCCTAGATTGTCATAACAAGGCCTGCAATTGTTTGGATGAGGAAAGGAACTTAAGAAAAGTTCAGGGTATTCCAAGGGCAGTATCTATCAGATAAATTTCAACCTTGAAGCTAAAAAGAAGCTTCTGTAAAGGATGCCAAATATATGTATCCCATATGGAAGAGGTAGATAAGGATAAATTTCCAAGCATTGAAGATCATCCAATATTGAAAGATTATGAGGATGTTTTTAGAGAGATATTGGGGTTGTCACGAAACAAAGATATAGATTTCTCCATCAATTTGATGTTTGGAGCTACCCTAGTGTCCAAGAATCCTTATAGTATGAAAAAACCAAATCTAAAGGAATTACAAATGCAACTTTAAGAAATTTTGAAGAAGGGGTATATACGCACAAGTGTGTCACCTGGGGGTTCCCTAGTGTAAATGTGTTGAACCTGCATAGAATAGACCTGACTAGCAAATGACATACATAGTTTGCAGAGAAAATGTGATAAAAGAGAAGAAGGAGAGAAAGAATGGAAGAATTCTCATTAACCAAATGAATGAATGATAATTTACACATGATATATTTTGTATAACTCAACTAATGCAAACTAGAGGAGAAGCCAATGCACCATAGTGGTGGTCTAGAGTGATTTGGTCACACACCAACAGTTACGGGAATAAACTGCCACCTAGTCTAGTCTCTCAGGAAGTTACAAGAGTTAACTGCCATTTAGTATGAGTTAACTAGTCTCCCAGTCTTCAGTTAACGTGAGGAGGAGATCAGGGAATCATGAGTAATGCACTAGTCTGGTGATGATCCCAAGGACAAAGTGCATTAGCTGGTGATGATCCCAATGCTGCATGGTGATGATCCCAATGTGGCATCTAGAATCCACTCAACTGATCAAACTAAAGTGTGAATTGAAGAGAATATTCTCCTAGAGGAATATTCTCCCTAGACTATAGGAGACTGAATAATGACTATTAAACATAGGGAAAATCTTAGGAAAAATAATTCCTAGGTGTGTGTGAAGTATCTCCAACACCCCCCTTGAACATCACTATGGTGAAAATAAAGAATGGGTCTTGAAAACAAGGCCATGTTAGGTACCCAAATACACAAGATACACTGAAATAAATGAGGCAAGAGGGAAAACCTCATGGGAACCCCCCCCTCAAAGTACAATGTATGTAAAAAGAAGAACTGAAAATTGCTAGGCAATTGTTTCCCTCCAAGACGACTGCGCAGAGAATGGAACTTCTAGTCAGTGAAGGTCTTGGTGAATATATCTGTAGTTTGTTCTACTGAAGGACATAAATGAAGGTCAATGATCCCCTTATGTACTAAGTCTCAGATGTATTTCATGTGGATCTTGATGTGCTTCGTCCATTGCCTATGAATTAGATGTCTGCAAAACTTCAGAGAGATCTGGTTGGCACACTGGATGACGATTATCTAGTGAAATTGAATGCCCAACTCAGTGAGAAAATGTTGTAGCCACATAGCCTAATGGTTATGTTAACTACCCTTTTCTACTTTTCCTCAGTTGAAGATAGAGAAATAACAACCTTCTTTTTTCTTGACGAATAGATAGGCCCAGAACCAAGACTGAGTGAGTAACCATATGTGGACTTGCAATTAATGCTATCACCAGCCCAATCATAATCAATGAGCCCGATGAGGTCAAATCTAGAGTCTTCTGCATAGTGGATCCCAAATGTGATGGTGCCCTATATTTATCGAAGGATATGCTTTGCATCCTTCCAATGCAGCTCGTGCGGCTCCTACATGAACCTGGAGACTATTCCAAATGCATAGGAGAGGTATGGTCTAGAGTGTGTGAGATACAACAAGTTCCCCACTAGTTGTATGTACAGTTTTCTATCCACCATTTGAGTGTCCCTGCCATTCTCAAGTTTGAATCTTGATAGGAAAGGAGTTAGGGAAAAATTGCAGTCTGTCATGTGAAATATCTCAAGGATATCTCATGCATACTTGGCCTGAGACAGTTTGATGCTTGATGCACCCTGACTGATCTCAATTCCAAGGAAGAAATGTAGCGGAACCACGTTTTTCATCAAGAATATGCCATATTCAATCCTCTTGACCGCATCAATCATTGAAGTCGAGCAACCGATGATCAACAAATCATCAACATACAAAACTAGGAGTAGAAGTGAATCAATCATCATGAGCGTGTAAACATTCAAGTATGACTTACAACGTACAAAATCCTGTGACAGCAGGTAGGAGTCCATATTGGCATACCATGCCCTCTGGTCTTGCTTGAGGCCATAAGGAAACTTCTTTAGTCGATATACCAAAGATGAATCCTGCATAAATACCCGGGGCTTCTCCATATAGATCTCCTCAGAGATATTTCTGTAAAGAAATGCATTCTTGACGTCCATCTGATGGACTTCCCATCCTTTGGTTTTCGCAATGGAAATTTCCAAATGTATGGAATCCATCTTTGTTACTGGAGCGAAGGTCCCATCATAGTCAATACCATGGACATGTTGAAATCCTTTGGCAACTAGCCTAGATTTGTATCCGCTAACCTATCCATACACTGTGCTCTTGGTCCTTTAGACCCATCTTCACCCGATAAGTTTCCTTCCTGAAGTAAGGGGAGCCAAATACCAAGTATGGTTCTCGAGGAGGGAGTTGTAATCCCCCTGCATGACAGATTCCAAAAAGGGATTTCTAGTAGCCTCGCCTTAGGACTTTGGATCTGAAGATTGAACCAAGAAAAGATTCCTGGGTGGCATTGATTCAGTGGAAGTGAGTGAAATATGATGCTCCTCGAAATTAGATTGATTTCTCCTAGTATCAATTGGATCCCCAACAAGATATCCTGCATCCCGAATAGTAGTCTTGGCCCACTTGGGTCTCTTCTCTAGCTCTGCATCTGCATCTACATGCATTGAATATGCAATTTGATTGTAATGAATCAATATCTGAATCATCTAAATCCTTTGAATCAAAAATCTCATCTGAAGAAGAGTCGGCATGTGCATTCTCATCATCTCTGACAGGTGGAAGAACAAAAGAGTCTACATGTAGTTGATGAGGTACATGTGAGACACTTTCCTCGAATTGAACACTACGCTCCATGATGAGTTGGTTCGAGGAAAGATCAATGATTATGTATCCCTTCACACCATCGGAGTATCCAACAAAGATACACTATGTGCTTTGTGGATCAAGTGCCTTCCTCTTCTCAGAGGGAATCATGGCCCATGCACGAGAATCAAATATATGCAAGTGGGTCACTTCCGGTTTGAGGCCAATCCAAGACTCGTAAGGGGTCTTATCCTTGACAAATCTATGAGGAGAGATATTTTGGATGTAGGCTACACAATTAAGTACTTCAACCCATAATATATGTGGAAGTGACTTTGCATGTAGCATGCAAGATGCCATCTCTTACAGAGATCTATTTTTTCGCTCAACAACTCTTTTTTGTTGCAGAGTATAAGGAACCGTGTGCTACAAGTGAATCCCGACCTCATGACAAAGATTTTGTATCTCATGTTTGACATACTCTCGCCCATTATTTTTTCGGAAGACTATTATCTTCTTTCCTTACTGTGTTTCAACAAGGGCTTTGAAATCTTTGAGGGGAATAAAGACCTCTTATTTTTTCCTGAGAAAGAAAATCAATGTGAAGCGTGAGAAATCATCAACAAAAATGAATAAGTACCTTTATTTATTGATTGATGGATGCGGAAAAGGGCCCATGAGGTCACTATGGATCCGATCTAAAGGAACGGAAGCCTTCTAAGTCTTTCCTTTATCGAATTTCTCTTGAGGGTGTTTTCCAAGAACACATCCCTCAAAAATTCCTTTGGAGAAGTGGATGTCAAGTAGACCATCAACCACTCCTTGCTTGCTAAGTTGTTTCTTGTATCTAAAATTTAAATTCTTGAACCTTTCGTTCCATATCCTATTGCTTTCATCAGCATGGGTAAGCAGTAATGCAAAATCTAGTTCAATAAATTCAGAAAATGTGTAGAGTCTGGTTTGATGATGTACCTCATCGGTAGCAACCCTGGAATTGGTTTGCATGTCATAGATATCCACTGCATTAGGTGTGAATATGACTCTCTTTCCGGTGCCAGATTTTTTCATCTGATACATAGAGAGAAGATTGATAGAAAGGTTGGGAACATGTAGCACATTCTCGAAGCTTCTATTTGTGAGTTCAATTATTCCTTTGTCGGTGACCTCAACTGAAGAGTTATCCGCCATCAGAATATGAGGACCTTTGAATGCGTCCAATGAAGAGTATAATTATTTTGTGGCTTCCATGTGGTGTGATGTACCTGAATCTATGATCCAAGCATAAAGAAAGGAGTTGATGGAAATCAAAGCATGGCTAGAATTGTCTTTCTTGGGATTCTGATCGTCTGGCTTCTTCTTCTTGGAACCCTTGGGGATGTGATATCCAAGGTTGTTTTGTTAAATTATTTGGGCCATTTGATCTATATATTTCTACATACATGTGTATTATGGATGGAATCCTTTATGGAAGTAACTGTATTTCTCCCCTTTTCTTCCCTTTCCACCTTTGGATTTGAAGGCATCATTGAAGGGTTTTGAGTACCCTTCCTTCTTTGGATTTGCATGTGCTTTCCTTTTGTATTTGTCTTTAGATTCATTATTTTTATGACTGCTACCATCATGCACAATAAGTGCATGTGCCTTTGGGCCTTTGATTTTTCCCATGTTGATGAGCTTGTTTTGCTCTTGCGTCAGAGACTTGATAAATACCTCAAGCGGAGGAATTTTCCATGTAGCTTCAGAGGCGAGCCTAACTGAATGAAATGTGGATACAAACATTGAGTATTATGGACCGATTTTAGAGAGAATGGTAAAAATCATTTGTTTATCCTTCTTTTATTTATCAACCCCGCAAGCCTTGAGTTGCAACAACAAATCCTTATATTTGGTAAAAAACTCCGGGAGATTTTTGAAGGTTTTTGCATCCAAAGTGAGAAATTCCACCTTGATCATGTGTCCCCTCATATCGTCCTATTTTCCAAAAATCCCTTCCATTGTGGTCCAGGCTTCATTGGGGGTTTTACAGTAGGATATGTGAAAGAGGAGTTCAAGAGAAATGAGACTACAAATAGTTCCAAACGCTTCAACCATTCGATTCAGATACTTGTTATTTTCTATGGCTGATGTGGGTTCGGTCTCTATGTTCATGCTTAACCTGTACAATCCTCTGCCTCGAAGATTCACTATATTATTCTCTTTCCATGCAAATAAATTGTACGGTGTAAGAATGAATTATTTTGGAAATTCCATTTTTCCGTTGTCTTCAATCTTCAGTACCTGCAAAAAGAATCTGGTGTGTCTTTTTCCTAGCAATCTGTTGGCTCTGATACCATGTAAATATGTTGAACCTGCAACAAATAGATCTAGATAGAAAATGACATATAATGTTTTCAGAGAAAATATGATAAAAGAGAAGCAGGAGAGAAAGAATGGAATAATTCTCATTAACCAAATGAATGAATGTTAATTTACACATGATATACTCTATATAACTCAACTAATGCACACTAGAGGAGTAGCCAATGCACCATAGTGGTGGTCTAGAGTGATATGGACACACACCATCGGTTGCGAGAGTAAACTGCCACCTAGTCTAGTCTCTAGGGCCATTACACGAGTTAACTGCCACCTAGTCTAAGTTAACTAGTCTCTCAGTCTTCAATTAACTGAATGAAACAGAGTGAAGTGAGGAGGATATCAGGGAATCATGAGTAATGCGCTAGTCTAGTGATGATCCCAAGGACAATGCACATTAGATAGCGATGATCCCAATGTTGCATGGTGATGATCCCAATGTGGCATCTAGACTCCACTCAACTGATCAAACTGAAGTGTGAATTGAAGAGAATATTCTCCCTAGACTATAGGAGCTTGAATAATGACTAGTAAACATAGGGAAAACCTTAGGAAAAATAATTCCTAGGTGTGTGTGAAGTATCTCCAACACCCGATGTTATTTGTCAAAAAAAGGATAGAACCTTGAGGTTATGCAATGAATTCAGTCAGTTGAAGAAGATGGTTGTGAAGAACAAGTATCCTTTGCCAAGGATAAATCATATTTTTGATCAACTGGAAGATGCAAAGATATTCTCCAATACTGACCCCAAGTCAGGCTATCAGAAGGTGAGGATTAAAGAAGAATATATCAGCAAGACATCATTGAGAATAAGGTATGGCCATTATGAGTTTACAATGGTGGCATTTGGGTTGTCAAATACACCAGCTATATTCATGTGTTTGATGAATGGTATTTTTAGAAATTACTTGGAGAAGTTTGTCATTGTATTCTTGGATGACATACATATATACTCTAATTATGAAGAAGAGTGTGATCAACACTTGAGGATGGTGCTACAAGTGTTGAGGGATCATCAATCATATGCCAAGTTGAGCAAGTGCTCATTTTATTAGAGGCAAATTCACCATTTGGGCCATATTGTTTCAGAGGAAGGGATAACAATGGATATTGAGAAGACAAAAGCCATTGAAGGATGGCCAACACCAAAGAATGTCTCAGAGATGATATCTTTCACGAGACTTGTAGGTTATTATAGAATATTTATTGAAGGATTTTCAAGGATTTCACATCCAATCACTTCTTTGCAAAAGAAGGGTGTGAAGTTCGACTGGATCTATGAATGTGAAGAAATATTTCAACACTTGAAGAATTTATTTACAAGTGCACCAATATTGAGGATTGTTGATCCAAATGAATATTTTATTGTGTGCACTAATGCTTGCAAGGAAGGGCTTGGAGGAGTCCTTACAAAAAATGAGAATGTGATTTTCTATGAGTCAAGAAAGTTCAAAGAACATGAGAGACACTATGCCACACATGATTTAGAATTGGCAGCCATAGTTCACGACTTAAAGATGTGGAGGCAATATCTTATGGGAAAAAGATTTGAGCTGAGGACAGACTGTAGTGGTCTGAAATATTTATTTAGATAGCCAACTTTGAATGCCAAACAAATTAGATGGTTGAAATTCCTTAGTGAGTATCACTTTGATATAAAGCATATCAAAGGAAAAGAGAATAAAGTGGCAGATGCACTGTTAATCCATAGAAAAAGCCCCAATTTATGTATAAAACCCCTTATTAAGCCCTATATATTGAATTATTACATTCTATTGTTATATGTGTAGGTCAGCTAGAACCCTTCATTGCACCCTTTCATCCTAATTGTACCCCTTTGTCTCCTATATATACACACACACACACACACACACACACACACACACACACACACACACACCTAGTATTAGGATCATCTTTTCTCATCTCATATTGTATTCTAAAGTGGATATATTGTAAAAGGAGGTTTCCCCCTCGAATTGGACTGTAACTATTTATGTTTTATCATTTTTAAGGCATTGGATCATAACATTTGATATCAGAGCATTGATCCTAGGGTTTTTCTTCTCCAAGCAAGTCATCTTAGAATTTTTGCTATAACTTGTTTTCTGGGACGATTCAAACAACAAAACTTGGAGGTTATTTAGAAGACATATAAAGGTATATACATGGTAAAAATTCAAGCTTCTGGATAAATTACTTTGGAAATATGATATGACATGTTTGACTGCAAATGATAAGACATGTGAACCTTTCCTGAAAGCAAACAAGATGGAACCTGGAACCTTTGAACTTTCAAATAATTTTGCCTTTGTTTTGTTTCGCAGAAATTCATGTAAAGTTGTGTATCCTCGACCTAAGAACTCGGGGTTACAGATCTATAGATTCTGCAAATATTTAAGGGCATGGCATGCAACTGTAAGCGGTTGCAAAATTTGGCAGCAATAGCATTAAACATCGTGAGGTAAGATATAAGATACTAGCTTAGAGCATTAAACATGTTGATGTCAAAGCATTCAGAGTTGACTGTCAAATATACGTAGAGACAAAAATGAGCGATACATATCAATTTTTTGTTTTCTTGTTTTTAATTAATTTTTTTT
>ML802983.1:292338-303006 GCA_009831015.1 Picea engelmannii
CCCTAGTTAAAACCCAGTGCTTCGGATCCAATGCAATTGACGGTTCTTCTATCCGAGTCTCGGTGCGAGTTTTATCGCAAGTTCCAACTCGCCTCTTCAACCCATTTAGGGACATGTGACCAATTTGGTCCAGGGGCATAAAATCCAAACCAAGCAGCATAACAGAGTTATGTAAGCTCCCACAAGTCTATTTGGCCAAGTGCCACGCGACTACACTACCCACAAATGCCCGACACAGTATTCTTGAAAATCGACCTCCTCTTCAAAAATTGCACTATGCCTCATTTACCAAAACTCTAGTGATGAAGATACTCCAAGATATGATTTTTCGGTGGAAGAAATGACAACAGAGGCCCCCCCTAGTTGAAACCCGGTGCTTTGGATCCAATGCAACTGAATTTTCTCCAATCTGATTCTTGGTTTGATTTTTATCATGAGTTGCAACTTGCCTCTTCAAGCCATTCAGGGACATGTGGCCAATTTGGTCTGGAGGCATAAAATCCAAACCGAGCGGCATAACGGAGTTCTGTAAGCTCCCACAAATCTATTTGTCCAAGGATACTTGACTACACTACCCAAAAATGTTTGACACAATGTTCTTGAAAATCAACCTCCTCTTCAAAAATTGCACTATGCCTCATTGACCAAAACCCTAGTGCTGAAGATACTCCAAGATTCAGTTTTCCAGTGGACAAAATGACAGCAGAGGGGCTTCCCTATTTGAAACTTGGTGCTCCGGATCCAATGCAACTGACGGTTCTCCCATCAAGTCTAGGTTTGAGTTTTCTCATGAGTTGCAACTCGCCTCTTCAATCCATTCAAGGACATGTGGCCAATTTGGTCTAGGGGTGTAAAATCCAAATTGAGCGGCATAACAGAGTTTTGTAAGCTCCCACAAGTCTATTTGTCCAAGGACCATGTGACTACACTAACCATAAATTCCCAACACAGTGTTCTTGAATATCGACCTCCTCTTCAAAAATTGCACTATGCCTCATTGAGCAAAACCCTAGTTCTGGAGATACTCCAATATATGTTTCTCCAGTGGACAAAATGACAACGGAGGGGCCCCCCTAGTTCAAAATCGGTGCTTCGGATCTAATGCAACTGACAGTTCTCCCATCTGAGTCTTGGTTTGAGTTTTATCGTGAGTTGCAACTCACCTCTTCAATCCATTCAGGGACATGTGGCCAATTTGGTTCGGGGGCATAAAATCAAAACTGAGCGGCATGACGGAGTTCTGTAAGTTCCCTCAAGTCTATTTGTCCAAGGACCACGCAAATATACTACCCAAAAATTCCTGACACAATGTTCTTGAAAATCGACCTCCTCTTCAAAAGTTGGACTATGCCTCATTGACCAAAACCCTAGTGTCAGAGATACTCCAAGATACGGTTTTTCGGTGGACAAAATGACAATGGAGGGTCCCCCCTAGTTGAAACCTGGTGCTCTGAATCCAATGCAACTAATAGTTCTCCCATCCAAGTCCTGATTTTAGTTTTATCGTGAGTTGCAACTCGTCTCTTCAAGTCATTTAGGGACATGTGGCCAATTTGGTCAGGGGGCATAAAATCCAAACTGAGCGGCATAAAGGAGTTTCGTAAGCTCCCACAAGTCTATTTGTCCAAGTACCACACAACTACACCACCCAAAAATTATCGACACGGTTTTCCTTAAAATCGACCTCCTCTTCAAAAATTGCAATATGCCTCATTGACCAAAACCCTAGTGTCGAAGATACTCCAAGATATGTTTTTTTGGTGGAAAATATGACAATGGAGCGCCCCCCCCAGTTGAGACCCGGTGCTCTGGATCCAATTAAACTAATGGTTCTCCCATCCAAGTCCCATTTTGAGTTTTATCATGATTTGCAACTCATCTCTTCAAGCCATTCAGGGACATGTGGCCAATTTGGTCCGGGGGCATAAAATCAAAACCAAGTGGCATAACGGAGTTTCATAAGCTCCCACAAGTATATTTGGCCAAGGACCACGCGACTACACTACCTAAAAATGCCCGACACATTGTTCTTTAAAATCGACCTCCTCTTCAAAAATTGCACTATGCCTCATTGACCAAAACATTGGAATTCTCATGCAAGTATTTTTATATAAGAAATATGGGATAACACGTTGTAGAATTACATGCTTAATGAATCCTTTGATTGTAATTTTTACGTATGAATCATTTGATGGCATGGAAATTGAATGCAAGGCAAGGCATGGCAAGCGAAGGCAAGGCATGGAAAGTGAAGTCAAGGCATGGAAAGTGAAGGCATGGCATGGAAAGACATGGTATGGAAAGGAAAGACATGGAAAGTGAAGGAAAGGCAAGGCATGGAAAGAGATGGCATGGTATGGAAAGGCATGGAAAGTGAATGCAATGCAAGGCATGGAATGGAATGGCAAGGAATGATATGGAAAGGCATGGTATGGAAAGACAATATGTGGCAAGTGAAGGAAAGGAAATGAATGGAAAGGCATGACATGGAAACGAATTACATGGTATGGAAAATCATCGCATGAAAAAGGAAAGGCATGGCAAGTGAATGTAAGGCAAGGCATGGAATGGCATGGCATGGAATGGCATGGCATGGCATGGCATGGCATGGCATGGCATGGAAAGGCATGGGATGGAAAGGCATGGTATGGAAAGACAAGATATGGAAAATGAAGGCAAGGCAATGCATGGCAAGGCATGACATGTCAAGGCATACCATACCATACCATATCATACCATACCAATGCCAATGCATATCATACCAAGGCAAGTCATACCATACCATACCATACCAATGCCAATGCATACCATACCATACCAATGTCAATGCCAATGCATACCATACCATACCATACCGTTGCCAATGCATACCATACCAAGGCAAGGCACGACATACCATACCATACCATACCATACCATGTCCAATGCATATCATACAATACCATACCATACCATACCATTGCTATACCATACCATACCATACCATACCATACCATTGCCAATGCATACCATACAATGGCAAGAAAATGCATACCATACAATAACAAGAAAATGCATACCATTGCCATTTCCAATGCATACCATACCATTTCCATTGGCAATGCATACCATACCATAACATTGCCAATGCATGCCATACAAATCAATGGCAATGCATACCATACCAAAACAAGGCAATGGAAATTCATACCATACTACCACTTAGAAAACTACCAACCGTATGTATAGGCATTGGTATTTCCTTTGCATACCATTGCATGGTATGCAAAGACAATACCAATTCCTATGCATACCATTGGTATGCATACAATTGTGATATCATGGTATGCAATGGTATGCATACCAATGGTATACATACCATTGCAATACCATGGTATGATTACAATTGGAATGCATACCATGGTATGCATACAATCGGTATACATACCATTGCAATACCATGGTATGCAAACCATTACGATACTATGATATGCAATGGTATGCATACCATTGCAATACCATGGTATGCATACCATTGTGATACCACGGAATGTAATGGTATGCATATCATTGCAATACCATGGTATGCATACCATTGCAATACCAATGGTATGCATACTTGAGAATCCCTAAGAAAACTACCACTAAATCCCTGAGACAACTAAAACCCTAAAAATAACCTATAAATGGTATGCATACCATTGTGATACCATGGTATGCATACCATTGTAATATCATGGTATGCAATGGTATGCCATACTTGAGAATCCTTAAGACAACTACCACTAAAACCATAAGACAACTACTACTAAAATGTTAAGACAACTAAAACCCTACAAATAACCTAAAAATGGTATACATACTAATGGTATGCATACCATTGCGATACCATGGTATGCATACTTGAGAATCCATAAGAAAAGTACCACTAAAACCCTAAAAATAACCTATAAATGGTATGCATACCAATGGTATGCAATGGTATACCATACTTGAGAATCCCTAAGACAACTACCACTAAAACCCTAAGACAACTAAAACCCTAAAAATAACCTATAAATGGTATGCATATCAATGGTATGCATACCACTGCAATACCATCATATGCATACCAATGGTATACAATGGTATGCATACTTGAGAATCCTTAATACATCTACCATTAAAACCCTAAGACAATTAAATCCCTAAAAATAACCTATAAATGGTATGCATACCAATGGTATGCAATGGTATGCATACTTGAGAATCCCTAAGAAAACTACCACTAAAACCCTAGAAGACAACTAAAACCCTAAAAAAAACCTATAAATGGTATGCCATACTTGAGAATCCCTAAGACAAATACCAATAAAGCCCTAAGACAACTAAAACCCTAAAAATAACCTATAAATGGTATGCATACCATTGTGATACCATAGTATTCAATGGTATGCTATACTTGAGAATACTATTGTGATAGCATGGTATGCATACCATTGCAATACCATGGTATGCAATGATATGCATACCATTGTAATACCAATGGTATGCATACAATGGTATGCATACCATGGTATGGATACCAATGGTATGCAAACCAATGGTATGCATACCATGCTATGGATACCAATGGTATGCACACCAATGGCATGCATACCAATGGTATGCATACCATTGCAATACCATGGTATGCATACCATTGCAATACCATGGTATGCATACCATGGCAATTCCATGGTATGCAATGGTATGCATACTTGAGAATCCCTAAGACAACTACCACTAAAGCCCTAAGACAACTAAAACCCTAAAAATAAACTATAAATAGAGCCCCTCTCATGGATGCTACACAATTCATTTCATGTAAAATTGATGGCTTACTTGAGAATCAATATAGTGTGAGAGAGACAACTTGAAATAGTTTCAATCATCAACAAGTCAATATACACATTGTGCAGGTAATGAAATTGTATCATAGATATAAAATTTGGAAATTCATTAGTATCTTTTTCAAGTTTTACATTTTGAATATCACATCATTGATTATCTATAATATGTACTATACTAGCATGTAACCACATAAAATTAGTTGATCTACATCAATATATTTATCGGAGACACATAATTTACCCACTCACATGTGCTAATTTTCTATTAGGTTGGAGGAAGGAAAATGTGTAAGGAATTGCTTTCTAGATAGAATTTTGGTAGCATTACTTTCTAGATATATTTTTGGTAGCATAGCATTATTGAATAAATGGTATTAATAATTGATGGGTTGAACAAAATTTACAAATACCCACTACACAATCTCAACAAGCATTTGCATTAATGAGTTTTTCAGTAGTCTTTTTAACATTTATGAAGGGTTACACATAAATCAAATGATTTTATATATGTCATGCATAGATAGAGGCAAATATTGTATGTGCCCTAGAAAATAACATTGAGCTCAAATGTGTGTTCCCATAAGCTATTCCTTAATGCGTAATGCAAGTATTTATAATCGCTAAATAGAAACAAATCAAGGGATTAATACACATAAAATTCATACACTTTGGAATTCATATGTTCATAAACATCAAATGTAGAAACAATAAGATTCATAAAAAGTGTGCCATGAAACACACACACACACACACACACACACACACACATATATATATATATATATATATATATATATATATATATATATAAACTCAACATCATCTGAATTGTACATTTTTTACAAAATGGTAACTTGTGCCTAGTATACAAGTTCCCTAACATAAAAAACATATATATTGTATCCTAGATGATACGATATGGCAATAGTTGGTCAATCATTGACCATTTCCACCCTCAGGAGCATCCTGGAAATCTATCTTTCTTCTCTTTCTTGAGGATACACCTCGAGAGGTTCTAGGCCTGGGCGGGCTTTGACGCTCTGGAGACTGCACAAACAATAAAAAATGTTATAAGTTTTTTTCATCAATGAATTAATAGACATACAAATTGATACTTTGTAATTTAACCTAAGACAACTCACAACATATGAAACTATCAATCGGGTGGGTGCTACCCTCCTTCGCGACCCCAATCTCTCTGCAATGCCACCCTACATCAATTACAAGGATCAAGTCAAGAAAATTAAACAAATATGCATCAAAACAAATTCATGAAACATGAAAAATTATCATCAATGCATTATCTCATTGTGAATATCTCATGCATCAATGTAGATTCTCCGACAGATGGAGCATTGGGTTGTACAACCTGCTCCAAGACAACCTCTACTATGGCAGTCTCTGTCGATGGGGCCGAAAGTGGTGGGGGGGGTAGGTGGTAGACATGTGGGATGTGATGGACCCTCACAGGTTGTACAAGTGATTCCAACAGCCTAATCCTGGAGAAAGGAAACCCAGAAGCAACTCCTAGGTGCCTAGGGGGTGCAATACTATTATACCTAGCAAATATATCGTCGGTTTGCATACATATGAAAAAAATTGAACTATTAGTACCAAATACTAAAATTCAAAAACATAAACACAAACATTTTGAGAATTTTATGATATTTAACTTTACACGTGATACATGTGATGCTGGTAACTTTTCCGTCCCAGATGGACAATCCTTGACATCGCCTGGTGCCAAATCCTATAGAAACAAGAGACCATATAAAAAAATCGGGGATGTCATAAAATAGAGAAATGACTATGATGAATCTATCAAATGTGATACATACATGTGTGTACGGTGCGCCCAATAAACATGATGCCTCTACTTCTACATCAATGGTGGGGCTAGGCACTAATGCATCCATAGGCGTAGAGGGTATGTTGTTGGGACACAACAACTACAAAACAACATACAATCAAATATCTATATAAATACACAAAATAAAAAATAAATATGTAACGATGAAGAACAAAATAAATGGTTAAGATACTAACCTCCTCCATGGGGCTATGTTTTCCAGTGGGATGTATAGGCCCATAGCATGTATGCGCACAGTTGGAGCATCTATGAGGTTCAAATGGACAACTACTATGTCCATGTTCCCTCTCCTCATTGTACTCTCCTGTGCATGTTGATGCTCCAAACCCCCTATCAATGTCACTAGCATGCACCTCCGGTCGAGATAGTGCAACAAAGCTACTGTGTTGCACTAGGCTATGATTCAATGAGGAGATGGCTAGTTGTACCTGTTGCAAGTTCTCTGAAAATGAGGATGTTAGGTAGGGGGGTCATGCCTTTGCTTAGGGGCATGGGGACCTAACTCGGGGTCACACCTAGCCTACTCTCGGTCCTGTGCAGACCCTCGACCCACCCCCTGGAAGTCACTAATGTCAAAGTAGTTGACATGTTTACCCATAATAAACTCAACCCATAATTTCCTCAAAAAATATAAGGGCATCTCCCTGTTATTGCCGGGAGGTTTATAAAAAACCATGTACCACCTATCCATCCAGTTTTGACTAATATGGGGATGGATGAACCATTCAATGGATATGCATTTCCTGGTCAATGGTAGTTCTTGTCCATTTCTAGGATCCCTAAAAATAGACAATATTTTTTGTTTTGAAATGCCCAATTATTTGATTTGGATTCTGTCCAAACCAGTACTATAATACTCGTACATTCTTTCCCTATAGTTAGAAATAGATGTCAATTTCCCTTGAGCACTTGCAATGGAATGGAAAACGATACCCAAAGAAGTGGCCAAGGAGACTTTGTTATGTTCTCTAGTCTCCCTTAATTGTTCCTCAAGGTTTATTAATATCACCAACCCCTAATCAATTTCACTGTTTACATTCTGTGGTGGTGGTGGTGGGTTGGGGTTTTGATCTAATTGGTTTTGTTGTGAGGGGTTTAAATTTTCTCAGGTTCCAGTGTATTGTATATGCTGCAATTTAACATCCATGGCATGTAAATTAGTTTCATTTTTTATTTAAAATACTAAATGACAAATTTTTTTTTCAATTTAGATTATTCGTAGCAATATAATAAATTAGATTGACTAAATTGGATTAAAGTTAAGATAAATGTAACATACCTGGACACACTGTGGAAATGGCGGTGGAAATATCCTCTCTTTCTTCCTCCTCTCTTCACATTATTTTCCCAATGAGAAATGCGAGCGTGATTTTGTGCACAATATGCACAAAATCACTCTCGGGCAGTTTTTAAAAAAACAACAGTAAGAATGTGCACGTGTGTTTAAGAGCACGCACGCGTTCTTAAGAGCATGCACGTGCTCCTACTGCTTAACCTATGTGGCAATCCATGTGGAGGTTCAGCCACAACCGAACCTATAGTTGTAGGAACGTGTGCATGTTCCTAGGAATGTGCACATGTTCTTTTGAGTGTGCGTTCTTAATCATGCCATTGCCACTTTTTGGGCCACCAAGTTCTTGCACTCACCCTTAAATCCCTCATGACAATTCAAAGTGAGATTTGAAATAAAATATCCATTAAAGGACACATCACTGACTTGGGATGTCATCGAATATATATTTTTTCTTTATTTCCCACTATATAGTTCATACATGACATATATGAATCTCTACATTTCAACCACTTTCCTCTCAAATTCATACTCTTCACTCACATGCATGCACTTTCTTAGTAATGTCATTCCACTACACCTAGGGTGTGTCCCATCTAAGAAATTTTTCTCATAATGTGTTTTTCCCTCTAGCCACAATACATTTTTTTTTATGAATAAAGACTCTAGGTTATCCTAAGGGTAGTATCATTGAGCATTCTTGCACAAACTTGGTATGCAAAACACAATGAGTGTATATATGTGTGTCATAATAGTAGCTAAATTCTATGTGTTATCTAAAACATTGTGTGTGATGTATTGTGTTTATTCTAACATACCAAGGGTGACATTTCTCAAAAGATATTTTGTCTAAGTTCAATGCATTATGCCCATTCTTGAATCTTTGATACAGTTCTATATGTATCAAGTCAAGAAAGTGTTTAATGTGGAGTTAGCAATACGTAGAACCCCTACTCAATTTTAGTACATCCTTATGGTTGGGATAAGAACGATTGTTCTCATGCTAAAACTCTTTCACTAGTCCTTTAACTACTCCAATTAAGCTCATGTCAGAACAAGGTAGTCTACCAATGAAGGGCCAAAAATCTTTGTGGCATTTTGTATCAAGGATGTATCTACTAATTTAATACTTTTGAACAATTTTAACATTCAATTTTATGAGATGAGATGCTTGTTTGAGAAAATGACATTTTTTTGTTATCTTAGTAACTATTGATTGTGACAATATACGATGGGTTACACTGTAGTATTTTGAACAAGTTTTCTTACCAATTGTATAAAATCATCTGCAAGGTTTCTAATAATATAATTACTATTTCTAAACGTTTAACTGTTTTAGTGCTAAAATTTCCCAACATTTAGATGAATCAATTTTTTTGTTCAAAGTATTCTTTAATAATTTTGTATGACTAATAAGAAAAAAGTTTGGTTAGATAGCTTACCTTCAAGAGACAATAGGCCACTTCCATCAACCTAAATGCATTTAAGTGTGCATCTAAGTGTTTGTTGGTGCATGCTACTCAGTTTAGGTAAAGATGATGAACCTGACCCTCAAAAAGACACATGGAATGTTAGAATAGGTTGTATTGCATAACTTTACTAGGCAATACTCTAGAACAATCTAGCTCCCTTGGGAGACTTGAGTGACTAGACCGATTTTCAAGATGTATTGAAAACTCTCAATAGTATATACCATATAAGTGTTGTATATGAGTACTCCTTTTATAGTAAAAAAGAGTGGACTCTTTTCATTTTGAAACAAAAAATGGGCGATGGACCCATAGTCTAGAACTCTTCACCACTCTATTGTTTGATTGCCCTAGAACTTCATGGCCCCTCAATATATTGCAAGTCAAAATTGGGAGGAAAGTGGACATGCTCATGGCTAGTTTGAGGAATTTCTAATTATTCGACAAGAGCTTGCACCACAAGAACTTCTTCATCAAAATGTTGTGCATCATTTGTCTCTTTAATTCCATTCTCAATATAAGTATCTCCAACCAAAAATCTCACCATTTCCTTCTCAAGAACAACTTTTCTTGATCAAATAGTGATTGGAGTTTAACTTGATATCATAAATGGATTAACCTCTTTGGAAATATTATGCTTTGCTTGTGGTGATGGAGTAGAAACAATAGTGACATCTATTGTGCTAAAAATTGGAATAGTCTCTCTTAAAAGCATATGTTGCTCTCTACCTAACCTTGCCTCTTATCTTTCTTCAATAACATTTTCACTAGGTTGTACTTTCCTCTAAGAATTTATTGATAGATTACATTTTATGTTCCCCATATTTACATGGACTAGCAACAACAAATAGACAAAGTTGACCTTTAAATCATAAAAAACATAAAAAAATATTTGTAATAGTAGTTTCTAAAGAATTATTTTTATATGTTAATGATAGAATTGAAAAAAGTACCATACAATTTGATTGTGATGTTTTTTTCCACGAATTGATGATGGACTGTTGAAATCTCCATTGTAATTGATTAAAAATCTTAGCTTTTTTAAGTTAAATGATGTTTTCACTAGGTTGTACTTTCCTCTAAGAATTTATTGATAGATTACAGTTTATGTTCCCCATATTTACATGGACTAGCAACAACAAATAGACAAAGTTGACCTTTAAATCATAAAAAAACATAAAAAAAAAA
>ML802983.1:309752-336374 GCA_009831015.1 Picea engelmannii
TGGCAAATAAACCATCCCCTCAGCGACCTCAAAAGGGGCCTGGTCAGTGCGGATTTAGTAATTAGTCTCACACTTTTATTTTCTGTCATAAAATAAAACAAATTCCCCTCAACTCTCAGTGCGGTTCCTGACCCTTCCAGTTGCGATCTCGTCTCGATCTGTTGGGAGTAAGTTCATACATGTTGTGTTGGTCAGTGATTGATAGTTTTAATTAGGACAACCCCCAAAGTTGTTAACTTAATGTGCGGGAAAACGCCTTGAAGTGACCTGAGAAGTAAGGCGGACCCTCTCGGGACCTGGCTTCCCACCCGTTTTGGACATCCAACACTTTGAGTGAGTTTTACTGGTGAGACCATTTGGGTTTCGGTAAATCTCTCCGCAAGTTTCCAAGCAAAGAATTAACCTCCAAGGAGGCCCAAACCATTTCACTAATTGAACATTAATTTATCCTCATAAAACACTCGAACTACATTGCCCACGATTCTCATTAAGGCACTGGTCTCAATTTTCACACTCAGCAAAGCCACAGGCTTCATTTCATAATTGGTTATATATTTAATGTAAAATGAAACTTGCACCTAACAATTGTCTCTTAGTATCCTTTTGATGCAAGTACATGTTCATTTGATTATATATATATCGTGGTGAATGTGTGTTTCATGTTTTATTCAATTTATGTTTGATGGTTTGAAGAATCAATAAACTCCTAGATTTTAATTTTCGTACTTAGCTTAAAAGCCTTAGTATATTTGTTAGGGACTACCCCCCTTGACTTCGCTAGGAGTTGGCCTAGACGGATGAGTTGAGGATAAGGTGACAACACCTTAACTCTCACTTGCCCCCAAGGACACACCGAGTGGATTGAAGATTTCTTCCACATCTCCCAGGTGTGTATAAGGTGGCAATAATCACCTTTCATAATACCAAAATTTCTTAACCTTTCTCTTAAAGTCTTTCTTTCCCCATAACACCCATACAAATTAATTATTCTAAACACTCTCTCCAACTCCTTGGATCTAACTCCTAACACAATACTTACATGCAAAATATTGGTAGAGATAGGTTCTAAGTTAGCAATCCACCCAAAAACCAACAACCCCTAACAAAACCTCTACATCCCCTAAAAAAAAATTCCATTTATTCAAATAGGAAGACAAAAATTTCACTGTTTTTGACCTAGCACACATTGTTTCTTAAAGAAGGACAATAGTTGGATTATATACTCCAAGGAGTATTTTTAGGATTTTATCCTTAAGGGCACCCTCAACCCCTCGAGTTGAGAGAGAATAATCATTTTACCACCATTCTTTGGGGCTTTCTAGCTCTAAGAACACCATAGATTGTTAGTTGTTTCCCTTCTCTAACTTCTTTCTTTGCCTAAGATTTGGTTTTGGATATAAAATATTTTCATCTAATTTAAGATGGAAAATCCTAGTCAATGGCCAAACCACCTAGAAAGCTTATGTTTCTTCTACAAAGTTTTTTTGTTTTTTTTAATTTTAAATGGTAAGAAGATTTGATAGAGGATTTTTGGGGTTTTTTCAAGTCTTCCTTAAGGATAACCTTTAACTAGACTCTATCCTTTTCAAGGTTACACTAAGGAGCTGTCCAAAACCCCGAGCTATGGGATAAAAGGAGGAGATTGTATTTCTATCTAATGGTTGTACCATCAACCCCCTTAATTGAAACCTTCAACTAGGAGTCATCAACAAAATTAAGAGCACCTTCTAATTTTAAAGTGTCATCAACCCTAGATTTTAAAGAATGAAGTGTTTAACCCCTGACATTGGTATCCCCTAAACCCTCCTTATGCAAATTGATAAAACCAAGACACCTAAATAAAGAAAGAGAAATTGAATGCACTACCTAAAAACAATAAAGTGTTGTGAGTTAAGCAAACCTCTGTTCTCCCTAAATGAAATCTTCCTTCCAACTTTTACAATATCTCTTTGAAAAAATTATCATACACAAAATTATAAATTCTTAATATAAAATTTATATATTTAAAATTCTTATTATAAAATTTATATGCTTAATAATAAAGAAAAAGTTACCTTATACATAAAATTGTGTATTCTTATTATATCTGACTAATTGGTTTTTGTCAAACTAGTTTGTAAATTTTATATATATATTAAATTGAATACTTTAAAAAAAATTGAATTTTTAAATTTTTAATATTTAAATTTTTATTTTTTGATTGATTAACGTGTATGAATTATTTTAAAAATTAAAAAATATTTTTTTAATTTTTAAATTTGTAATATTTAAATTATTTTGTTTTATTGATTGATGTGTATGAATTGATTAATTTTATATGTTTTTAAATATAATTATTAAAATAAAAATTATTTAAAAAAAAAAAAAAAAAAAATATATATATATATATATATATATATATATATATATATATATAAAATTATCACTAGCACAGCCATATCATTGTGGTTGATGAACGTCGAAAGTTCTATTTAATTTATTAAATCTAATTTGAACATAAACCCTAATTAAATTTTAATTAAAAAACTCCTCGGGACTTTTCTTAACAGTAGAATTCCCAAATTTTGAAAAAATGGAAAGAGCAGGGTTACTAATGATAAATTGTGAAGCAAGAAATGCAAAGAGAAAAGAATAGAACATAAAACAGTATATTAGAATATATGAAGAAGAGTACAAAAAGAGTACATGAAGAAGTTCTAAAGTAGTAAGTTTGAAGGAGTACTATGCAATGGGAAATAGTTGAGCTAAATAGGCTCAAGCAAATCAAGAATAGAAAGTATAGCTGGCTAGGACAGCTGGCAGTGTACAGTCAGCCTGTTGAGGTTACATTATATTTAACACTCCCTCTTAAACTCAACAGTTACAAACATCAGCACTGATTATGCCTAAGTGTTGTCTCTTAAAATCAAAAATCGATTTTCCTAGTGGCTTTGTAAAGATATCAGCAAGCTGATCTCGAGAACCACAGAATTGTAGTGCAATATCACCATTATTGACTAGCTCGCGTATGAAATGAAAACGAGTGTCAATGTGTTTGCTTTTCTTGTGAAACACAAGATTTTTGGATAAAGCAATTGCTGAAGTATTATCACAAAAAATAGGAGTTGGATCATTTTCTGTATGTGACATATCTTTCAATATTCTTCTCAGCCACACAGCTTGACAAGAAGCTGAGGTAGCAGCGACATACTTTGCCTCTGCAGAAGATATTGAAACAATTGGCTGCTTCTTTTATGCCCATGAGATTAGGTTCGTGCCCAGTTGAAAAACATGTCCAGATGTGTTTTTCCTGTCATCTAGGCTACCTGCAAAATCATTGTCTGTGTAACCAGAAAGTTGATTACTATCAGATTTAGTGTACCATAAGCCGAAATTGAGAGTTCCTGCAACATATCTCAGAATTTGTTTCACCATTTTCCAATGAGAATCTTTGGGGGATTCCACGAATCTGGAAGCAAGGCTGGCTGCATACATAATGTCAGGCCTAGTTGCTGTAAGATACAACAAACTGTCTACTAAAATTTTGTATAGGGTAGAGTCCACTGTAGGACTTCCATCATTCTTGCTCAATTATGTGCCTAGGGGTATAGGGGTTTCTGTTGGATTGCATCCTTCCATGTGAAATCTTTTGATGATGTCTGTTGCATACTTTTGCTGACAGACAAAAATGTCTTTGGTTGATTGATCAACCTCAATCCCTAAAAAATATTTCATGATGCCAAGATCTGTCATCTCAAACTCAGATTGCATGGCATGTTTAAAATCTATTAACTCAAGATTTCTCGTATAGATCATGTCATCAACATATAAAAATACAATCAAAATTTTACCATGCTGATCTGCTTTGGTGTAAAGAGTTGGCTCATTTTGGCTTCTGTTGAAACCACTTTTGATCAGATAAGTGTCAATTATGTTGTACCAAGCTCTTGGAGCTTGCTTTAAGCCATACAAGGCTTTCTTCAACCGATATATTTTGGCTGGCTTCTCTTGGAATTCAAATCCAAGTGATTGATCGACATAAACTTCTTCTTCTAAGAAACCATTCAGGAATGTTGACTTGACATCCATCTGGTATAATTGCCATTTGTGTTGGGCTGCTATGGCCAATAGAGTCCTTACAGTGTCTAATCTTGCTACTGGAGCAAAAGTTTCACCATAATCAGTACCTGGTTGTTTTGAGAATCCTTTGGCAACAAGTCTTGCCTTGTGTTTTTCGATCTGCCCTTTTTCATTTAGTTTAGTTTTGTAAACCCACTTGACACCAATACTCTTCTTGTGACTTGGCAAATCAACAAGATCCCATGTCTTGTTCTTCTCAATGGAGTCAATTTCTTGGTTCATAGCTTGAACCCAATGTGGCTCCTTAGCTACTTCCTTAAAAGATGTAGGTTGACATGACATTAAAGCAAAAAGGTTGTGTTGTTCGAAGTCATCCAACTGCTGATGGATTTCTCTCAAACTTCGAGTTCTCTGATTTTGTGGTTCAGAGAATGATTCTCTGCTGGAAGTTGAGTTACCCTGAGAATTTTCAGGTTGTCGTTGTACTTGCAATCTTGGAAGAATAGTATGAGGTACTTGTTGTTCTGAATTTTCTGCGTTTTCATAACTTGGCAGCAAGGAATTTTGACTGTCCATTTGTTGATTTTCTGAATCATTCCAGAATTGATTTTCTAGAAATTTTACATCTCTGCTAAGAATTAGTTTCTTGGTGATTGGATTGTAAAGCATGTAAGCTTTAGATGTTTCACTATATCCAGTGAAAATACATTTCTCACTTCTGTCATCAAGTTTCTTCCTTAATTCGGAAGGTATGTGAGTGTACGTTATGCATCTAAATGTCCTTAGATGTGCAGCATTCAGCTTTGTCCCACTCCATGCTTCTTGGGGGACTTTTATCTTTAATTTGGTGGTTGGAGATCTATTCAAAAGATAGACTGAGCATGCTACTGCTTCAACCCAAAACCTATTTGACAAACTTTTCTCTTTGAGAAGTGTTCTTGCCATATTCATTATTGTCTGATTTTTTCTTTCAGCCACTCCATTCTGTTGTGGAGTATACCTGGTTCTTGTTTGCATGATAATGCCTTGTGATTTGCAGAAATTTGCAAATTCTCTAGAGTTGTATTCTCCTCCTCCATATGACCTGAGTGCTTTGATATATTTGTCACTCTGTTTTTCAGCTTCTGCCTTGAATTCTTTGAATTTTGCAAAAGTTTCAGACTTGTGTCTGAGAAAATAGATCCATATTTTTCTGCTAAAATCATCAATAAACGTTAGAAAGTAAAAGCTACCACCTATTGACTCGGTTTTCATTGGTCCACATAGGTCAGTGTGAACAAGTTCAAGATGTTGTTTGGCTTGATTGGAAGACTGTGGAAAACTATTTCTCTTATGTTTTCCAAGTATGCAAGACTCACATGGGGGTATTTGCTCTTTAAATATAGGAAGACCTTTGACCATGGAGTTCTTTTGAAGAAGACTTAGACTCTGAAATGGTAGATGTCCAAATCTTGTATGCCAAACCATAGTTTCATTCAGGGTGGATGCACTTTGTGCATATGGTTGAATCAGATTTGCAGTTCTGAGTGTAAGGGGAAACATCCTATTTGGAGTCATATGGATTTCAGAAATTAATTTTCTGCTTGGGATTTTGTCATATATCTTGCAAGATGCTCCCTCAAAAAGTACCTTATAGCCATGTTCAATGAGTTGTCCTACACTTAGCAAATTATGTTTCAGATATGGAACATGATAGACATTGTTTATGTCCTTCTTTACATTTTGTTTAGTAAGAATAGGAACAGTTCATTTTCCTTGAATTTTGACTATGAAATCGTTTCTGAGTGTAATATCAGATGAGATTGAAGAATCAATGCATGAAAGTAATTCTTTGTTACATGTCATGTGATTGTTGCATCCACTGTCCAGCAACCAGAGATCTTTAGTTTGTTCTTCAGTCTTGTGGCATGAGAGAAACATACCACTTGAGGTGTCTCCCGTATGATTTAACACATGTGCTCTGCCTGAGAGTTGATCTGCTTGCTTCTTCCTTCATTCAGATTCATAGTGCCCATACTTTTTGTAGTAACAACATTATATACTTGATTTCTCATTTGATCTTCTCCCTCTGCCTCTTTGAGGCTGGAAATTCTAATGTTGATTTTGTTGTTGTTGTCTTTGACCTTGGAAGCTTTGATTCGGATACTGGTGTCTATTACCTCCACTGGAGTGAGGGTTACTTTGATTGCTCTCTCTTCCTTGGTGACCTCTGCTTCTTCCTCTACCTCTCCCTCTGCTGAAGGAGAATTGAGTTTTGAAAGCATTGGAGATTGACTCATCTGTGAGATGCAGTCTGGTCTCATGTGTCACCAAAGAACCAATTAATTCATCTATGGAAAAACTTGACAGATCCTTGGATTCAAGGATTGTTGTTACAACCATTTCGAATTTCTTTGGTAAACTTCTGAGAATTTTCTCAACAATGCGTTGATCAGTGATGGTTTCACCAGTCAATCTGATATGGTTCACGATGCCCATGACTATGGTCATGAACTGATCCACATTTTCGGACTCTGTCATCCTTAGAGTCTCAAATTGCATCCTCAAGGTTTGCAGTTTAACTGTTTTTACCCTGTCATTTCCTTGGTAGGAAGATTTAAGGATGTCCCGGGCCTGTTTTGAAGTACCAGCGCCTGTGATTTTTGAAAAAATCGAGTCATCCAAAGAATTTTAAATCCAAAATTTATCTTTATTTTCTCTGTTTCTTTTAGTTACCTGAGCAATGTTCTGTTGATTAGTCATGGCGGATAGGTATGTTGAATCTGGTTCCACATATCCATGATCCACTGGATCCCAGCACTCTTGTGATTGCAAGAAAGATTTCATCCGAAGAGACCAGAACTCATAGTTCTTTCCAAGAAGAATCGGACCCTGAGTTGGTCCTAAATTGCTAGACGACGCCATATTTTTTTGTTTTTAAAAAAAGAACAAAACAGAAAGAAAAAATTCTTACTTACCTGTCTCCTGCATATAATTTGCAGTGACTCAGAACTTTGCGTTCAAGATTTCGCGAGTTTTTGGCTTCGTGATTCTGATGTAGGGACTTCATTATACAAGTCCTCCGATATTTTGTCTCGCCAACCTCCGATCGTCGATTTGCCGATGGGAGCTTATTGGCCTTGAATTTGGCCTTAGTCACCGTGCAATGTGACCACGTGCCTTGATGTTAAAGCGCTACGGGCTTTTCCGGTTCTTTGTCTTTCAAATTTGCCGAAATGCCAAAATTTTCCTTTGGACAAGACAACAGTCCAGATCTTCCTGTGATCTGATGGTCCAGATCCTATCGGGATTTCGCGATTCGTTATTTCACGAATTTAGAACTCTTGTCCCAGAGTTTTTGAAACCGCAAACTCTGAAATGTCGATTTTCCAAAATGGCGTTAACTTCAGTTAGCCCCTTGGGCTATACCTCTAGTCCACATGACCTCTTCTGATATGACCGCAGTCCCTTTCGGGGTTTCGCGACTCAAACGCGCGACCACTTGGTCTCTCAACTCCCGAAAAGCTAATTCCCGAAATGTCGATGGCCTTTGCTTGCGGGACTTTCCCCGAGGGCCTAGATTGTCGCCACACGTCCCCTTACGATGGATGGTCCTCGTCGTTTCGCGATTTCATGACTTGCGACTCCAAATCCTCTGACCACTTGAAACCCTGGTAGCCAAAATGTCGACGGTTTCCTCGATCTCCGCCACGTGTCCGAATGAATGGACGACTGTGATCTTTTCGAGATTTCACGATTTGCAATGTCGGGATTTTGCGTATTGGGGTTTTGGAGAGCAGTCTCCTTCGCTCGTCCAACTCTCGATCCCCGATTTTGCGATGGGATAAGATCGACGGCTCACAATCTATCTCGATCCAATGGTCCAGAATGACTCATGATTTCGCGATTCACGAATTCTCACAGCAGTCTTCTGACCTTTACACCTTGTGAGTCATCGAAATGTCGAGATCTCGCCACGTGGTTCTTGATGGATGGTCCAGATGATGTCGGGATTTCGTGACTTCACAAGTTGAAATTTCTCTTGTGCACTCCAGAGGACTAAACCTCGTGCACTTTTTTGCTGATCCAACGGTTGTCGGTCCTCTGCGCAAGATCCAACGGCTGTAATTCTTTCATCTTTTCCATGCTCTCCTCGTCCCTTCTGAACGGGTTTCCCGCTCTGGATCCGTTTGCAGGACGAATCTTATGGCCGCAATGGCTGTTCTTTACGCGTTAGATGCGATCTTTGCTGCATTTGAGGAATTTTCTCCCGCGGAAGAAAAATTTGTAAATCTTTCAAAGATTTGAAAGAATTTCACGAGTTCTTTGTTCTCTGTTGCAATCTTTGACAGATTTGAGCGATTTCCGAAATTCTTTAAACGCTTCTTCCTTCTGCAACTATCTTTCACGAATTTGAACAAATGCTTTGAATTCTTCAAGAGTTCTTACCTCCTGCAGCTCTTCTTCGTGAATCTTTGATGATTCTTGAAAATTGAACAAGAATCTTTACTGTTTCTTCCTTCTCAGTCTCTGCTTCCTTCTCATGTTTATGCTCCTTGAAACTTTCGAGCGTAGTACGCTCTACGACCTCGCGTGAGCTTCTTACGGCAATCTTTTGAGAGTATGAGCGGACAACTTTCCAAGCCTTGTGAATAGTCTGTGTCGGATGCTCTCTAGATTCGTGTAAGCTTTGCGCTATTTTAGGATCGTGTTTCTCTCTAGCCTATGTGAAGAGGCTTACTTCTGATGCTCTGATACCATGATAAATTGTGAAGCAAGAAATGCAGAGAGAAAAGAATAGAACAGAAAACAATATATTAGAATATATGAAGAAGAGTACAAAACGAGTACATGAAGAAGTTCTGAAGTAGTAAGTATGAAGGAATACTATGCAATGGGAAATAGTTGAGCTAAATAGGCTCAAGCAAATCAAGAATAGAAAGTACAGTTGGCCAGGACAGTTGGCAGTGTACAGTCAGCCTGTTGAGGTTACATTATATTTAACAACTAAGAGGCCGTGCACTTCCGACTTCACTTCCATATCCTCCCAGTCCTGATAAATGGGAGGCATAACCAAGAATTGGAGGATGTAAATTGTGAATCTCCTTGTGGAAGATAATTTGCAGGAGGAAATGCAGGCACCCCAGAAGAAACGAGTGAACGTTGGTTCGTTGGTGAATGCTAATGGTTGTTATAAACATTTCGGGCAACTCAACTAAACTAAACCGTGCCCCTAATATGAAACCTGCCTGGTAATTTTCTGAAAACTGTGGTAATTTAAATTTAATGCACAACTCAACAAAACGAAACGGTGCCCCTAATATGAAACATGCCTCGTAATTTATGAAAAGTGTGGTAATTTAAATTAAACACATATCTTATTCGTGAAACCTGTGGTAATTTAAATTGAATGCACAACTCAATTAAACGAATCAGTGCCCCTAATATGAAACCTGCTTGGTAATTTATGAGGTTGAATTTTTAAAAGAAGGATGAAACGTACCGAACTCGCACAGTTCATACTTCATATGAAACGTGCCTTCCCCAAAATGAAGCGATGTGACGTGGGTATCAAGCCATATGCCATGGTTCACATTCCATAAACGAATTCTTTACAAATATTAAACCTGTGTGGTAATGAGCTTGAGATATATTATTTATTTATAAAACGAATGCATGCACCAACATGAAACGTGTGCACATATTTGTGCAATGTTTCTTAATTATATAAATGTGATTGGAATAGATATTAATCCTTCTTAATTATTTAAACGTGGCAATTATATATGTTTATAGTAATTTTATAATATGATTAGGTAAATGTAAAAATATAAACAGGTTAGGTTAACGGATGCATTTATAAATGCAATGAAGTTATCAACAATAAATCTGATTCATTGATTTTAGAGGACGACTAAGACTATACCAGCATCTTCAATGCTTAACCATCAGATTATAATTTAAGATTAAAAGATCATTAATTGTGCCCATCTCTAATAGGTATAGTCCTTTCAGCATAAAAATAAAAATTATTTAAAAAATAAATAAAAATCCCAAAAATTTCTCCAATTGTTAAATAAATGTTCTGAAAATTTAATATCTATCACAATATTTTAATAATTTATTATTAAAACACCTTTTCATAAACTATAATTGATGCAATTCAGTAGTCCGCTGACCCACCAACGTTAGCTGTCATATTTCTAGCACAATGGAGATCGGGAAAATCTCCTCGGTCTAAGGGACTGTACTTGTTTTTTAATTTATTTTTAGGACGAAAAAGAGTTTACCCAGAGTCTATTTAAGTTTATACCGTTCATCCTTCAAAAGTAAAGTAGCAACCATTCATTCATTTGATTCCATACTATGCATGAGTGAAAGAGTAGTGGTCACAGTGTAACTCCCAATCCTAATAATCAAAACTTAAATTACATTGAATTTATGCATAATTTAATTTAACGATTTTGCTTACTATTTGAATTTATAAACATTAAACTTTTTTATTATATCTATTTAAAGTATCGTATCGTTCTACAATAATACATTAAAGTTTTTATGATATTTTAGATAAAGTTTTTTATTTTAATGATATTTTAGATATATTATATATTAAGAGTTTTCATAATATTTTAGATATATTATATATTAAAAGTTTTTATAATATTTTACATTTATTATATATTAAATTAAAATTTTGAGAAATACAAACTAGCAAATAAAAAATATATATATTTGAAAAAGAAAAAATAATTTTAATTTTTAATTAACAAATAAATTATTTTTATAATTTAAAAATATCAAATAAATTAGAAAAAATATAAAATTACAATTTTTTTTTAATAATATTACATTATTAAATTAATAAAATATGATTAATAATTAGCTTTCATCTTAGGTCATGCAATTATTCAATATGTTGCCACAAGTAACATTAAATATTTGTACCTTATTTGTTATATAATTGAGTTTATTGAAACTAGTTTTGTTATGCAATTGGATTTAAGTTTTTTTTGTATTGAGTTTATTGAAACTAGTTTTGTTATGCAATTGGATTTAAGTTTTTTTTGTTAGTTAAATATTTATGACTTGAGGGATTGACATGTAGCTCATCCATAAACATGTAGGGAGTGCCTTAACATAGATTTGAATTTTTATTATGTAATAGGGTTTTTATATTTATTAAATAATAATTTAATGAAAATAATATTTATTTATTAATTATTAATAAAAATAAAATTATATATATATTTGAAGTTGTAGAACAAATTATATTAAAGATAATAATTAAATATTTATTTATTTAACACATATTTTCAAATTATCAATAATATTATTGGACTTAATTTTTTTAATTATTATATTATTGAGTTTTGTTTTAAATTTGTTTAAATATTTTAGAGTCTCCTTAAACTTATTTAAATTTAATCTAATAATATCCATTAAAATTAATTAAAAATACTTAAGATTCATTAAAATTTATTATTTTGTGGACTTCTCATGAAAACCACATGGTGATTAATTGGCATGAAAATATAGTGGCTTGTAATTTGGGTATGTAGTCACTATTATTGTTATAGTATGAATTGTTGTATGGGCTAGATGGATGGGGAAAGAGTGTTGGTTAATTGGGATAGTTGTAGAGGGTTTTATGGCCTATGATATTTTATAGGTTATGGGATGAGTAATAAGACTTCAAGCTAGACTGTAGAACTTGACCCTTTGGATTCATAAGCTTAACATGGGGGTGGCCTTCATCCTAAAAATAGTAAGTGCAACAAAGTGCTTAAGGTTGGGAGGAAAGTCCTTCATTTGCAACGAGTTGAAGGATTATTTTATCAGAAAGATAAGTAATATAACTGTATCATGAATTGCCATGATTTTATGTCTATGTTCTATGTTTTATTATTTTCTAGTTGTTTAGTTTTGTGTGTATGGATTTATTTGCATATTATGGATGAAAGCACTGTATGATTTTATTCATGTCTTAATATTGAAATTGAATATTTAAGGATATTGTAGTTTTGATTCCGCTATTGAATTCTACAACCAACTAGCGAAATTGATTTTGGTATTAGAAAGGAAAATTTATGGTGTTTTTGAGGTACTTTGTAGCCTCAACAATGTACAAGGGTTGCTCGGTATATGAAAGTATGGTATCAGAGCTATAGGTTACAACACTAGGGTTGCACGGGCCAAAATTAGACTCTCTAGGAAGAAATCCTAGTTTGCATACAAAGTGTTTGAGAAAAAGACTCGATGCAAATTCAATAAAAATGCATGTTAGATCAATTGGATCAATGCTCTCGATGAATCCTCCTCATTTTTAACGTGGATGGGAATATGTTGTAGAGTTTCTTGTTCAACATGTTGGTTATATGTGTTAGAATTTGATTGCATAGGAAGAGTTATAGTTTGCAAGTTATATGTTTGACAAAATGCCAAGGAAGACAGGGAGTATAAAACCTATAAAGGAGATATTTTTGGCTTTGAAATGCTCATATTGTGCTCTAGACAAAGCATACAAGATGGGTATGGAAACACCATTCAACATAATAAGAAATTGTAGAGTTAGCTCCATGGTAAAATGGGAAAATTATAAGAATCCATAAAAATGCCAATTTTTTTAAATGTGTGAAGCTCGAAATTGACAAATATTAGGCATAATGTTTTTCGGGAATTTGAATTTTTGTAGGAGTTGTGAATGGTCCAGATTCAATCGGTGTATATAGATCTCTGATCGAGGTCTTCTTGTAGGGATTTTTAAAGTGTGGAGGTGGTGGGCATAAATTTACCATCATACGATCCATATCATTTCGAAAGAGGAGATGTATTATGGCCCATATCTCATTACGGTTTTTGAGGATGTCAAAGAAATGAATGAAATGAAATGCCAAAATCATTCTAGATCTAATCTAGAAAAGTTTTGAACGACCAATATCTCATCACTGCAAAGTAGAAAAAGGTATGGAGGAGAAAGACTAGATTTCCACCAATAGTTAAGATCAACCCTACCCACCAAATCTATAGTAGAGATTAGCCCATAGAATTTTGTAAAAATTGGAGGCCCCAATGGGGAAAAATACACGAGTGGCTTAGATCATCTCCACCCACTAGATCTATGGTGGACATGTTGGAAGATTGGTTGTTGTCATTGATGGCAAACCTAGTCATTAGTTTTGGACCCCAAGATTGATGAAGGTATTTGGACATGAAGGACAGTGCACATGCAGATACAACACCCATGGATGGATAGTATACATCATGATGTTTCAAGTGGTAGGTGGCACATCACGTGGATCCTCATGGTTGAGGAGAAATGATTTTTTGAAGATGACAAAGTGAGTTGAAGAAAGAAGTACAGGTTGGCCCTGAAGATAATTAAAGAAAAGAACTACAAAATAAGAAAGTGCCAGGTCAACCCTAATGACAAAAGGTAGTGTCAAAAAAAGTATAAATACATATTGAAGGTACATTATTTTATCATCCAAGAAATTATGATGGAGCTAGCATAAGTGGGTCTACACTTGTGCTAGGAGTATGTGCAGAGTTTAGCGTGGAGCGAGTATGAGGTGGTGAAGTCTGAAAGGCCCAGAAGTTTCGGAATGGAAGAAACCCTAGTTTTCTAAGGAATATGTGGGCTAACAGTATAATAGGTAGCATTCAACGTGGGCTAACAGTATAATAGGTAGCATACATGTACGTGGGATGATAGTATAATAGGTAGCGTACATAAGAAAAATCTTGAGAAAATTCTAAAGGAAGGCACATCTTGTCATCTGGTTCAGGTTTCTGAGTATGGTTATGTTCTAGTGATGATATTATTAGTGATATGGTGATGTAAGGCTTATTATCTTTTGTATAATCTTGGTTGGAATGAAGGGGCAAGGATAGAGGGTTTAACCGCCTCTTTATCTTGGAGGATTGTATCTTCCCTTAGAGGTTTATCCCTCCCTTGAACTTGGAAGTTGCAGCTTCCCTTGGAAGTCATTACTTCCCTTGAACAATAACTATTGATTATTTCTCATATATTGTGCATGGTGTATTATGGTGTATTGGTGTAACTCTTNATTGCTCATTGGATATAATTGAATATATAATATGGTTGAAGTATAATTTGAAAAAGTGTTTAAATTGTACTTGATATTGATTCACCCCCCTCTCAATATCAACAATTGGTATCAGAGCAGGTTACCTTTAGTACAACTTAACCACTGAAAGGAAGATCCTAAGAAGAAATGGAAGAGCACATTCCAAATGGGATTCAATGATTTGACGGAAGCAATTATGCATATTGGAGTGATAGAATGTAGAATTACTTGACAGCTTTGGGAGTGGATATTTGGTACATAGTTGTAAATGGCCATGTAAATCCAAATAATGCTCCAACCGATCCAAATGATAAAATTCAATGAGTTGCAATTCAAAATCCATACATGTTATTCTAGGAGCATTGACACCAACTATTGCAAGCAAAGTGATGGGTTGCAGCACAGCTAAAGAGGTATGGGACAAACTCAAAAGAATTTATGAAGGTGATCCTAAAGTCAAGTAGGTCAAGCTTCAATGACATAGAACAGAGTTTGAAAACTTGAAGATGGATGAAAAGGAAGATATTGCAGCCTACTTGCTCAGAGTTGATGAAGTTGTCAATGCTATTAGAGGATTAGGAGAAGAGCTAAATGAATCTTTGGTTATACAAAAGGTGTTAAGATCACTCCTCTTGAAATATGATGCTAAGGTCTCCGCCATTGAGGAAACTACGGACTTGACCAAAATGACAATGGATGAATTACATGGGTCTCTCATAGCATATGAAATGAGAACATGTACAGAAATTGACCATCCAGATAAGGAAGTAGCCTTTAAATCCATAAAGAATACAAAAGACATGAAACACAAAGTAGAAGAAAGATCAGATTGTGACCTTGATGAAGAAATAGCAAATTTTGTAAGAAGGTTTCAGAAGGGATCTGTCAGATATAAAGGTAAGTCTCCTCTCAAATGCTTTAATTTTGGTAGAGTGAGACATAATGTTGAAAGATGCCATTATGAAAAAAGAAGTTGCAACAAGAAAAAGAGTTTCTAATCCAAGGATGATGGCACCTCTTCAGATGAGAGTGATGAAGAAGAAAAAGATGCAGAAGAAGTCCTCTTCATAACCCAAGAAACCCATAATTATGATCAAAAGAATTCTAAAGAAGAAGAAGTTGGGTATACAAAAACAACACAGAAAGCAAACAAGAAGATGAGATTCTTGGAAAATTGAAGGATGTAGAAACTTAAAATAGCAAGCTCGGAAAAATAAATAGAAGGCTAAGAAGTGAATTGAGTAGTTGTGAAGAAGAAAATCAAAAAAGACTGGTGGGAAGGGAGTATTATCTTATATTGGCAGCAGTCGTGTCACCTTTGAACAGAGCACAAAATTTTGTAGTCCACTTCTCATCATAATTTTTGGTTTAGCATTACCTTAGGAAGTTGAGCTCATTACATAGAGTTTACTCCTCTGGTCGGTTACTTTTCCAAACCCTATGGAGAATTTGATTGAGGCCTTCTACATCTCATGGTTTCATCATTGAGTCTATGCTGGCAGAGTCTTCCATATGTCTCATGCTCTTGTTCAAAGGATGTCTATCAACCTGTGTCGGCCATTCCCCATAACTCTTGACTTTACATGTTGGCCATACCCTTAGTTTGTCTCAGAATCACATGAAGTTATAGTCCTATTGTGCACCATGGTCCTAATTTCCTCATTGGTAGGTAACCTTGAACCCAGCAGTCGACATTTCATCATTGGTCGTTGACTGGGTGGTTTCCCTTATGTTTGACAGCAAGAAACCTATTCACACATTGGGATTCGTGTAGTGTCTTGGATGCCATTAACCCTATTGGTGGTTTCCTCACCTTTGTCAGCAGTTTTCCTCATTGGTTGTTATTCATAGGGTCTCTTTTGTGTATCGCTTGCACTTGGCACACGCGAAAGACACACAGGGTCATTAGTTCATGAACATGTTCTTCGTCTGGTTTCCTCCAAATCATCAAGCTCATGCTTTGTACCTTGTGTTGAATGATGAGAGATGTCTTAATGCTCTCCTTTCAGCGGGTCTCCTTCCACAGAATTTAGCTCATCTATTCTAGAGATGAGACCTAGAGTCTTATGAGTACCTAGAGGCTTGCAGTCATTAGTGGTAGATTATCTCACCATCGACAGTTGGGAATACATCAATGTCTCCTGATCGATGGATTATTCAAGTGTTCAGCCCCAGATCCTTTATTCACACTTGTAAGAATGTACTCGGTGCCTTGATACCTACTTTCATCATCGATAGGTTGTATCACGTTTGTTAACAGTATACCTCAATGACCGGTAATAAAATGAAGTCTCATTGTGTTCGACCCCAACTCCTTTATTCACATGATGTAGACTTACACCTTTGGTGGATTGCGTAGAAGAATTAAAGACATCAGTTTATAGTCGCAATTTTTTTGAGTTGTTGCTACCTTTCATTAAACCAGTACCTATGTGACTATTTTGATTGATTGATTTTGAGACTGGTTTTACTGGGCCTTGTTCGTGACTATGAAAACCTTTGGCATGTAGCCACCTTTGTATTTCCTATTCCTGGCCATGGACATTTGTTTGGTATATTTTCACATCGATCTACAGTGTAATTCAAATTGGCATCCATGTATGCAAAGTCAGTACATATTGTAATGAGAAACTAGTTCTTCCAGTTGGGTCCCCATTACTCCACTTATGGGTCTTATAATGTATTTCGACCATCGTAGATACTCCTCTGACCTCACACATTAGGGGGCATTTGTTATAGCAACATTTTCCTCACCCTATGCAAACTTGCATAGAAGGCCTTTTTCCATTTCCCTATGCAGACTTGAAGTACCTTTTTGCAAATCCTAGAGCTAAAAACATGATTTTTCCACATATACATGCCCTGCCTATATTCCAGCATGTGTATACGTAGGTTGCACCACTACAACTCGCGTACATCAGGATTTGTTCCCAAAATTAAAAAATGGTGTCAGTTTTCCATGTCACGTCACGATATATATGATCCTTGGTCTTCCATATACTGGAAACATTCTGAATCAACCCTTCAGTTCCACTTGAAGGCTACAAATAGGCCAAATCCTAGCTATGGAAAAAAGGGAGAAAGAATTCAACTTTGAGAGAAAAGTTACTCTGGAGAAAGTATTCACTTCACATTGAGTCTACACTCCTTTTTCCTTTAAGTCTGAACACTTTGTTCATCCCCCAAGATCTTCCCTTATTGATTGAGAACCTGATTGTCACTCTTATATGAGCTTGCCTTTAGTGGAGGATTGAAGTGGTGGAGGCCCAACTGGAAGGAACTTGGTTTCTCGGTTTCGAACCGTGTTGACACAGAAGTTTGTAACTCATTCACTTATGTTGATTACATCTTAATAGAAATACTCTTTTCTTGTCCAATTAATATCTTGCGAATATTTGAATTGTTATTCCATGGGCGTATTTGTTATGAATATTGATGGATTATTCTATCGAATGTGCTAACATTATATATTATCACCATATGTTTTCATTTCTTGGTTGTTGAACAAGTATATTACTTTGGGTCAAGTGCTCAATGATGGACTTCATCGAACGTCTGGACGAGGTAGGCCTTTTATCTTATATTGCTAGCATATTTTTTATATAGCATACTTGATATTAGAGTTGATTTTTGCATCCATTTCCGTCTGTTCTGGTTTACCCCTAGCCATAGAGAGATTTTCCTCGTAACAATTGCCTCAACGCTACCATTTGAACCCTCAACAACACAACTATACATTGTACAATTAGACAACCTATATTACAATATGTGCTTCCTGGGTTGGAAGAATTTCCATATGAAGTATACCTACAAAAAAAGGCAAACAATGTCTACATGTTACGCAACTTTCGCGTCCATAGAAAATTTACATTAAATGAGGACAATGCCATACTGCATATCAGCTGAACCAAAAAAAAAAAAAAATCATATCATGCGTTGACAAGAAACAAAACAATCTGATATGTATTTGTCCATGCTACCCAATCAAGATATGAATAGAGTTTTGCAATGCCATGAGAAAGTGAACTGGAAGCGTATAAGATTGTTCAGTCTGGGAATGAGAAGCATGAGGAAAGACCTCATACAAAGTATTGAACTGTGAATAAATCGGGTCCATCCTTTGAGCCATCAAAATGGCTTTCTCCTATGAAGAGAACCATCGGGCATTTTCAATAATATTGCAAATTTGGCATTGTTCAAACTCCATTAAGTAAAATGTTGACACTCTTTTCCAAAACTAGTAATGTTAGAACATTGTCAGGTCAACGTGATATCGATTCATAGTACTATCAGAAGCAAGTGTTCATGGTGATCTTGGTTCATAGTAATATAGTAATCAACAAATTTCTTGGTGCCCATTTGGGGATTTGGTTATAGATGGGATACAGTGCCCAATCTCCGTTGATTTTTTCCTATCTTGTGTTTGGCATACTTTTGTTCATGTGCTTTCGTATTGTAGTTCAAGGTTCTCATGGGCCCGATTTTTGAATTATGGTTGGATGATAGATTCAGGATCTTAGAGATTTTTCTATGATCTTAAAGAATATACAAGACCTTCCTTTCCTTTTAATGTAAGCTCTGTGAAGCAAATGTAATATGTAGTTCATTTTAGCACTTTTACTTGATTGATGAAATTACCAAAATTCTTCTTCAGAAATATTTTGAAATAAAAGGATATATGGTAGCTGAAGTCCAATGGGACTATGATATCAACCACAGAAAAATAAAATTAAAAATCGTCATTTTTATACTTACGGTCAAGTTGACAGTACAATAATTTTACTTGAACAACCCTCCATTGCTTTTTCTGTAGCTTTTCAATGCTTCTCTTATGCAAACACATCCTGAAAAGTATAACTATGACTCACTTTCTCTATTCCTTGATTGAAGATCATGTTCACTTGTACAATGCACTTCATAGTTATTGTTAAGACCATCAATGGGGTGAATAAAATGTAATATGTAGTTCATTTTAGCACTTTTACTTGATTGATGAAATTACCAAAATTCTTCTTGAGAAATATTTTGAAATAAAAGGATATATGCTAGGTGAATTCCAATGGGACTATGATATCAACCACAGAAACTTAAAATTAAAATTATTCGTTGTTATACTTACAGTCAAGTTGACAGTACAATAATTTTACTTGAACAACCCACCATTGATTTTTTTTGTAGCTTTTCGATGCTTCTCTTATGCAAACACATCCTGGAAAGTATAACTATGACTCACTTTCTCTATTCCTTGATTGAAGATCTTGTTCACATGTCTAATGCACTTCATAGTTATTTTTAAGACCATCAATGGGGCTTTGTTAAGACCAATTCCCGCTTCTAAAAATTCCCCTCCCCTTTTTTCCCCTCTACTTTCCCTTTTTGGTTACTTATTCATTTTTCAGAAAATGTCTAAGTGTGCAGGTTGGCGGATTCACGTGTTTACATTTCCATTGATGCTTTTATATCACGATTCCGACCAACCACTTTCCCATTCCATACTCATCAATTTTTTCGATCGCAGGTTCCCGACCAAGCGGGCTCAAGAATGTGCTTCCATTGTTCCCCCCCCTACAATCAACACCCAGACTTCTCTGATATACAAATTAACAACCAAATTCCCCTTTCTTTTTCTCCTCTACTTTCCCTTTCTCGTTACTTAGTCGTTTTTCTGAATATGTCTCATGATTTTATATCACTACTTCGATCGACCGCTTCCCCATTCCATACTTGGCCACTTTTTCGATTGTCGGTTCCCGAGTAGGCGCGCTCAACATTGCGTTTCCATTTTTCCGCGACCTACAAACAACACCCAGAGTTCCGTGATATACAAATTGACCGACGAATTCTGCCATCATGCCATGTTCTGTGTTACACATTTTGTAGTCAAAAGTTTGGAGACATACAATTTGACCATTGGGCCCTCACATCTCCTGAGTATAACTTGTGACCCTATTTTGAAGCCCGACCAACCACTTTCCATACTTGGCCATTTCATGGAATCTCTTTCGCAGGTTGGCGAGTTCACGAAATGTCCAATCCTTAATCACTCTCTGTCATCCCAACTACCTTCGCACGTCTTTCTAAATATGCAATTAGTAAGCTTTAATGCTAACATCTCATCATGCAGGAACCGTAAATATTGTCATTAATGGGCAAAAGGCTCGAGGAGATCTCCCATTAATACGAATTAAACCAAGATTTGTGGAGGGTTGTATTATCCCTTCCGAGTGCTCATTTCAAACATCATGGAATATCTTTTGTGCATCGTCGGGTTGGCAGCTTCACGAAATATCCAATCCTTAATCGCTCTTTGTCGTCCCCGCCACCTTCGCACTTCTTTCAAAGTATGCAATTAGTAATCTTTAATGGTAACATCTCATAACGCAGGAACCGTAGAAATTGTCATTAATCAACGAAAGGCTCGAGGAGATCTCCCATTGATACACATTAAACCAAGATTTGTGGAGGGTTATATTATCCCTTCTGAGTGTTCATTTCAAACATCATCTGGAGCAAACGGACGTTCTCGTTAACTTATGGCAGCATCTCGACAGCAGTTTTGTTGAGATATAGTAAACAGCTTCGGGCATGATGACCAGAACTTCCAATTGTCCAGGGCATATTCTTACTACTCATCCCCATCCACCTAGAAGGAAGTAAGGAGATGCTCCCTTGGTGTGCCAAGAGATATATTTCAATCCAAAGAATTCCAAGGCAACCCCCCTGCTCAGACAACCCCCCCTGCGTTTATTTGTTTTATAACCCTATAAATGTGTATATCCTTCCCCCCTGCGTTTATTTGTTTTGTAACCCTATAAACGTGTATATCCTACATTCGCTTTGTATATCCATCGCCCACTCCAAATTTCAAGGATTTTGCATAAAAGCATGAAAGAATGGTCGGTACAGAGGTTGATGCGGTCGATTTCAAGACGGAAGAAGATGATCTGATGGACGATGATATGACGATGGATGATGGCAATGCAGACATCGTTCCCACTCCTTCACCCAAATTGAAATCCACCATAACGAGGGGCACTTCCCAACTCGTCGATGACGACCCTAACAAGACCAAAGGAAGGGGTTTCAGAAAAGAAAGTGACATTGAACGCAATAGCCGCTTTGCAACTCGAGATTTTGAGTCTCTCGAATCGGATGTCGGTCTTGGCCCTCAGATATGTATCCTTTCCTTTCATTTTTAGGGTTTTGGATTAGGGTTTGGATTTGTCCCTGGTGCAGGTTGTGTCCCTAAAGTCTTTGATTGTAAGGAGATGGTATCTTGGTGTGTTGAGAGATATGTTTCAAGACAAAGAATTATTGAATTGTATGACCAATCTCCTATTCTGTGGAGATACAATTAACATCTTAGGGGGTGAGGACCAGAACTCCTAGTGGTCCAAGGCATACTCCTACTACTCATCCCCTTCCTCCCAGAATGAAGTAATTTGGACCTCTGGAATTGCTCGTGCAGGTTGTGTCCCTGAATTTTTTGACTATAAGGAAGTGGTCTCTTAGTCCCCTTCCGCCCAGAACGAAGTAATTGGACCTCTAGAATTAGTCATGTAGGTTGTGTCCCTGAAGTCTTTGACTCTAAGGATGTGGTCTCTTGGTGCGTCAAGAGATATATTTCAAGCCAAAGAATTATTCCATTGTGTGACCACTCTCTTATTTCTTTGTCACCTCGGGTCTTCCATAAGATGTTGATATTGTCGAAGCCAACATTGACCTTCAGAGGAGAATAATGAAAGGAGTTCCTAAAAAATCATGATAATCAATTTTGTATGCATGTTCAAGATCTTGTCGATGCCTTCTACATGTTGTCGCACTAGATGAACAACACAAAATTGTATGCATGTCTTTTTTTGTAACTCCTCTACCTGTATTTATGACAAGTATGTTCAATGCTTCGGTGCAAATAACTCATTCCAATGTCTATGGATAAATATATATTACCCACTATTTTTCTTATAGATTTACTATTAAAAAAATTCCTTGGAATCTTGGTTGGTGCTTCTTTGTTGGATTTAACACCTCTTCTCGTTTGCATGGTCTGAGTCTCGTAATTCTTAAATATTGCATTGAGCCGAGTAATTTGATCAAATATTAAGCATTGAATAATTATATGACAATGCATTGTGTCGATCACATGAGGCTTCTATGGAAACATAAATGAATTTCACACAGTTTCAAGCCAACATTCAATTCCATCCATAATGTAGATAGAACATAGAGACACTAATTCACGATGTGGGAGTTGGGGCCCCGCCCATTTCTCTGACCTTCTCTGAATCCATCTTGACTCCTTATGTTGAGATGAAAAACCCCAAAAGACCAAACTTTCTTGCAGGAACCTAATTTTCTTTAAGTTTGCATAAATTTGATGTTTTCTCAACATGTCCAATATAATTTTTAAATGTTGCAAGTGATCTTCTTTGTTGTTACTAAAAAATAGGATGTCATGAAAATAAACGACAACAAAATTACCAATATAAGGTTGAAACACAATATTAATCAACCGCATGAAAGTACTAGGTGCATTGGACAGTCTTAATGGCATCACCATCCGTTCATATAGTCCATACCTGGTCTTGAAGGCATTTTTCCATTCATCCCCTTCACGAATCTGGATCTAGTGGCATCCACTTCACAAATCAATTTTACTAAAATTTATCTTCGGCTAGCACATCCATCATGTTGTCCAAACGTGGCATAGGAAATTGATATTCGATGGTAATTGTATTGATTGCTCTGCTATTTGTGCACATCCTCCATGTATTATCCTTTTTTGGAGTCAACAATGTCGATACCGCACAGGGACTCGTGCTTTCTCTTACCACGTCTTTCTTTATAAGTTATGTCACTTGTCGGTTGAGCTTTGCATGTTGTGTAGGACTCATCCTATAGGCTGTCTAATTAGGTAAAGATGATCACGGGATTAGATTAATGTCATGTTGAATATCCCTCTTTGGTAGAAGGCCATCAAATAGTTCATCATCATATTCTTCTAGTAACTTGACCACTTGAGTAAGAATTGGTATGTCTTCCATGGCTCCTTTTTTCACTACTAATGCATAGAAAAATCATGTTGCCTTCATTTCCTTAACAAGATTTATTTCCGACAACATATTCTCAGCTTTCCCCTCATCCTTAAGGGGCAATAGGATGACTTTCAATCCATCCTTCCAAAAGGTGTAGGTATTATTTTCTCTGCCATGCATGACTTTTATGTCATATTGCCAAGGCCTCCCCAATAACATTTGATATGCATCCATCGAAATGACATCAAACCATAATTCATCTTTATAAGTATTACCAATGGAAAACTTGATCAAACATCGTTTATTAACGGTGACTTCATTCCCTTTTTTGAACCATGCAATTGGTTAAGGATGGGGATATTTTTCACATCGTAATTTCAACCTATCTACCATCTCTTTGGAAACCATATTCTCATAACAACCACGATCAACGATAAATTTACATACCTTTCCCCTGAAAGTGCATCTAGTTCGAAAAATATTTGTTTGAATCCAAGAATCTTCATTGTTGCTACTCGGCCTTTTCTCTTTTTCTGGAATTACCATTGACCTTTGTATCATGATATTCTCCCTCATATCGGGTGGGACTTCAGATTCAACTCCTTCTTCTTCATTTTCATCTTGGACCAATTTTAAACTGGGTTGTTACCCTTGCTTCGACTCTTGCATGTTATAATTTGGGTGTTCAAATGCTTGACAACCCTCTACACCACACCTAAAACACACATAAGGTCCTCTTTTTCCACCACTGTAACCTCTACCCCTCTGAAATCCTCTTCATCGTGGTTGATTCAGGTTACCTTGTCAAGTATCTTTTGCTTTCTCAGTTCCTTGGGATGATTCTCCTATGCCAAAGTTAAAACCACCCCGTGAGGTAGATGATATACCCCTCCTTTCTCCTCTATTCCTTTGAGAAAATTGTTGGTTTTTTTTCCTCGGACTTTAAGGCTAATTGGTATGCCTCTTCCACGTTGTGAACCCTATGCATGCTCAATTCATATTGAATAGAAAATTTTAAACAATTCACATACCTTGCAGCCATTTTCTCATCAGTTTCCTAGTGATCCACATGAATGGACAACTGATAAAACTCGTTTATGAGTTCCTCCACTGTGGATAGGTTTTTCTTTAGGTTCAAAAATCTATGAAAAAGGGATTGGGCATAGTCTAGAGGAAAAACAATTTCTCACAAAAAAAAATTCCATCTTGCTCCAGGTCCTAATTTTTTATTTTCCTTTTTTTGCTATGTCTTTCTGCACATTATCCCACTAGATCATGGCATGACCCTTCAACTTGGTACATGCAAATTTCACCTTCTTTTCCTTTGTCATCAGCTTCCATTCAAAAATAATTTCCATGTCGTTCAACAAATCTATCAAATCCTCTGGTTTAAGACTCCCTACATATTCTGAAACTTCCATTTTGATCCCATCATTTCTCCCTTCATTGAAATAAAAAGGGACCCTAATTTTCAATCAACAATAGAAGAAAATAAAAGGGGGGTCGTTTTCCACAACAATTGGCGACACACGAGGAAGAAACAAGTATCTCTCGTTAAGATAATAGGACTAAATTTACTAAAGATTGAAAAGAAAGCTTTCAAAAATTTCTCACATACGACACCATTCATAAAGGTTCCACATAAGACAGAATCAAAGAAAAATAAGATTTTAAATATGAAAGTACTTGAATGCCTAATTCCAAAATAGTGAATCCAAATATGGGAAAATTTATTAACTTTAAATTACATCTCTACTTTTGGATAGCAAAAATAGCTAGGAGGCTTTAAGGATTAGTATGCATTTGCTATAAAATTTCCTCTTTTCCCGACATTGCTTCGCTGCCAGCATGCATGTTCAGTACCCTGGCGAAGCTGTCTCAGTACCATGTGTGAATTTACCCACTGCCAACGAGTCTTTTCAATACCCCGGCAGGTTTACACACATTTCCCACGCGTATGTGCTTTCAACTCTTTTAAGCCACCCTTTTGATAAATATATTTGGAAAATTTCTTTTAGCAATTGAGTGAAGAGAGTGGGGTGGTACAAGAGGTTTTTACTTAAAGGATTGGATGCAAGACTAGTTAAGTTTGACCCCACTAGTTTCTTTTTATCTACCAAAGTAGAGGATTTTATATGTGGAGGGGATGGGAGTGATTCAAAGTAAAGAATGTTGGCAATTATTTCCTTATAAAGGTAAGCTTATGATACTTGAGTCATAACTCAATGTTCCCCATGGCTAATGCTTGGTGTACAAGAAAAAAGTGAAAACTTGATATAGGTGACCTTAAGGTAAATGAAATCCTATTAAAAGGATAGAGTAAAATATTTCCACATGTGGGACAGCCAATGTTGGGTAGGAAATATTTCCCCATATCAAATAAAACAAATCAAAAACAGAAAACTTCAATCATTGCAAACAAAGAAAGAAAATGCAAAAATCTGAAAGAAAAGATAAATAAAAAGCCAGTTTTAAAAATAAACTCAAGCAAGACAAGTTATGAAAGTATCTCTCAACAAAAGAATGAATGTGAGGAAAGCATGTTTATCTGACTAAATTTGAGATCTTAATAGGTTAAAACTTGCAAAGTTGAAGATAATCGGGTTATTTATACAAACTAAAAATTCAAAATCTAGGCAACAATGATGATTAAAAAATAAAGTTAAATCAGATTTTCCTCGTCTTACAAATGACTTGTTTCAAAATTAAGCCTCCATGGAAAAATATTAACAATGAGGTAATAAAGATGAGGCTTATAACAATATTAAATGAAAGTAAAGTATAGGTTCAAAGACTGCCTGATTTAGCTTATTTGCAACTTGATCAACATCATCATTGTTTGTTTAACTCGAAAGCAAGTAGAACAAGGAGAGTGAATTTCAAGCAAGCAGGGATGATAGACTTCCTTAAAATTCCTGAAGGCCTGCGAGAATAGAGCTTACATCAGCAAAAACTAAAGCAAGATTGAAATTAAAAACACAAAGAAAAGAGTCAAGGATGAACATAAGCGTATGAGACTTACCATGAAGATGTAACTTCTTCCTATGATAAAAATTAAGCATAAAGAAGTTGTGGATTTAATGAAGTTCACATACACCTAAGATCATCGGTTCATTAAATCTGAACTTACAATAAAGTAAAACCTAAGCTAAATTAAACCTACTCCTACTCTAACTTTAGAAGAAAAATATGACTAAGTATAGTCAAATTTCCAGTGGAGCCATTCAAGTTCTTTAATACTTTTACATATATACATGTCAAACATTAGTCATAGTAAACAAAATAATATTACTAATCTAAGAGAAAAGTTAAATCTATTATGTACATTAATACCTAATAAAATAAAACATAAAATATTATTTACAAGAGAACTTTCCTTCAACCAATTCTCCAACCATAAATCTATTGGATCATAAAAATAATCATGGGGATCTGTTATGGATTGGTGAGATTTGGAAGAA
>ML802984.1:42325-62234 GCA_009831015.1 Picea engelmannii
AAGTCAGTTTTGTCCCAACCCTTTAGCCTTGCCTCAAGCTTTAGGATAAATTCAAGCAGCAGCAGTTGGAGGACAAAAGAAGAGGAGGAGCCCAGGATCAGGATCGAGGAACGGTGGCCGATATCAGAAATCATTGTAAGTTGATTCATATTGAGATTAATGAAAAAGATACTTTTCCCATCCCGAATACATGAATCTCATCTATGTTATTTGATTTATGTTTTATCTCTAACCCCCTAGTAGATCAGTAGCATGCATGTATATTTTTGTCTTGATTGCAGGAAGCTTTGTGGAAGGAGCAGCAACAGCAAGGAGATAACAACTCAACGAAGGATCTACTTCAACCGTCGATAAAAAGGTTAGTTTATTCTTCCCGTGTTTGCCTGAGAAAAGGGGTTGAGATTTAGGGTAGAAGGTTAAAAGTTAAGTCTTGAGGGTCATGATCTGCGTACAAGTTTAGAACCCTAGCTTATTAGTCCGTAGGGTAGAATACCCCACAACACCTTCGTGCATTGCTTGGCAGAGATCAAGGAAATAACAATAGGTGGGACTACCTTGGGTATCCTGTATAATTTCTCGTCCAAAGTAATAATAACACTACAAGTCCTAGACTCATACACAACATGCAATTTCCATAAATAAGTTTGGTCCAAAAGAACATTAGAAACTTCAAGGGGGGAGAAATCACACAATACCTCATCTTTGAAGGGCTTGATGCCATAGGGAAAGAGACATTGTTGGCTGACGTGGAGATCACTCTCTTGGAGGAGCTCATCCAATGGTGTATATTTGTGGGTGTGGTGTTGTCGGCAGCACCAACCACTTGAAGACCTCTGCTGAGATGAGGTTCTTTTGGCTATCGCTATCAACGATGAAGTGCAATGGAGTACCCTTCACCCACATCTATGAATGAAAGAGTCGCTCACCTTCCTCTGGTTCATCAGGTTCACTGGCTAGACCTTGGTGGTAGAAACGATGGAAATGGGTTCTACATAAATGATCCATCGCAATTTTTTTGGTTCTAACTTAGAGTCGGAGCCCACATCTGATTCAGAGGCTTTCACCTCGGCCACCAATGACTGCTTTGAGCGACATTCAATGGTGTTATGCTAGGGCATCTTATGGAACTCGCACCAGTTCCCAATGTCTTTCTTTGTCTTCCCATTTTCCTTATTTGTTTTCGATTTAGACTGGTTTTCTTGAGGTTTTCCATCCTTGGACTTCCCTTTGTTCTATGATTTGGGGCTGCATTTTCCCTTCTTTTTTTTTGAGGTGTTTGTAGACCCAAACTGCCATGTATTTTGTTTACGCTTCTTCTCGATTTTGATAGCATATAGATAGGCTACTCCCAAGGATGAGATATCCAGAAACTCCATTTCTGTCTAGATGTATCTATGCAAACCATTGTGGTACTTGAGCACCAGATGTCACTCAGAGTCTTTGATACCCAGCTTGGTGCGTAAGGTATGGAATACATTGCTGAACTATGGCATTGTTTGGTCCCTTTTCTATCATAGTGTGGTCCATCTTGTATATAATTCGTCATAACTTCCAATAGGGTAGTATTGTTCCTTAATATCATCCTTGAAAGAACCCCAAGTGGGTGCGACTACAAATAATGTAGATCCCTATGTTTCCTTTTGCTAACAGAAAGTTTCCCACCAATATTTGACATGGGGGATGACCTTAAGGAGTGAAAATGTAATATTTTCTCTATCGAAAAAGTTATGGATAGAAAAATACCCTTCTAGAAGGTTTATACATTTGTCTATAGCATCCACATCTATTTGACCTTAAAATATAGGAATATCAAAATTGATTTGTACATTGAATGGGGCAGGGCGTCCTCTTGAGGAAGATGTGTCGCATGTTGGAAGTCGTCGAAGGATTTGTGCAAAGTTATCCATCATCTCATTCCTTTTTTGTGCGAGGGATTCCTTGAGAAACAATTTAAAGAGATGTGGTGGATATGTTCATTCTTTTGAGCACATTACAATGAGGCCTCCGAGCCTTTTTAGCATCAAGAAGTAATCAGAAAACTCTAGACATCCAAAAACCTAACCCTAGGAGATGAAGCACCAAAATTCATGTGGGCCCCAATGGGGTAAGTTGGTACATCAACTTCTCAGGGTGGTAAATTTTTCATACGATCTTCATTTTAGGCGCATGATATCCCATTGGAAAGGTCTATCCAAGGAATACACATTATTCTATCACACTCTAACTTTGTCTATAGTGTGACTGTGGTGGGCCCAACAAACATTGTTTAGGGTGATCCAAATTTTATGAGCAGAATGAAAATGAATACAGATTATTATTATTCTTAACACAGAGACACAAGAATAGCATAGATACAATAATAGAGATACAGTAAAATTGGTTTCTATTCAATAATAAAATGTGTTGAAACTATAAAATCCAGTGGAAAAACAAGCTTTCTAGAATGGTGGTGGCTTATCTCTGAAAAGAGATGTGACGGCGGTGCTCATTCGCAAGAAGATGGTTACAATGAGGCTCTCTAAGCCATTTTACAATAAACATGAATGAAAAAATCCTAGACATCCAAAAGTGTAACCCTAGGAGATGAAGCATCAAAAGTCATGTGGGCCCCATTGGGGTAAGCTAGTACATCAACTTCTGGAGGTCGTAAATTTTGCATACGATATCTGTTTTAGGCACACAATAGCCCGTTGGAAAGGTCTACCCGAGGAATACACATTTTTCCATCAAAATCTAGCTCTGGCTATAGTATAATTATGGAGATCCCTAAGAATGTTGCTTAGGGCCTCAAAACAACCCCAGAAGTTAGGGACCCGAAAACTAGGACAGACCTGCCAAAATGAGCCAATTGATATAGGTGGGAGGCCACCAACATACATATGGATCAATACACCCCCCTTAGGAAGCAATGGTATCCATTGCATTGATTTCCCCCATCAGATGAGAAAATTTCTGCTAAATTTGGCCCTGGGTGAGCCACTTGCCTTGGTGCAGGAGTTGTCTTGCTTTGACAACTTGATAAAGTTGGATCCTTTGTTGGTGATTTCCCTTGACCTGTGTGTCCACAATCTGATCACTAGATTCCTGTTGCAGGAAGCTAGGGTTGAGCTCTGTTGGTGTCAATTATTATGTTATCTCTGAGGTGTCCAATAATGGTGGGAAGTATGGCCGAAGGAGATCCACGTTGAACACTGCGTGAAGGAACAAGGAAGGGGGCAATGTTGATCTCAAACACATTGTCACCCACAACCTTGGTGATGGTGTAAGTTATGTAATGGAGTGGGTGAAGCTTCCGATGGGGCCCTGTAAGGCATTCTTTCTGCAAGTGTAACCACACTTTTTCTCCCACCTGAAACTTCTGTGGCACCAGGTGTTGATCATGGGGATTCTTATACTTGGCATTGGACTTCTGTAAAATATATTGAACCTATTGGGGGATGTGTTGGATCCACTCAATCAATCGGGAGGCTTTGTCAGCTTCAATTAGAGTAGGTGGTGAATCGACTGAGGTGGCCACAAGAGGTAGTGCAACATCAACGGAACCCAATGGTTGGAATCCCAACCCAACTTGAAATGGGTTGTGGTCAGTTGAGATATGTAGGGATCTTCTATAGCTATGTTGAACATAGGGAAGAATAGCATCCCATGTGCGGGGGTGCTTGGAATTTTACATGTGCAGGATATGCACGATCATCCAATTGACAACCTCAGTTTGTCCATTTGTCTGGGGGTGGAAGGAAATATATTTGGTGATCTTGGTGTCCAACAGTGACCAGAGGCTTGACTAGAATATGTTAAGGAACCAACTRTCCTAATATGAGACAATGGTTTGTGGGATTACAAAATGTACCTAGACTCGTTCAAAGAAGAACTTGGTAGTGGCATCTGYTGTGATTCTCTTCTTGGARGTGGTAAGGATCACCATCTTAGAAAAGTGATCAACAACCATAAAGACATAGTMATTTCCCCTCTTGGTGGATGGAAKTCATGACATGTAGTCCATTGAGATGGATTCCATTGGTCTGKCAGGAGTAGACAGGGGGGTGTACAAKCCCTATTTCTTGATGGAACACAGAGATGGCCCAATCGACACAATATCCAGTCCTGAAGATGGAAATTAGTGACAATTGAGTTTGCGCCCAACATTTGGTATGTGGTGGTGAAGTTAGGGTCTGTCTCATAGAGGTTCGGCCATMTGGAGGTCTTGTGTCCACAAGAGTCTAGCACTGTGGTGAGTGCCATGACTAGAGGTCAGTTGAGGCAATAAAGACTCAGTTGGTACTGTTAGTTTTAAACTTGATGTTGAGGTGGAACTGTTGCAGGTATGTGGACCACTTCYGATGGMGGTCATTCTGCAATTTACCTTGTTTTTGCATGAACTGTAGTGGCTTATGATCCATCTGGTTGAGTGTCTCTTTCCCAAGAATGMAATTTCTCCACTGGTGGYAGGCTTGAGCAATGGAGTACATTTATTTGTCATAAGTAGGGTAGTTATGGACAACATCTAGTAGTGTCTCACTATGATAGGCCACGGGGTGGCCATGATGAGTGAGAACTACTCCCACAGCATAGTCCAAAGCATTTGTCTCGATCTTAAAGGGATGTTGCAGGTCCTGTAATGAAAGTACTGGGGATGATCACAAGTGTTTATTTAAATCATTGAAAGCTTGTTGTTGGGACAGGCCCCACACAATTTTTTCCTTACCACCACCCCTGGTTACTTTGTTGAGGGCCCATGCAATATGGGATAATCCCAACATGAACCTGTGATAGAAATTGGCAAGGCATAAGAAGCTTCAAATCTCAATGAGTGTGGTTGGGTTTGGCCAGTCACGGATGACCTGGATCTTGCCTAGATCCACATGCACACCATGTTTATCCATGATGTAGCCTGGGAAATAGACCTTGTCCATGCCAAAGGAAAATTTTTCCAAGTTGGCATATAACTTGTGTTGTCGCAGGGTGTGCATAACCTATTGAATATGTTGCAAGTGTTCTGCCCAAGTCTTTTTGTAGATGAGTATGTCATCCAGATACACCACTAGAAAAGTTTTGGTGAAAGGTCACAGGATATCGTCCATCATCCTCATAAAAGTTGCTGGAGAATTTGTCAAACCAAAGTGAATGACCAACCATTCAAAAAGACCTTATTTTGACTTGAAGGTGATCTTCCATACATATGTCTATTCTATGGGAACCTGGTGGTATCCAAACTTCAGATCAATCTTACTGAAGTACTTGGCCCCCTTGAGCTGATCAAAGTGATCATTGATTCTAGGAATTAGGTACGGGTTCCTGACTGTGATTTTATTTATGGCATGATAATCAATGTAGATTCGCCAAGTATCATCTTTCTTCTGCACCAGCATGATTGGGCTCCCACGGGGAGATGAGCTGAGACAGATGTGACCCTTGTAGAGAAGTTCTTGGATATGCCTCTTATCTCCTCATTCTTTAATAGAGAGATATGGTATATTGTTCCATTGGGAAGCAATGCATCGGGGGTCAGATCGATGGGATGCTTGATCTGATAGTGCAGAGGTACCCCAGTAGGTGAGGAGAAGATATTTTTTCATTCTCCCATGACCTTGTCCACTTTCTTCTACTGTGTGGAGAGGTTGTCTGCGGAGGCCCAGCATGTGGCTGCAATATTTCTCTCACTCTGAGAGAGAATCACAAAGAAGACAAACTTTTCGGTCTGAGAGATTACCTCCCTGCATTGCTTGGCAGATATCAAGGAAATAGCACTAGGTGGGACTGACTCAGGTATCCTGTATAATTTCCTGTTCAAAGTAATAATAACATTGTGAGTCCTAGACTCATATACAAAATGAAGTTTCCATAAATAAGGTTGGCCCAAAGGAACATTACAAACTTAGAGAGGATAAACATCACACAATACCTCATCTTTGAATGGTTTGATGTCGTACGATAAGAGACACTGTTGGTTGACGCGGAGATCGCTTCCTTGGTGGAGCCATCCAATGTTGTAGGGTTGTGGGTGCAATGTTGTCAGTAGGGTTAGCCGCTTGATGACCTCTTCTAAGATGAGGTTCTTCTGGATACCACTACCAATGATAAAGTGAAACGAGGTGCCTTTTACCCACATTTGTGAATGAAAGAGGTGCTCACCTTCTTCTGGCTCTTCTGGTTCACCGGGTTGGACCTTGGTGGTAGAAATGGTGGAACTGGGTTCCATGTCAATGATCCGTCTCCCCATTTCTAGTTATGACTCAGAGTTGGAACCCACATCTAATTCAGAGGCTTTCACCTCAGCCACCAGCGATTGCTTGGAGCAGAAATCAACAGTGTTATGTTAGGGGCTCTTATGGAAGTTGCACAACTTCCTGGTATCTTTATTTTTATTTTCGGTGTCCTTCTTTAATTGCAGCCTAGACTGGTTGTCTTGAGGTTGTTCGTCTTTTCTGTGTCCTTTTTTATGTGGGTTGGGGCTTCCCTTTACTTACTTCTGATGTGAGGGGTTCCCAAGCCCAAATTGTCACGTCTTTTGTTTAATCGTTTTCTCGATTTTGATGGCATATTGATAGGCCGTGCCCAAGGACGAGATGTCCAAAAACTCCATTTTTTCATGGATGTATCTATGAAGACCGTCGCGATACTTGAGCAACAAGTTTCTCTCAGAATATTTGATACCTATCTTGGTGCGCAAGGTATGGAAGATATTTGTGAACTCTAGCACTGCTTAGTCTCTTCCCTGCCACAGTGTGGTCCATTTTGTATACAAGTCGTCATAACTTCTGATGGGGTAGTATTGTTCCTTGATAGCATCCCTGAAGGAATCCCATGTGACCGCAAATGTAAATAATTAGGGTTCCTCTATTTCCTTTTGCTCACAGAAAGTCTCCCACCAATCTTTGACATGGGGAATGACTTTGAGGAGCGCAAACGTAATTTTTTCTCTATTCGAAAAGTTATGGACAAAAAATACCCTTCTAGCAGATTCAACCATTTGTCTACACCATCTACATCGATCTGACCTTCAAATATGAGAATATCAAATTTTATTTGTACCTTGAAGGGGGTGACACCTCCGTTTGAGGAAGACGTGTAACCTATTGGTAGCCATCGAAGGATTTGTGCAAAACTATCCATCATTTCGTTCCTCTATTGCATGAGGGATTCCTCGAGCAACATTTTGAAAGGATCTCCTATCCCTTCATATTTCTTTTCTCCCACCATGAGAGGTCACTTGGGAATGCGAGAGATTTTTTCCTCAAGAGAAACAAGCTCAAGACCCAATTCTTTGTACCCTGACCTCGTTGAGGACATGCATTAAGAACAACAAGGAGTAGATCACTCTGATACCACTGATCTAGATTTTATGAGAAGAATGAAAATGAATACAAATTATTATTATTCTTAACACAAAGACACAAGAATAGCAGAGATACAATAACAAAGATACAGTAAAAATGGTTTCTATTCAATAAGAAAATGTGTTGAAATTGTAAAATGCAATGGAAAAACAAGCTTGCTAGAATGGTGGCGACTTATCTCTGAGAAGAGATGTGATGGATGCACTCATTCCCAAGAATATGGTTACAATGAGCCTCTCCGAGACTTTTTACAATAAACATAAATTCCAAAACCCTGGACATCCAAAAACCTAACCCTAGGAGATGAAGCGCCAAAATTCATGTGGGCCCCATTGGGGTAAGCTAGTACATCAACTTCTCGAGGTTGTAACTTTTGCATACGATCTCTGTTTTAGGTGCACGATAGCCCGTTGGAAAGTCATACCTGAGGAATACACATGTTTTCATAAAAAATTTACTATGTCTACAATATTATTATGGAGATCCCTAAAAACGTTGTTTAGGGCCTCAAAATGGCCCCAAAAGTCAAGGACCCGAAAACTAGGAAAAACCTGCCAAATTGGAAAACTACCAAAATGAGCCAGTTGGAATAGGTGGGAGGCCACCGACATCCATCTGGATCATAGGGCCTCAAAACGGCCCTGAAATTTTAGGACTCGGAAATCTAGAAAAGAAAACTGTCAAGATGAAAACTGAATGTGAGCCAGTTGGAAGAGGTGGGTGGCCACTTATATCCACCTAGATTAACAATGAAGGTGATGGCCAATATAGAGATTATGGTTTCAATCCTAATGATCCCTAACCATGATGTAAACTAGATGAACATGGGGTTATTATTGAGAATATCAAAATGAAAGATACAACTGGAGAAAACTTTGGTACAAAGGTTGCATTGCAACTTCCTTAGTTTCCATTAGGGCCATTTTTTCTCACACTACATGAGATAAAGGTAAGGGGCCTATAGGCAATAAATTGTAATTAGATACATAGAAGGATGAGGATATGAAATTCCTTAAAGGCTCTACTACTAAAATTATTCCTAAGAAACCCCACAGTGCTTTCGACCACCTGAAACCCATTGCACTAATTGATGACTTAGCTACTATTGTTGAATATTATAATGAAATTTGTCGATATGCTAGGATAATTTTGACATATGGAAATTTATTATTTCTAATATATAAGAGTACATCCAAAATGCACAAAACAAATTTACTTCTAATGTAGAGTCATGCAAACATGACAATGAAGGTCATGTGAATCCTTCCAACCATAATGCCAATGCCCTAATTTGGTACAATCAAACATCCCCTTTGAATTATTAGGACTTTGGATAGTGTAATGTTAATTCTCCTCTAAGAGCTCAACTAGTAAATATGCAAAGGGAAACGAATGAAGATGTGTTTAGGTGATTTACTTGACTAGAGATACACCTCACAAATATAATTTTGGAGAATGGTGTTCTATAAATGCTTCTAGATGATATCACATTAGATAGATATAATATTAAATTTATGAAGAATTATTTGATGGATGAGGTTGAAGAAACTAGTCATTGTTTGGAGAAACTCTAGCTCATTTCCAAATAAGGAGTTGTAAACTTAGAAGATATTATGGAGGATGACAATACTTCAATTCTTGTATAGAAGCTTCATGTTGTAATGACATAGTTGGTATTTAAGGAGCTAGAGATTAAAGATCAATTGGATGATGTAAACTATGTTGAGGATACCATGAATTTCTTAGATTAGAACAACCCCTTGATTTTTGAAGTAGAGAAGAGTAAGAAGAAACTATAGGTCACAATGGAACTTATTCAAACTATGTACATAAATTCTTTGTATTGGTTAAATATGCCAAGAGAACAATCCAAACTTGTCAAGAAACTTTAGGAACAAGCAAGGAAATCAACTGCAAAATATCTGAGTTAGTTATACCCCATATAGAACCATGTTATCTTGATTAAGAATGACAACCTAATGGTGAACTTGACATAATAACACAATTCCATGATGATGACAGGAAAACTCTAAGGGATTTCAAGGTGGTAGCACAAGAAAAATACATGGAAATTTGTATCATTTATGTTTAGTTATGGTTGTGAAATGACAAGTGGTGTTATTGACAAAGCCCAATATTAATAACTAATAAAAGGCTATAGAATTCATAGAAATAACCACCATAGTCTTGAACAAATGGATGCATGGGGTAAACAATTTTCAATAGTTCAAGACATAGGCCCTAGTTCAATAATTGAGGTCATACTAGAGTTGGAAACATCATCTGAAAGGAACGATATCAGTTGACTTGAGGGGGAGTTAATAGGTGTGGTCAAGGATCATTTTGATTTTCATTTTGACAAAGTATGAAGGAAGGGCCACTTGGGAAGATTCAAGAAAGGTCTCATTCACATCAAATATGCATTAAACATGTGACAAATAGAACAACTTCCACACAAGACATATTGACATGCATTGTTTCCAAAATTTTGGAAGACTAATAGATTATGATTTTTTAAGGAGGTACACATCCTAGATATTGATATGGGAAATGCGTCAGGATAGGTACATGCATTAAACATGGGTGACTAGATAGCTACATTCCTTGGAAATAAGTAGCTAGAAGGAAACTGCATAATAAATAATGGACACGGGACTACTATCTTGTTGTCTAAAAGATGATGGGGCCTCATGCCTTTAAGCGTATGTGTATAGATACAAGGTTATAAATAGATATTTGGGTTGGTCGGTCAAAAATTGTTTAGTTCAATTTATACCAGGTAGTTCAAGGATGTTATGGCATCTATTTGATGATAATAGGATGAGTTAAGAAATTGTGATGGCTAGATTTGTAATGTTGAACACCTTTGAACGTTGTTGGTGTCAGTAATGTATGTTGTATTATGGATATAAGAAACATAATGAAATAGCATCCCCAATTTGAACCAATATTATGATTTATACTCCATGATTCCTTTCATTAATTAATTTAAATGAATATTCTTAGTATTCCTTCCCTTCTTAGTGTTGTTTAAATCTCACAGATGAATATTAATTTTAGGAAGGAGGGAAATATTATTTAACAATAGTTAATGATGGTTATAGATGATAGTAGATGGTAGATATATTTTACAAAATGGTTTAATGTCAGACACAAATGGTAATTATAGCTTATAATGGTCTTTCTTCATCCCTACTACTCCCTCGAATTGCTTATAGTCTTGGAAATGTCCCTTAGGTGAGAATTTCACTATTTATCGATTGATATGTTGGTGCTAGAGTACAATGTTTGTTAGACAAACTTATAGACCTTTGTTTGCCAATATTGAGCCAATAATTTATTTTTATTTGGATGTGTTGATGCTTGAATCTGTTAAGGACCAAAATGAAAACCTCAGGAGGATGCAAATACTCCTTTGTTTTTATAGAGATGGTACTCCTCTATCCAAGATTTATAAAATATGGGACTTTTGTAAGAAGTCTATCAAGAAATGAAATAGATATAACATAAACCAGAAAATATTTTATTTTCTTTTAATAGAGATATTTCCTGAGAATGGATTGGGAAACACACACACATTCATACATTTAAAGAAAATAAACAAAATTCCTCACATCCATCATAGCAGGGCTAAAGATTTCTTATCACATAAAAATTAAAAGAAAATAATCTACATGCATAAGATAACTTTGCCAAAGTGATACATGGTTATCTCAAATGAAGATAATGATATATCAACCTCAAATACTTTATATTCAAAAAACCTAGGTTACAAAGCACATTCGAGATTGTTCCCAAAACAATTCTCTTGGAATTTCTAAAAAAATATATATATAGTTCAATACATATCCTCTGAAATTAAAATGTGTTTGTCATAATGACTGGGATTGGGGCTCCCACGAACCATAAAGAAAATATGTATAAGAATGAATTTCATAGAAAGAAGAAAATGGGTGCCAGAAGACAACAATACCTAGTAAGAAGAAAAAGGAAAATATCACTCTTCGATTAAAACTTTCTATTTAAAGAGGTGGAGTAACTGGATGAAGAGCTTGATAAAGATAGAAATATGTGATCAATATGAACTTAATATGATAGTATCTCATGGTTTGTCATTGTCTCGTTGATTTCCTTTTATGGCTTTCCTCGGCGGTTATGGGAACCGTCTCAACTGTCCTTTTCCCTTCATTGGTAAGCTTGTCGACAACCTTTTTGAACCACTCCTCAATGTAACTCCTCATTGGTGCCACATTGATTTCATGCCATATTTTTATATTGAAGATTTCACCTTCAAAGTACCTTAGATAAATGTAAATGTTGCACAATGCTTCTTCAATATCTTAGTTTGTATTCGAATAATCAACTAGCCAGTTTTCCACATCATCTTCACCATATTCAAGAATGCCATAGAATTTTTTAAATGACAACCCTTTAAAGATCTCAACTTGTTCATCAAATGCTTTATTGGTTTAAAAAAATGAGTTGAGTATCAATTTTGGGTCTTGGAATTCATTGGTGGTTCCAACTAGATCTATCTCAGTTAGCTTCTTGAATAGTTCCTCTTTTCTAGTTATGGCCTGGCTACATGCTTGAACGATACCATTCGGGTTTTTTACCTTTTCTTTCCAGCATGCGTTCAGTTGTTTTATTCGGTTCAGGGAAGGGATATCCTCCTCTCTTCTTCTCAATTCCATCATATTAGTAACTTTAACACCAAATGGTACAATTGCATTGAGGTAGAAACCTTGCTCATTTTTCAAATCTACTTGTAGATATTCATGAAAATCATGTTCTCTTGTTCCAAAAGAGACCATACTCTTTGAGATCTTTGAAGCCTCTCTTATTAATTCCATTATTTTCTTTATATTATTTTCCACATAGCCTCGAGATGATGTGAGAAGGCTTGCCGATCCTTTTAACTTTGTCGCGGGTGTGGTAGGCCCGATCATTGCTCAAGGACTAGCCAACATTGGAAGGGGAATTAAAGCTCCCTCCAATTCTTTGATTCGCTCCTTTAACCTGAAATTATTTGCTTCAAGGCCGTCAATAGAGTTGTCTAGAGAATCTCCATTTTTTTGGTGTATCTAGGAGATTTGGGAAGTCCACATGTTTCGTAGGTTAATCTCGGGAACTGACAGTAATGTGCTATCGCAAAGACCAAATAAGATGACATAAAAAATTTCTTATCCTTCTTGTATTGCACCAATTGGGAAGATATTTCAATGGAAATCAACTTACCCCAGTCGAAGATGGCATGTTCTTTGACCATAAAATAAAGAATGTAAAGAATCATCTAGGAGATGTTGGCAGTGGTTTCATGTCCTGTTATCCTTGTAAAAATCCATGCAATTTCCTAGAAGTTATTTTTGAATGCACCAACCTGCAATCTTGTGTTGTCCTAGGGGATGGCCACTGGGTTCTCCAGGAATTCAGGTAAGAGTTCGATCCCATTGTCATTTTCTTTTAAGAACTCCCTGCAATATTCACCTTTAAAGGTGAACGTTGGCTCGGGGAGCCTCAACATCTTAGGAGAAACTTGAGGTGATAGAGAGACATGGGAATGGTCCCACAAATGGATGATCTGTTGTCTTGGAATGTATCTCTTAGCACACCAAGTGACCAACTCTTTACAATCAAAAAAATTTGGGACACACCCTGCGCGCACAATTTCAGACATCCTGATTATTTCCTTCTAGGAAGAAGGGGATGAATAATAGGAATATGCACTGGACCACTGAAAAATTTGATCCTCGCATCCAAAAATATTCAGTGTATCTCCACATAATTGTTGTCGACTTGCTGCCATAAGTCGACAAAGACGTTCACTTGCTCCAAATTATGTTAGGAATGAACATTGGTGGGAGATAATATAATCCTCTGTAAATCATGTTTAATGTGCTTTAATAGGAGGTCTCCTCGATCCTTTCAATTATTAATGACCATCCCTTCGAACTTGTATGGTAATTTATTAGCATTAAAAACATAGTAAATGTGCATTGGGAAAGGTGCAAGGGTGGTGAGGATGGGCAGGGGAAATATGTGACTTGAGATTTTTTGAACCCGGGAACCCGCGAACCCGAGAGCCCATGATGGTATGAGGCATGAAATTGGCTAAGTGTGGCACGACACAGTGGTCAGAAGGTTTCATGTCGGTAGAATGACACTTAGGAAGTTTCATGGGAGCCTGGGGATCGAAATGTAGATCACGGAACTCTTTGGTGCAACATGTCTATCACAGAACACAGGAACATGAAAGCTCGATCTCGTCAACCCGAGAACCCACAGTTGTAAAATTGGCTAAGTATGGAACATCATGGTGGTCGATTAGACTTGTGAAATGAAGTTGTATATGGAGGTGAGAAAATATGATTCTTCCAACCCAGGAACCCGTGATCTAAAATGCGACTAAGTGTTAGAAATAGAAATGGATAGTAAGAGGGAAAAAAGAAGAGGGAGAAAAAACAAGTAAGAGTAGAAGGGGGCAAAGAAAGGGAGAAACGAATCTAGGAAAATAGAAAAGGGGAGGGAAATTTTTTGGAATAAGAAAATGACCTCAACAATAGGCTCCAACTATGGGATGATGACCCCCTATGGGTTGTCAAGAATCCAAAATATCTCATGACCAGGTGCTTCCACCCATTGGGCTATGGAGTCAAATTAAGAATATACAAACTAAAAATAAAATTGTGTACAATGAGACTGAAAAGTGCTAGGAGAAGAAACCTTTCAGATGTTTCCCATTGACAAGAAGAATTAACCTTTTTCTTTCATATATTGGAGAATATATGAGTTGAAGCCCAATATCTTTTAGACGACATAGGGTTTGATCCAGAGTGATTCGAACTTTGTGTGCATGGATGGATTTCCCTTGGCTTTATTCCAAAGAAGTGCCAATTCTCCCTTCTGAAGGTTCTTCATAGTTTTTCTTTAATCAAAATACTTTTTGACGATCTGTTGCCTCTGATAAGTCTGGTTCAAGGCTTTTCTTCTTTCCCCCTCTATCTTTAGCAATTGATTGATCCTTTTCTAAGTAGGTGAAGTGTCTTCTGTATCTTCAGTATTAACCATGAAGATCAATGCGTTAAGCTCGAGGTTAATTGGATTTTTTTCTCTTTCCCATAGAAAAATAGATATGGGGTCATCCTGGTACTATCTTTCGGGGTTTTCATGCTTGCCCATAATGCTTTTGTCAGCTTCAGGTGCCAATTTATCTGGTTTCCATCAACAGTTTTCTTCAATATCTGCACAAGTGTTTTGTTCGTGGATTTGGAAAGGTCATTTCCTTATGGATAATAATTCGAATACTGGCCCATAATGATCCCATATTGTCCACTAAACTCCGTGAATTTTGACCCAATGAAGATTGAACCATTGTCTATGATGAATTTATCAGGAACACCAAATCTTGACACAATGTTGTCTTTGAGGAATCGAATAAATTCTTCAGCATCGACCTTCTTCAATGCCACCGCTTCTGGCCATTTTCTGAAATAATCGGTAGCTGTTAGAATATACACATTCCCTTTGCTAGATTTCAGATTAATCAGCACAATGACATCAAGTCCCCATTGGGAAAATGGTTTTTCCACCACAATCAGCTGCAGAAGCATTGTAGCTTTCTTCATTTTTCCTGACAACTGCCGGCATGACAAACATCTCCTTATTGTAGCATACGAGTCCCTAAATATTGACATCTAGTAGAATCACGCTCTGATTATTTTGTGAGCAGTTGCAGTGGGTGTAAAGTGTCCACCGCATATTCCTTCTTGGAATTCTTTGATCAACGTTGGATCTTGATTCTCATTGACGCATCTCAAAAATATACCATAGAAATTCCTTCTGAAAAGTATATCAACAATTAATACATATTGGTTCACCTTCACCTTGAGTGTTCTTCACTCCTTGGAACTCATTGTAACATGGAATTGCCTAGATCTTAAATAAAATATGATATCTTCATACCATTCTGAATCCGCTAATGGTTCCTCGACTGAGATTGAAATCATTCCATCAGCTAAGTCCCAATTCACCATAAGCTTTCATAATCCTTATCCTTTTATTACCTTCAATGGTTTGATCTCGATATCATACTCTTGAATGTTCACTAACCAGTTGGCCCATTTTCCTTCCCTCAACTGTTGATTTAGGAGCATCTTGATAGGGGATGAGGGGATGTAGGCAATCACATGAGAGTTTAGTATATAAGTCTAAAAGTGTGCCACAAATTTTACGAGGGCCAACGCCTGTTTCTTGAGTTATGAATACCTCAACTCATAGTCGTGTAAATTTTTTCTCATAAAACCTATGGGGAGCTCTTCTTCGTTGCTATCTTTTTGAGTGAGGATGGATGCGACAACTGCGTCTTTAGAAAATGAATAGATATTGAAATCATTTTGAAAATATGGATTAATGAGGATGGGGGTAGTGGTGATGGCCCCCTTGATATTGTTGAATGCTTCTTGAGTATATGTTGTCCACTCGAACCTCTGTTCTTTTTTCAGCAATAAATTGATGGTTTTTACGATGCTTGTGTAATTAGGAACAAATCTTCAAACAAATTAATTTCCTAAAGAATGATTGGACTCCCTTGTTTGATGTCGGGGGGTTGAGTTCATTAATCTCTTTAACTCTTTCCAGATTAATGTAAATCCCTCCCTTGCATAAAATGTGTCCCAATAGCTTTCCTTGAGTCACAACAAACAAGCATTTCTTTGTGTTGAGAGAGACGTCGTATGATCTACATATTTCAAAGAATATTTTTAAATGATGGATGTGATCCTCCCTTTTGCTTGAATGCACTGTCAAGTCAGCTTGGTAGTCTTCCATGAAATTTCCTATCAGTCCGCTAAACGCATGATCCATGGCTCTTTGGAACGTAGCCCCGACATTCTTCAAACCGAAGGGCATTCTAGCATATGCATGTGTCTCCCATGGTGTGATAAATGTTTTTTTTTCTCTATCTTCTTCAGCCACTAAAACTTGATTATATCCGTAGAAACCGGCTGACATAGACATGCATGTCAATCCCATGACTTGCTGCAGTAGAAACTCCATGTTGCGCAACAGAAAATTACCATTTATGCTCTCTTTGTTAAGATCTCTGAAGTCGACGCACATTTAGTTTTCCCCGATATTCTTCCTGACAATCACTGGATTTGAAAGCCAGTATGAATGTCTGATGGGATAAATTATCCCTGCTTTCCTCAACTTTTCCAACTCAATTTTTTCCAGAGGCTTCAGCTTGGGATTCATCATTCTTATTTTTGTTTCACCGGTTTGGATTCTTCCCTCAAAGGAATGACATGTTGGAATATTGTTTTGTCATAAGCCTTTAAGTCGTCATAATTTGAAGAAAACACATCAATATATTCCTTGAATAAGGCAACATATTGATCAACTTCTTTGAGGGTGCAATAGATTCCGAAATTGACATATTTTGGGGACCAGTCCGTTCTAATATTGACTTTTCTTATCTCTTGCACCTTTTGAACTGGAAATTCTTCACAAACATTCTCGACATGATCATATTTTGTGAACAAAGATTCATATTGTATGCAATCTTTGGGAATGACAATCTCTTTATCATCTTCTTCTTCATCATCATTTAACAAAAAATTATCTATTTGTTCATCATTGTCAAACACTTGCAAGTACTCAATATTATCAGGCACAGATGGCCTAAAGGACCTTTCCACCTAGAAATATGTTTTTCTCAAGATATCATCTGGATTTGATAATGAAGTTTCCAAAGCTAGTGAATCGAACTTATGGTTCTTATCCCTTGGAATGAAATCAATATTGAAAGAGCTTAAAGATTCCATTAGTTCATTAACTCTTTTTAAATACAATTTAAATCTTTCCTTTTTCTTTTTTTTTTTGGGTAACCTGGTTTATGACCAACTCTGAATCTCCAGTCACAATGAGATGTTCTATTTTCATTCCTTGTGTGAGGATCATCCCCTAGATTAAAGAATTCATATTTTGCCTCTTTATTCGTGCATGGAAACTCCAATCTTACAATGTGAGGATGTGTCGTCTTATCTGGGCTTACAAGAACAAACCCAACTTCGTTCCCTGATCTAGAGCATGCTCCATCGAATGAAATTCTCTAGTAACCTTCAAATACACATTATGGGACCTCCAAATCTTGAACTCATTCTAGGTTATCATTCTGCTCCATGTCCAAGATAGCATATTTTCTGATTCCAACATCTATATAGTCTTCCATTAATTCATTATCCTTCTTCTTGAAGGAGAAAGGTTTTTTGGGCTCTCGGGGTACTTTAATCATTTCTCCCTCCTTTCCTGGTATAGCATCATACAACTGTCATTGTTCATTATGTATCCACCGATCATGGAGCTCCAATATGTTCCAAGCACAACCCCATATGTTGGAGGTAGATCTACCACAATAATATTAAAAATCGTGATGATATGGGGAGTTGTGGTAATCCATGCCTAGAAATCCTTGATTTATCCGTATTCTGACACTTTTCTGGAATCAATGGCATATATTCTCTCGCCAGTTTCATAATATTTAGTGCATCTCATGCCCAATGCGTCGATGATCGCGAGTGGAATTATATTATTTTTCGCACCAGTATCAACTAAACAGTTATGCAATGCAACATCATGGTTTTCAATTGAGATGTAGAAGGGTGGAATTTTACCTCTCATCTTAGCAGTCGACGGGCTCTGATTCTGTTTTGGAGTGGTAACGAAAAATTCCATTCTTTCTGATGGATCATCTAGAAATTTCAAGATATTCTACCTCTGTTGAGGAATGTTCACCACTTCTGTGAAAGGAAAGGTTATCCTAAGTTTACTTAATTCATCCACGACATTGTATGTCATTTGAGTTGAGTTTGTCGCTATGAGTTTCCTTCTAGTTCCAATTGTCACCTTCTCATTCGACACTTTTTCACTGCCCTTTTCTTTTTCTTTTTCTTTTTTTTTCTTTGTCAGAGTCGCCTTTATTCTTAGGTCTATTTACAAATCCTCTTGTCTGGGTGACGTTTTCTTTCGAGTTAGGATCGTCGATGCCCTCTCCATATATGTACATGGATGAATCACATCCGTCCATATGCAATGTGTCAGAGCATTCATCAAGTGAGTAATAACCTTCTTTCTCGGTCGATTTCTCATCACATACATCATCCAAAACAACCGCATTTGGAGTGGGTTGTCTGGGAACCCTTGGTCTTGGTGGGTCTTTAGTATTCTCAAATCTGACCCTATTTTTGAGGGGAGGGTTCCTCCTTTGTTCAAGAATTGGCATTCTTGGGTTTGGCATGTAATTATCTCCCCTTCTTAGCCTGCTTATTTCATTATGCATATGTTTGATGGTCCTATTCATCTACGCAATCTCAACTCTTTTCTTTATTTCTTATGCTACAGGGTCAACTTTTACGTTAGGTATGGTTCCCTTAAAAAATCATACTCCTGCCATTTGATTTGGAGCTGCTCGAGGTTTAAAATATTTTTTTCTTCTCGAAATGGAAGCTCCTTTATTATCGATATTCAATCCTCCCATCTGTATTTTTACTTTTCCCAATATAATGTTGAGGTCTGTGCCCATTTCAATCATAATTTTTTCTATCTCAGTAGACTTAGTCATTGCTTCCTCCAGGGTATCCATATAGGATGTTCTGATGGCATATTTCACATTCGGAGGCATTACATTCTTATAGAAACCGAGAATGACTAGGTCATTTGGTCTTTTGTCTTCTGGGATTCTACTCAAAGTCTTATTGAACCTGAGATTAAAATCTCTTATCCTTTTGTTCTTCCTTAACCCAATATGAGAGAAGTTTGTGAGGAGGGTATGGTAGGAAATTTGGGGGGAAAACATATTAAGGAACATAACTTCGAGGTCATTAAACGAGTGAATGGATCTACTGGGAAATGTTGTATACCATTCATAAGCTCTTTTTGATAAATTTTGCAAAAATAACTTCACCATGACATCATCATGTTCGACTCGGTGGAAGTCACAAACGTCAAGAAATAAATGAAAATGCCTCTTTTCATCAACTGTCCCATCTCCAAAAAAATCCTTCAAGGTGTTATTGGATAAATCCATAAGTGCAAACACAAACCGATCTCCCTAGATCCACCTAGATCTAGAACAAAGAAAGACAGAACGTGACTCTTTCCCTAGATTTCAACCATTGAATTAAATAGAAGGCAAGAACTAAGAACATATATTATTATCGCTTCCTATGGTCTTTGTTGCTCCAGCTTCGCTCCAATGCTCTTGTGCAGTCAAGACCAAGACAACTCAAACCAATCAGAGTGAAGACAGTTCAATATATTCAATAGTCAATCTATGTATATGATCAAGGAACTATACAATAAAGTGGAAATAGCTTTATGGGAAAGGGACATATTACTGTATCATATTAATGGAAAGTAAAGATTACAACATGAGCCTTGATGTTGCAAACTTCATTTCGATGGCCCTTGGCTCTGACACACACACTTTCTCACTTGCATGAAGAAGATCAAAACCTTTATGATATCCTTACTGGTGTTTCCAAGCTTGTTGTTTAAGCTTCAATCCTTCACACAAT
>ML802984.1:72802-101360 GCA_009831015.1 Picea engelmannii
TATCACAAATACCAAATAAGATGACATAAACAATTTCTTATCCTTCTTGTATTGCGCCAATTGGGAACAGATTTCAATGGAAATCAACTTACCCCAGTCGAATATGTCATGTTCCTTGACCATAAAATAAAGAATGTAAAGAATCATCCAGGAGATGCTGGTTGTGGTTTCCTATCATGTTATCCTCTTAAAAATCCATGAAATTTCCCAGAAGGGATTTTTGAATGCACCAACCTACAATCTTGTGATTTCCTCAGGGACAGTCGTTGGGTTCTCTAGAAATTTAACTAAGAGGTTGAGTCCATTGTCATGTATTTTTAAGAACTCCCTGCAATATTCACCTTTGAAGGTGAGCATTGGCTTGGGGAGCCTCAACATCTTACAGAGAGATAGGGGAATGGTCCCATAACTGGATGATCCATTGGCTTGGAATGTATCTCTCAGCACACTAGGTGAACAACTCTTTGCAATCATGGGACACACCCTGCGCGCGCAATTCCAAACGTCCAGATTATTTCCTTTTGGGAAGAAGGGGATGAATAATAGGAATATTCCCTGGACCACTGAAAAATTTGATCCTCACGTCTGAAAATATTCAGTGTATCTCCACAGAACTGTTGTCAACTTGTTTCCATAAGTCAACGAAGACATTCACTTGCTCCAAATTATGTTAGGAATGAATGCTAGTGGGAGATAATATAATCCTCTGTAAATCTTGTTTAATGCACTTTAATAGGTGGTCTCCTCTATCCTTTCACTTATTATTGACTATCCTTTCGAACCTGTATGGTAAGTTATTAGCATTAAAAGCATAGTAAATGTGCATTGGGAAATGCATGAGGGCGGCGAAGATGGGCGGGGGCAATATGTGACTTGCAATTTTTGTGAACCCAGGAACCCGAGAGCCCGCAATGGTATGAGGCGTGAAATTAGCTAAGTGTGGGACGACATGGCGGTCGGACGGGTTCATGTAGGCAGAATGACACTTAGGTAGTTTCATGGGAGTTTGGGGATCGAAATGTAGATCGTGGAACTCTTTGGTGCAATATGTCTATCACGGAAAAAGGGAACATGAAATCTCGATGCCGTCAACCCGGGAACTCGCGGTCCTAAAATCGGCTAAGTATGGAACAACACAGTGGTCATGCAGACTCGTGAAGTGAAGTTGTAGATGGAGGTGAGAAAATGTAAGTCAGCCAACCCAAGAACCCATGGTCTAAAATGTGAGTAAGTGTTAGAACTAGAAAGGGATAGTAAGAGGGAGAAAAGAAGAGGGAGAAAAAATGGGTAAGTGTAGAAGGGGGCAAAGAAAGGGAGAAACGAATCTGGGAAAATAGAAAAGGGGAGGAAAAAATTTTGGAAGCAGGAAATGACCTCAACAGGATGCAACAATGACCCAAGTAACATCTAGAGTAAATTTGTTATGTTAGATGCTTATGTAGTTGTTCTTCTAGATGTCCATAAAGACCAAATAAGGGTGTCTAATTTAAATGAAACTATGGAATCCATAATTGACATTTTCAGAGGATATTATAGATGTTACGATGGTTTTGGCTAGGGATGTTTCTTTGGTAAAAAATGATACCTTGTGGATGTTAAGTTAGTTGTGTTTGCATACTTAGAACAATTTTTTGATAGTAAATAAAAAAGACCGTGTTACCACCCCACTTTCCACCAAACTAAGATAAAGTGAAAAAAATTAAAAATTCAATATGAACTATTATGGCATAAACTTGGGTGACATCTTATTTAAAGTTTTGTAGTGTTGGTACATCTAACTTTTATTGTGCACTCTCTTGTGGCATGCATTCCTTCACATGCTCACTCACCATGCATGTTTCTTGTTATGTTCCTCTAAATTCTTAGTGTTGTCACATGCACTTTTTTTCTTGTTGCACTCAACTAATATGCATGTGTTTATGTCTCACTTACTTTCATCATGCTTGCTTGTATTATGTTTTCTTACATTAAATTTATTTATTATTCTCATGAACTTAGTTGATTTGTAGATACTCTTGCATCTAAACTCTTGGTAGAACTCTTAATTAGGGTTATTTTTAAAAGGAATTCAGTTTTTTGTATTACATGGATCAAATTTTCTATAGTTTAGATTTGTTATTTTGGGGTCGATCTATTAGGAATAAGGTTACACAACTATGGATGATTGAAACTATAAATGAATCGAATTCCCAAAAGGAAAAGGAAGGATAGATTCAATTCAATTCCTTTATATAATTGATAGTGACATCAATAACTAATCCAATATACTTCTAATGTGTTGAAATGAATTAAAGTATTTGATGTAAACTTTATAATTATATATTAATAATATAGATGAGATAACAAATTTTACAAAATATTAATAAGATTAATAATAATAATAATTATTATTATTAGAACATAATCCTATAATGTCTCACTTACTTTCATCATGCTTGCTTGTACTATGTTTTCTTACATTAAATTTATTTATTATTCTCATGAACTTAGTTGATTTGTAGATACTCTTGCATCTAAACTCTTAGTAGAACTCTTAATTAGGGTTATTTTTAAAAGGCATTCAGTTTTTGTATTACATGAATCAAATTTTTTATAGTTTAGATTTGTTATTTTGGGGTCGATCTATTAAGAATAAGGTTATACAACTATGAATGATTGAAACTATAAATAAACCGAATTCCCAAAAGGAAAAAGAAGAATAGATTCAATTCAATTCCTTTATGTAATTGATAGTGACATCAATAACTAATCCAATATACTTCTAATGTGTTAAAATGAATTAAAATATTTGATGTAAACTTTATAATTATATATTAATAATATAGATGAGATAACAAATTTTACAAAATATTAATAATAAAATTAATAATAATAATAATAAGAACATAATCCTATAACACTATTATTATTATAACACCATAATTACTACAATGCATATTTCTATAATAACATTTCCTACTCATTACTCATTGGACTATAAAATCATTCTATAATAACATTTCCTACTCTCATTGGACTATAAAATCATCCTCCTCACTCACTTTTAATTGGACTATAAAATCATCCTACTCTTGTACAATATCAACGCGTTCCAGAAAGAAGAAGTGTCTTCTATGATAACAAAGAAATAATCTCTTTTCTTTTCGTTTGAATTTTGTATATTTTATTTGTTTATTTCTTATCATTTTTTAGAATTTATGAATATTAAAATTACACTATTATCACAGTAGAACAAAGCCCACTTCAATGTGGACACTATGACATTTAAACATGAATGGATGTCATGGAAACACCATCTCAATCACTGAATTGTAACTTTCTTCTCCTTTTCAATTAACTTTATTGTTAAACTCAATATCATAAAACCATCTTACTACACTAAACATCTTAGTGGCATTTTTCCAAGTCAAACTCATAAAGTTATTTTGAAAGATAAAAAGGAACATAGATGAGGTACAAACTATAGTTTCTCCGCTTTTTGGTCTTTGATATTTGATTTTTTGCCTTTTAATGCAAAAGATCGTGAGATATAAGAAGTTAGATTGCCTTTTACTTCAAAGGACACACAATGATCACATGGAACTTTAATGTTGCATAGATTGGCTTAAATTTTGAATATATCTTTATAAGGATACTGGGACATGATCGGGTAACTTTTTCCTTCCTTATTGCCTAGTATTCTATTATTTTCATGATGTCCAATTAGATTTCTCTCAAGTTTGATTTGGAATTTTTTGTCTTCTTGCATCCTGCCCTTGCCTTTTCTTGTCTTTGTGCTTTATGGTTAAGCTTAAATACCGAACATCAACATGGAGGTATTGAGCCCTTAGTTTAAATATCCAAATACCAAACATGGAGCTATTAATCATTTTCTTGTTTGGGTGTTTTATTGCTTAAGCTTAAATACCCAATATGGAGGTATTAATAGAGGGAGGTAGTTACATGTATTTAATTTAAAACAAAAAATTTATAAATTAACAATATTTATATAATTTTAAAAAGAGGTGTGTTGTATATGTATTTGTTATTAGTGATAATTTAATAATTCAATTTATTTATGTGAAAATATCCAATTTACATATAATTGAATAACAAAATATTGAAAGCATAAGTATCGATGTTATGTTTATGTATAAATTGAATATTAAAGAACAATATACTTCATTTCAACATTATTCAATGGAGGATCATCATAATCATTTAGGGTTGGTTACTAGGTAGTAACAAGTGTTTCATCTTCAACCAAGATTATTCATCAACCATCATTGATTTGTTGGCTCAACAAGCTTGGTTACCTAAAAGGTATCCAAAGTCAATTTCAAATATTATTGTTTCGAAGTGAGAGAGGCTAATCATGCATATAATCTGACATTTCATGAAAGTTTAGTAACCATATGGCAAGGCCTATCATCACCACACTATATTTGTTTTAACTAAGTAAATGAAATATCTCTTTATTCATGTTAGATGAAGCCCCACTTTAAAAATATAAAATAATATTTGGTATAAAATAATGTACAAAATTTAAATATATATTTGTATTTCAAACTATGGAAAAATTACAAACTTATTAAACCTTTATTCATACTTTTTTTTTTAGAAAAGCATTCTATTTCCCCACAAAATATACAGCAAGACTAAAACAAAAGAACATTTTTCAAATAAAATTTTAAAAAAGAATACATTAACAATTAAATTTAAATTAATTGTTATAAATTTTTAGAATTTTTTTATTAATTTTTAATTTATTAATGAAACAAAATTAAATTTCCATCTATTTATTTATAAATTTTTAATTTTTATAAATTAAAAAATATTATAATAAAACATTAAAAAATTATATTTTAAATTAACTTTATATTTTCTTATTCATCTTTGTCCTACAAAATTATTACAAATAACTAATACATCTATCATATATCAAAACCCAACCATCAAACCTTTTCCATTCAACAAAATGATACTTATTAACTTATCATGTAATAGAATGTTGCTTCCTCTTTTAACCATTGTATTATGATCACAATGTTAAAGAAAAGTTTATTTATCATTGATATATTATTTCATTCATTTTTAAATAAAATAAATAATTTCTATTGACAAAATCATAAGGCATAATTATTTATAAGGCTTATCATGTTTCAAGGATATCATTACTTTTTTGTTACATCAATGTTGGTAGACATTTCATGTTATTATTGAATATCATTTAATTGTACATCTCATCTTTTTTATAAATTGTACTCATTTAAAAAAAATAAAAGTATATATGTTTTAAATTAAATTAATTTAATATTAATATAATAATAACATGTGATTAATTTAAAAATAAATTAAATATATATATGTTTTAAATTAAATTAATTTAATATTAATATAATAATAACACGTGATTAATTTATAAGATTTTGTAAATAATATATATATATAATTATTTAATATAAAAAGATATTTGAAAAAAAAAATAATAAAATAAATATAATGATTCATGTTTGAGGTCAATTAAAATCTTATGAAAAAAATAAAAAGAATATTTTTGTTTGGGAACATTTCAGATCTGAGTGTAAACGAGATTTCACATTGAATGCTCATCTCAAAATAAAGAATGCATTTATCTCTTTTTATCATGAATAATTAGGTAAAGGGGAAAGAGGTCATGCACACTCCTCGACCTAGAGGTATATAACAACTTCCTATGAAATTAGTTATATTGTTTAATAAAATATTAAATAATATTTTAATTTTATAATAAATTTAAAATCTTAAAGTGTAAAAATCTATAATTAAAAAATAATATCTATCACAAATTTTATAATAAATCTAGCATAAGTTGATCTAAGATTCATATTATATAATTAGCATATACTTTAACCATTTCATATATATGATCTAGACACCAATGTACCTTAAGAGTAATTTTTTTAATGATAGTTGGTGAACTAATACACAGTTGAAACTTGAAGGCAAAATCTTAGCTTTGTATGTTGCAATACCCTAGCTCTTACAGTTGCAGCTTCCGCGGATCAGTCGACAGATTAACACAGGGCCATAGCACCTGAGCTCCGACAATGGATCTAGGGGGAGCGGTGCAACCCCCTTAATACAAAAATGTTGCAGCAAACAATCGTGTGAGGCTAAGATCTAAGTGGTCGGCCTTTGAGCTGTCACCCCACCTGCACAAACAAATCCTAATTAAGGAGTAAGGTTTAAGCAAGGAAATGGAGGTAGAGATGAGCATGTCTCATCCAAAGGCATCTCGAGGATGGGAATTGGGGAAATGCATCCCCCAATCCGATAAATCGCCTAGATATATCATCAACTCGGCCAAGGTAGGGGAACACACTTAGTTGATGAAAGAGCATGCCCTAATTGAGAAGTTTTTGGGTCTCTAGCCCTCGAAAAGAGACCTCATGCGATGGATCAAAACTTGGTGGAATACGAAGGGGGACTATGAGGTCCAACTCAGCTCCAAGGGTTTATTCATGATTATCTTCTATAACATGGAGGACAAGGATCGAATATTCGATAATAGACCCTATTTTTACAACTCTGCAGGGCTCTTCCTTCGATTCTGGATGGATTTATTTAGCCCCAAGAAATAATATTTTACTATGGCACCAATCTGGATCTGCCTCTACTCCTTTCCCTGGGCATTATGGCTTGAAGAAATCTTCATGGGCATAGGAAACATAGTAGGGCGCTAAGTAAAATCCTCAAAGGCGACAAAACAAAGGAAATACACCTACTACGCTCGCATCTGCATCTACATGGATATCTCGCAAGCCCTACCGGGTTCAGTAAATATCGAATACCAGGACGAGGATTGGATCCATACCATCGACTATGAGCACATCCCCTTCTGTTGCAGGAAATTTCATGAGCACGGTCACCTCTTCTGTGACTTCCCTCTCAATGCCCAAACCCTAAAGACAAGGGAAGGAAAACAAAAGGATGGCTTCACGAAGGTCACAGGTAGGAAAATACAACCCCCCAAAGAGCACAGTCAAGAGGGAAACCAAAATATCCCCACCAACAACTCTTCTGATATCTTAAATCAGCTCCCAGAAGAAGAGGAAGTGGAAAATCGGCATAAAAAAATAACTAGGACAAGGATAAAGGAAAATCCAAGCTGCATTCTAAGCCAATTATAGAACAAATCCAAGAAATAGACCCCTCAACTCGGAAAAATGAGGATAAAAATCAGAGGATGGGGGGGACACAGTCATGCAGTTGGAGGATCAAGATATGGATGGCATTGACTTGGAGAAACTTGAGGAAGCCTTCAACAAGAAGGAGTTGCAAACCATCCTGGACGAACAATTAAGAAAGGTTCATAAAGTATTCATTAATTCCACCATAGGAGCCACTTCACAATTGGGTATATCCTTTGATCCAGCATTGGACCCCAGGTGAACCCTCATGAAGGCAAGTGATGAGGCAGAAAATCAAAACATCAACTGATCAAAGAGGTAGGAGATTATATGCTCAACTCGGGACAAATCCATCATCTCACGGAAGGTTTCTTATCTCCCCCACCCAAATATTTATGATGAAGATCATCACTTGAAACATAAGAGGACTCAATGGAAGGTCCAAACAAAGGATCCTTCGAAACAATACTTTTGCAAAGAATCCAGGCATTCTCCTTTTACAGGAAACTAAATTTGCTGGGGAAGCAATAGAGGCAATATTTTAGAGATGTTGGAGGCAGTGTAACTCAATTCACACAGACTCAAATGGCATAGTAGGGAGTCTCAAAATTTTATGAAACCCTGCCTCAATCATCATTGATCAACATTTTCCATAGCTGGCATGCTCATAGTCCATTTCTAAGCCTTGGGCTCCATCAAGGATGGCATCCTCACAAACACATATGGCCCGCAAAGTCTCCAGCACAAGGACCTTTTCCTACAGAGGATATCCATAGTAAGTGCGTTGATAGGTCTTACGCACTAGATAGTTGGGGGACATTTCAACATCATTCTCACATTGGAAGAGAAGAGTGGAGGCATAAAGCGATTAGAACAAGACAGTGGTAAGTTTTGAATGCTAAGAGTCCAGCTCAAACTCATTGACATAGAAACCAGAAATGGAATCTTCACTTGGTCAAATAGGAGATCTAGCCCCCAACACGTTTCCTGCAGATTAGACCGCTTCCTCATTTCTAAATCCATAATGTTGGAGGATCCAGTGTTAGAAGCCATTTATGAATCCATAATGTTGGAGGATCTAGTGTTAGAAGCCAATATTCTCCCAAAATTTGGCTCGAGTCACTGGCCAGTTTCCCTCTAGCTAGACACAAGAGCAACGCCCAAGTTCAAACCCTTTTGTTTCAAAAAATTCTGGTTCACTCACCCAGATTTTCAGGAACTTTACCAAACTTGGTGGAGGAAGGTTGATATCTCCCATGGTAAAAACATGTATAAGTTCCAGCAGTGGATGAAGAACTTAAAAATGCAGCTAAAAGACTAGAACAAAAATGTCTTTGGCAACATCTTCCAGAAAAAAAAGGAGATTGAGCAACACATGGAGGAACTACAACATGAGTTCATTCTACAAGGGCGGATGATCGATTCTACAAGGGAGGAAGAAAATCTCCACGAATAGTTGGAGGAACGACAAAAACAAGAGGAGATACTCTGTAGACAAAAATCTAGAGTTCAATGGCTTAAGGAGGGAGAGAGAAACACCAAGTTCTTTCATCGCTCCATGGTGCATCGATGATACATCAATAGAATCACCAATATGGAGGATGCTTAGGGAAACCACATTCTGGACCATGCAGGCATAGAATCAAAACTGGTAAGTTACTACGAAGACCTCCTATCATAACCCATCATGGACAGAACTCAGGATATAAAAAATATAACCCAACACATCCCCTCCCTCATCACGATGGAACATAATGGAGCACTAATGAGGTCGATCACACAAGAAGAAGTGGACCAAGCAATCAAAGAAATTCCTCTAGGGAAGACATCGAGTCCTGATGGGTTCACAATCGAATTATTTCACTATTGTTGGTCGATGATCCGAGAAGAATTTTGGAAACTCATTGAAGAGTCCCTCTCCTCGAGACAATTCATTTCAGCCTTCAATGCCACTTTCCTCACACTAATCCCAAAGGAAGAAAGGGTTACCCACCCAAAGCAGTTCCTCCCCATTGCTCTATGCAATGTAATCTAAAAAATCATAACAAAGGTAATATATTTAAGGCTCAAACTTGTCCTTCATTTCATTGTCTCCAAGGAACAACCAGGATACGTGGAGGGGCATCAAATTATGGTCAACGTCATTTTAGCACACAAGGTGATACATTCAATCAAATCAACTTGTACCCCAGGTATGCTAATCAAACTGGACCTCTCAAAATATTTTGATAGAATCAGTTGTGATCTTGGTGGATATCAGTGGCCACCCACCTTTTCCAACTCGCTCAAAACAGTTTTCTGGCAAATTTGGCAATTTACTATTTTTAGCAGTTTTTAACTTCCAGGGCCATTTTGAGGGCCTAAATGAAGGTTTTTAGGGATTGAGATTCTCAATGATATGCAAAGGCTATGATTGATCCCCCAAAATGAATCTCCTTGACGATACCTTTCAAACGGGCTATCGTGTGCCTAAAACGAAGATCGTATGCAAAAGTTACGACCCCAGGAAGTTGAGGTACTAACTTACCCAAACGAGGCCCACATGAATTTTGGCGCTTCATCTCCTTGGGTTAGGTTTTTCGATGTCTAGGGTTTTTGACATTCCTATTTATTGTAAAAATTCCTTCAAATCCTCATTGTAATCATCTTCTTGAGAATGATCCCAGCCGTCACATCTCTTCTCAGAGATAAGCCACCACCATTCCAGCAAGCTTGTTTTCCCGCTGCATTTTACAGTTTCATCTTATTTCCTTATTGAATAGAAAACCAGTTTTATTGTATCTTTGTTATTTTATGTTAAGCATCTTTTAATAATATGTATTCATTTCGTTCTGCTCCTAAAATCCAGATCAGTGGTATCATAACAGTCTTCTCCTTGTCATCTTAATGCATGTCCCCAACGAGGTCAGGGTACAAAGAATTGGGTCTCAAGCTTGTTTCTCTTGAGGAAAAAAACTCTCACATGCCCAAGTGACCTCTCATGGCAGGAGAAAAGAAATATGATGGGACAAGAGATCCTTTCAAAATGTTGCTTGAGTAATCCCTCATGCAACAGAGGAATGAGATGATGGATAGTTTCTTGCAAATCCTTCGATGGCTATCAACAGGCGACACATCTTCCTCGAGCGAAGGCTTCGCCCCCTTCAAGGTAAAAATCAACTTCGATATTCCTATATTTGAAGGTTAGATAGACACAAATGTTGTAGACAAGTGGTTGAATCTACTAGAAGGGTATTTTTTTGTCCATAACTTTTCGAATAGAGAAAAGATTACTTTCGCACTCCTCAAAGTCGTTCCCCATGTCAAAGATTGGTGGGAGACTTTCTGTGAGCAAAAGGAAATAGAGGAACCCTCATTATTTACAGTCGCGACCACCTAGGAATCCTTCAGGGATGATATTAAGGAACAATACTACCCTGTCGGAAGTTATGACGACTTGTATACCAAATGGACCACACTACGGCAAGAAAGAGACCAAGCAGTGCCAGAGTTCACAAATATCTTCCATACCTTGCGCACCAAGCTGGGTATCAAAGATTCAAAGCAACATATGGTGCTCAAGCATCGCAGTGCTCTTCATAGATACATCTAGACCAAAATGTAATTTCTGGACATCTCGTCCTTGGGCACGACCTACCGATATGTTGTCAAAATCAAGAAGAATCTCAAACAAAAGATTCGGCAATTTGGGCCTAGGAACCCCTCACAACAAAAGCCAGGAAGGGGTGGCCCCAACCCACAGAAAAAAGGACAAACAAAATATGGATAGTATTAGGACAACTAGTCCAAGCCCCAAGAAAATAAGGACACCGGAAGGACAAAGAAAGATACCGGGAATTGGTGTGACTTCCATAAGAGCCCTTGGCATAACAATGTTGACTGCCACTCAAAGAAGTCGCCAGTGGCTGAAGTGAAAGACTTTGAATCAGATGCGGGTTCTGACTTTGAGTTAGAACCAGAAAGGGGAATACGGATCATTGATGTGGAACTCAGTGCCATCGTTGCTACCACCAAGCTCCAGCCTGGTGAACCAGACGAGCCATAAGAAGGTGAGTGCCTCTTCCATTCACAGATGTTGGTAAAAGGCACCCCACTGCACTTCATCATTGATAGTGGTAGCCAGAAGAACCTCATCTCAGCAGAGGTCGTCAAGCAGCTGGCCCTACCAACAACACCACACCCACAACCCTACACCATTGGATGCCTCTGCCAAGGAATCGATCTCCGCATCAGCCAACAGTGTTGACTGTCGTATGACATCAAACCCTTCAAAGACGAGGTATTGTGCGATGTTTCTCCTCTCGAATTTTGTAATGTTATTTTGGGCCAACCTTATTTATGGAAACGTCATGTTGTATATGATTCTAGGCCTCATAGTGTTACTTTGAAAAGGAAATTGTACAGGATACCCGAGGCAGTCCCTCCTAGTGTTATTTCCTTGATCTCTTCCAAGCAATGCAGGAAGGTCATCTCTCAAACTGAGAAATTTGTCTTCTTCGCAATTCTCTCTCAGAGTGAGAAAACGATCGCAGCCACATCTAGGACCTCCATGAAAAATATCACCACACAACAGAAGCAAGTGGATAAGGTCGTGGAATAATACTCAGATATCTTCTCCTCTCCTATTGGGGTACCTCTACACTGCCAGGTCAAGCATCCCATCAATCTGACCCCAGGCGCACTGCTACCCAATGGGCCAATCTATCGTCGCTCTCTGTTAGAAAACGAGGAGATCAAGAGGCATATCCAAGAACTACTCCACAAGGGGCACATACATCCCAGCTCATCTCCTCATGGGAGCCCAATCGTGTTGGTGTAGAAGAAAGACGGGACTTGGCGACTCTGCATTGATTATCAGGCCCTGAATAAAATCACAGTCTGAAACTGGTACCCGATTCCCCGAATCGACGACCTCCTTGATCAACTCACAGGGGCCAAATAATTCAGTAAGATTGATCTGAAGTCTGGCTACCACCAGGTCCCAATAGACAAATGCATGGAAGATCGCCTTCAAGTCAAAAGAATTTATTTTTGAATGGTTGGTCATGCCCTTTGGTTTGAAAAATTCTCTAGCAAATTTTATGAGGATGATGGATGATATCCTATGACATTTCACTAATAATTTTGTAGTGGTGTATTTGGATGACATCCTCATCTACAACAAGACTTTGGCTGAACACTTGAAGCATATTCAGTAGGTTTTGCACACCCTGTGGCAGCACAAACTATATGCAAACTTGGAAAAATGCTCCTTCGACATGGATAGGGTCCATTACTTAGGCTACATCATTTATCGGCATGGTGTGCATGTAGATCTAGCCAATATCCAGGTCATACATGACTGGCCAGCCCCAACCACACTCACTGAACTTCAGATCTTCTTGGGCCTCGCCAATTTCTATCACAGGTTCATGTTGGGATTCTCTCATATCGCATGGGCCCTCAGCCAAGTAACCAGGGGTGGTGGTAAGGAAAAATTTGTGTGGGGACTGTCCCAACAGCAAGCCTTCGATGACATGAAGAAGCGTTTGTGCTCATCCCCGATAATTTCATTACTGGACCTGCAACATCCCTTTGATATCGAGACAGATGCTTAAGACTATGTCGTGGGTGTCGTTCTCACTCAACACAGCCACCCTGTGGCATATCATAGTGAGACACTATCAGATGTTGTCCATAAGTACCCTACTTACGAAAAAGAAATTTATTCCATTGTGCAAGCCTGTCGCTAATGGAGACATTACATTCTTGGGAAGGAGACAATCATACACACTAATCACAAGCCACTACAATTCATGCAGACCCAAGGAAAATTGCAGAATGACGGCCATCAGAAATGGTCCACATACTTACAGCAGTTCCACCTCAACATCAAGTATAAAACAAGAAGTACCAACCGAGTTGTTGATTGCCTCAGCTGACCTCCAGTTATGGCACTCACCATGGTGCTAGACTCTTTCGGCCATGAGACCTCTGGATGGCCCCACCTCTACAAGATAGACCCTGAATTATCCACCACCTACCAAATGTTGGGTGCCAACTCAGTGGTCATTCATTTCCATCTTCAAGATGGGTTGTTGTGCCGTATGGGACATCTCTGCCTTCCATCAAGCGAGTGCACGAAGATGATTTGGAAATCTCACTACAGTCGGGTGGAAAGACACTTTGGCGTCGAAAAGATAGTGGCAGGGCTACATAAACATTTCTACTGGCCAAAAATTCGACATGATGTAGGCAAGTATATCAAGTCATGCACTGCCTACGCTATTACCAAACTGAACACTAAGAAACAGGGCCTATACACCCCTCTGCCTACTCCTCACAGGTCATGGGAATCCATCTCAATGGACTACATTTCGGGCCACCCATCCACCAAGAGGGGAAATGACTGTGTTTTTGTGGTTGTTGATCGCTTTTCCAAGATGGTGATTCTAGCCACCTGGAAGAAGAACATCACAGTGGAAGCCACTACTAAGATCTTCTTTGAAATAGTATGGGTACATTTTGGGATCCCACAAACCATTATCTCAGACCGTGACAGTCGATTCCTCAACACATTTTGTTCGAGCCTCTGTTCACTTATGGATACCAAGCTCACCAAATCCATTGCCTTCCACCCCGAGACAGATGGCCAAACTGAGGTCATCAATCAGATGATCTTACATATTCTATGCATGTATAATTCAAAACACCCCCACACATGGGATGAGATACTTCCTTATGTCCAATATAGCTACAACCGATCCCTGCATAGCTCAACTAGCCACAGCCCCTTTCAGGTGGGGTTAGCATTATTGGGCCCCATGGATGTTGCACTACCCCCGATGACCACCTCGGTCGACTCGTCCCCTGCTCCAACAGAAGCTGACAAATCCACTCGATTCATTGAGCAGATCCAGCACATCCACCAACAGGTTCAAGATATTCTACAGATGTCTAATGCCAAGTACAAGTAGTGCCATGATCAACATCGGGTGCCAAATAAGTTTAAGGTGAGAGACAAAGTTTGGTTGCACTTGCAGAAAGAATGCCTTATAGGACCCCATCAAAATATTCTCTTAATCTGTTATGGGTTGTACACCATCACCAAGGCTATGGGTGACAATGCTTTTGAGCTCAACATTCCCCCTTTCCTTGGCCTACACCCATTCTTCAACGTGGCTCTCCTTCAACCATATTTCCCACCATTATTGGACACCTCAGAGATAACAGAGCAGTTGACACCAATAGAGCTCAACCCTGAATGCATGCAACATACATCCAATGATCAGATTGTGGACACACATATCAAGGGCACTCGACAACAAAGGATCCATCTTTATCAAGTCTTCGAAGCAGGGCAACTCCTACACCAAGGCAAGTGGCTCACACAGGGCTAAATTCAGAAGAAATTTCCTCATCTGAATGGGGAACTCAACGCAATGGATAAAATTGATTCCTAAGGAGGGAGGATTGATATAGGTGGATATCGGTGGCCACCCACCTTTTCCAACTTGCTCAAAACAGTTTTCTAGCAATTTTGGCAATTTATTATTTTTGGCAATTTTTAACTTCTGGGGCCATTTTGAGGGACTAAATGAAGGTTTTTTGGGATCGAGCTTCTCAACGATATTTGAATGATCTAATCGAGCCCCCAAAATGAATCTCCTCTAATATACCTTTTCAATGGGCTATCGTACACCTAAAACGGAGATCGTATGCAAAAGTTACGACCCTGAGAAGTTGATGTACTAACTTACCCAAACTTTTGGCGCTTCATCTCCTTGGGTTAGGTTTTTGGATGTCTAGGGTTTTTGACATTCCTTTTTATTGTAAAAATTCCTTCAGAGACTCATTGTAATCATCTTGTTGCAAATGAGTGCAGTCATCACATCTCTTCTCAGAGATAAGCCGCCACCATTCCAGCAAGCTTGTTTTCCCACTGCATTTTACAATTTCAGCTTATTTCCTTATTGAATAAAAAACCAATTTCACCATATCTTTGTTATTTTGTGTTAAGAATCTTTTAATAATCTATATTCATTTCATTCTTCTCCTAAAATCCGGATCAAGTTGGCAATATATGTGTTCCCTTCTTGAGGCCTTTAGCTTTGACAAGGCTTGGATTGACTAGATCATGAAGCTTACTTCTTCAACATTTTTTTCCATTCTGGTCAATGGAGTGCCCTCCCAGCCCTTATCCCACAATAGAGGCATTCAATAGGGGGACCCCCTTTCCCCTTTCCTTTTTTTAATCATGGAAGAGGACCTTGGCCGCTGCATAAATGTCTCAATTGAGGATGGTTCCCTCAAAGACATACCTCTTCACAATCTTCAGTCGACAACCTCTCATAGTCAATCCATGGATGACACCTTGTTGATGAATACCTCCACTTCCCAAGAGGAAAACAAAATCAATTCCATCCTCATAAACTTCTTTGATGCTTCAGTGACCTCCCTCAACCTTGAAAAATCCCAACTTTGTTTCTTCAACACCCCGTCGACAGTCCAAACCCACATCTCCATACTTCTGGGTATCCTCAAGATGTCCCTTCCATCCAAATATCTTGGAATCCCCCTTATGAGTGCAACCACTCACAACATCTCTTGGGAATTCCTCTTGCTATCCATCGCCAATCGACTAAATAATTGGACCTTCCAATCTCTCAATCTTGCAGCCTGACTAGTCCTTCTAAAATTGGTTATTCAAGCTCTCCTGACCTACCTCTTTACAGCCTTGGCAGCACCACATTCAATCATAAAAGCTATCAGAAATATGCATCGAAACTTTCTTTGGCACGAACACCATCCTGACAATAAATGGGCTCTAGTTGGTTGGGACAAAATTTGTCGCCTGAAATCCATAGGTGGACTGGCTCTAAGGGATCCGGGCAAGCTCAATCGCATAATGGGGGCCAAGCTTTGGTGGTGTTGGCTCAAACACCCCACAGAGTTATCAGCTAGACTATGGAAGCACAAATATGTACCAACTACCAATGAAGACCCCCTAATCAGACTCAATGACCATATTCAAGGTTCCAATATATGGAATGCATCTTGGTGCAACTGCCCTCTCATACAAAAACATGCTTTCTGGGAAATTCACAATGGTGAGGTGTCCCTATTCTGGCGAGACTCTTGGCAACAATTCCACCTTTGAACTTAGTATAAGAGCTACGCCCCCTCCACCAACAAATGCAATTCAAGAATCCACTTCATGTAAAGGATTTGTGGCAGGAAAATTCTCAACACCACCCCTGGCGCATATGGAAGACTCAGCCTCATGAAATCAACATTCTAGAGGACAATGATACACAACCTTGGTGTGAAATAACCTCTCAGCGGAATATTCGTATCATTGAAGAACCGGATATCCTTAGGTGGGGATTCTCACCAACATGAAACTTCTCGGTAAAGGAAGCCTACTACCTTCACGAAAACTACCACATGCAACCAAAAGGGAACATCTGGAGCACCATATGAAATTCCAAATTTTGGCCGAAAATCTCAATTTTCCTCTGGCTAATGGCTCAAAATCGCATCCTCACCTGGGACAATCTCTGGAAGCCAGACTTTGTAGGACTGTCGATATGCATTCTCTATTGAAAAGAAGAGGAAACCATGGAGCACATTTTAAATCAATGCTCTCATAGTGGGGAAATATGGGATCTGGCAACCCAAATAATGTGTCACTCCAACAGAAACAGAGACAACATTGTAAGCACTTTCGAAAATTGGTGGTTTAACACTTATCAGAGCCTAATCTTAGACTGCATATGGAAACTTATACCAGGATTTATCGTTTGGAAGATCTGGAAAGAACGAAACAAAAAAATCTTACACTCCCAATATTCCCTCCCCCTCACTACCTAGACAAAGATCATGACTCTTATTCAAGAAACCACTAGAACTAGCCATTGGACACATGAAGATATTCAATCCAACCCCCTGGAAATCCTCATCCTCTCATCCTGGCAGTTGAATCTTCCTTACCACCCTCTCCAAACCCCCCCTCTTCCTGCCATTCATACTCGCATCCCCTCCTCTTAGTCTCCCCCCCCTCAAGGATTTGTTAAATTAAATTTTGATGGCTCCTCAAAGGGTAATCCAGGACCAGCAATATTTGGTGTCGTCCTTCGAGACATTTCTGGACGAATTCTACACATCATAGTAGGCCACTTGGGACTCAACGCAAACAGTGCAACATAACTATGGAGTCTCATCAAGGGGGTAAAAATAGATACCTGTTACAACATAAACCAACTCATAGTGGAAGGGGACTCCCAGGTGATAATCTCGTTGGTTTAAAAAATCATCCATGGTTTCAATCCAATAAAAGTCTCCCCAAGATGGAGACTTTTGGGCCTTCTTGAAGAATTCATAACCCTCCTACAACCCACCCTCACTCTCATCCCCTCCCATGTGAAAAGAGAGGCCAACAAAGTAGTATATCATTTGAATAATGAAGGCGTCATCTCAAAGGAGGAGAAGATTCAAATGGATGCTTGAATCTCCCCAGATCCCCCGCTACTGCTCTAGTGCATGGAAATCACTCAACGTGATTTCCCTCCCTCGGATGGGGTGCCACATAGCTAGCATTCAAACCCCTGACTTAATTGCGCCTATCGCTGCCCTCGCATCCATTTCTCGTCGGGAGGGAAGAATTCAAATCCCATTAGAGCAGGCTTGACAACTCTCTCGCGTAGGTTTAATTTCTCGACAACTCTCTCGCAGAGGTTTAATAGATCCTTTAGTGCACCAAGGCTGGAGGATGGAGAAGGGTACACGAGGCATGCACAAGGTCATTTCAGCTCCTTTGGTGCCCCTCCACTTCCTCCGGGTATGTTATGGCTCTTTCCATTCAATTCAGATATTGTGTTTTGACTTTTCTCCTGTCGTTCTCCCCGCTTTGCGAATTCTTAGGCCACTCAGAGTCTTGTTCATCTCCATCTCCATGCCACAGGAGTATGGTAAGCCCAAGAGAGGGATCTCCTGGTAAAACTGTGTTTCCAAGCAACGTATAATTCATAGACTCGCACAGGCATCTTCGACCTCTTTGATTTTCTAGGATGGGGGGGCACGACGAGCCTTCAATGGCCATTGTAGAAGAAGAGATTCCAGTAGAGCCAATTATTATTTTGTCAGAATCCCTTCTGTATATTTTTCTAGACCCCCATGACCTGCCTAGCACCAGCCATTCTGTCTCCGCTGCAACTTGTACCTCGAACTAGGCAACTTGCATAATTCAGGAAGAAATCTTGTCGGTTGACCGCCCAATGGATACTCCACCACCCTCCTCAACTCCGAACTGGGACTCGCACTCCACTTGTCTCCTCGTTCCATAACATCTGGAACTCATCTTTGAGATGCAAAGGGATATGCAGGAATAGCTACACAGGCATACCCTGCTTAGTAGTCGTCTAGATGATGCACTCTCGAGTTCGCAGAGCCAGCAACGGTGCCCGACCTGTGCGCAACCGTACGTCTTCACTCCTCATGGTGGAACTCATGCCGGCATAGGTTTCACTTGTTCATCATATGCTTAGTCTTTTCCTTTTAGCTCTATGTATTGTTTTTGCAAAAATGCAGTAGACATTTACATTTTCCTGTTCAAATTTCTCTCCTTGTGCTTAAAAAGTCTAGACATTACAATCCACTTCCACCTGCTCTAGTTTCTATTTGTTTAGTGAAACATGTGGCGGTTTTTACCATAATTCAGAAAGAACAACAAATCACCACATGTTCTGGTTTCCACTTGTTTGGCAAAACAAGTGGCAAATCTCCAAACATGGTTCCATTATATATGATTACAACATTTTTTTTGAGGCAATTAAACTTTTTATTTAAAAAAGAAGAAGAAGATATACATGATCCATTTCCATCCTCATAAGACACCATCCTCATAAGACAAGCCTTAAACTTTCCAAATTAAAAGCAAAAACTCTAAAATAACTATCGTTTAAAATAATTTAAAATATTAATTTTAATAATTAAACCTAACTAATATGAATTATAATTTTTTCATATTAACATTTAACTTACACAAAGGTATTAAACCCTTTTGGCTATTTGGTTAGAGGATTGCCTTTTGTAAATATTTTCAAGAGCCAAAATTTCCTTTAATTTTCCTTTCATGCTTTGAGGTTAGTTAGCTTGATAAGCACTTCCTTGAAGATGATTCCATCCTCCCCATCTATCATCTAACTAATGGATTTCTATGTTTTATTAATATGGTATTTCCACCACTTCTTTATATATTATTATTAAGATTGTAAAAAATAATGCATGGTTTTTGGTTTATAGTTATTATTAAGATTATAAAAAATAATGCATGGTTTTTGGTTTATAGTTATCGTTTCTAAGAACTATACTATCGCTTCAAAAATTTATGCATGTTTTTAAGGGCTACATTATCACTTCATAAACTTATGTAATTTAGAGTGACCCTTAAGCTTATAGTTGGGCAGATAATGCTTCCTTAATGATGAGCCTAACTAAATCCATTGCTATGTTGTTGCAAGGTGTTGTCTACATCACTTATCTACTAACCAATGGATTGTTGGATTATATGGTTTTGCCACTTAAACTCTCATGGGACAATGGATGCCTCCTAGTCTTTGTGTTGTGAGATAGCTACATTTATGAGTGTTGTGAAATATTTTAATGGCTAAATGATCCCTTCATAGAATGGTGCATTTACTAAGATTGGTTTGATTCCTTCATAGAATGGTGCATTTACTAAGATTGGTTTGATTCCTTCATAGAATGGTGCATTTACTAAGATTGGTGTGTATACTTATAATTGGAGGTAAAACACTTCTTTTAACATGACTCATTTCCCCAATGATGTAATATATTTTTCTATCTTTTTAGGTGGTGTTTTGACCACTTATAATGTCTTATAATGTGATATATTGTTTTTTAGATGGTGTGTTTTGACCACCTACCTTCTTAATAAGTAGATTATAGAGAACAATAACCAAGACATAGGATAATACATTAATAAGTAGATTATAGAAAATAATAACCAAGACATAAGATAATACATTGCTCCTAGTTTTTTTATGTTGATTGGTCTTAAAATTTGTTTTAAAGAGCCACATCAACCCTTTTAGTATTACTTTGGTGTTACATGGATTAGTCAACCTTTTTTTTGGTATTAATTTGAAGGTACTTAGTTTGGTTCCTGAGTTTAGGTTATATTTGGACATAAAAATGCTTCCTTTTGTACCCTCTCCAAATCACTAATCACTAGATGACTCTCTATGTTTTTATAGGGTGATGTTTTGATGACTCTCTATGTTTTTCTAAGGTGATGTCTTTATCACCTAGAGGAATTTAGGATGATGACTCACATTATAGACATGGACATTATTGTATAAAGTTGCTTATAAAGTAGAATCATTTAGGTGATATCTAGTTATATGCATAATTGATTTGATTAATAATTTAATAAAATAAAGTAATATAGATTCATTTTCACTCTTGATTTATCAAGTATTAAGAAAGATCAAATCCATCCAAATACAAATTTTGATTTTTTTATACCCTCAAAAAAATTTACAATTAATATATTTGATCTTTCTCAATGCTTAAGCCAAAATTAAAAATTTATTTGTTACTCATTACACTCATTGTTATAAAGAATGAAAAATTATAAACATTATAGTTATCACTATAATTTTTATTTTAGATTTTCAATAACAAATAAAATTTTAAACTATATCTTTTTGATAGAAAAAAATATTTATTCATGGTAAATCAATCTATCAAACACAACTTGAGATTACAATATATAAAACCTATTGGGACATAATGGTGTTCAAAGACTATCCATAAAATTCATCTCCTCCCATATACAAATCACCATCGCACTACATTACAGACACTAGACTCCAAGTTCATGTAAAAAATTAAACAAAATGAGAATTTGAGCTTCTAAACTTCTTATACATATAATTGATTTATTATTGAACCAATAAGTTAACCTTATTAAATTCCCCGAGGTTTAGAACAGTCGGTGACAGAGTGTTCCGTTAAGGCACTCCGTGATGTTAAGTCATCGGTTCGAAACCTGCGGGGACAAAAAATCCAACCATGTTAAGGATTGGTGTGGCTCAGGCCAGGTGCGATCCCCGGGTGATTTTGATGACTTATATGCCCCTGAGTCGCGGTTTCTCAACCACATGCTAGTCTCGCAGGGCACATACAAACTAGCAAACAAACGAAAAAAAAGTTAACCTTATTAAACAAAAATACTTTTACTACCGACCTCACCTCAGTTGGTTAGTGGGACCAACCCTAATATTTATGAGCTTAACCTAAATATTTGATGATTAGTGATCTAGGAACAAATTTAATTTGAGTACTTACGATGATATGGCTTCAATTTTTTTTGAATATACCTCATATAGATCGCAATGGTCTTCGACAATGACATATTCTCATCATCTAATATATGATCCACCATGAGTTCCCACTATATCACCTTTCCTCTATGTCATTGAGACTACAACAATCACCACACTAAGATAAGGATGAATACAGGGATTTGAAAATCCCCTTCATCCTCGTCCTTTAAATATTAATCATTGGTAGGCTACAAGGATGGATGTTGGTAGCCAACGATGTCCTTAGGTGTTGGTTGTTTCCTTTTCATTTCTTCGATGTTTGAAACTGTGATTTATTATAATAAAATTTCTTCACTGAACTAGTAGCACAACTACCTCACACCCCCATAAGAATTATATATTTTAATAGAACCTTTCACACGCTTTAATTCCCTCTAGCAAACCTCCAACACATTGAGTTTTGATATGAAGAAACAAAGGACTTGACAATTGCCAAGTGATTAGTCATGCCTAAATTTTGGTTGGGATACTAGAAAATTTATTATTCCTAGCCAACAATGTCCTCCTTAGGTGTTATTTGATTCCTACTCATTTCTTAGATGAGTGAAATTTGATTTATCCAAAGAATTTTTCTAAACTGAAACAATATCATATCCACCACACACCCCCATAAGAGTTGTATATCTAAATGAAATTTCACATTCTTTTGATTCCCTCTATCAAACGTCCCATGCATTGAGTTTTGATATGAAGAAATAAAGGAGTTGGCAATTGCCAAGTTATTAGTCATGCCTAAATTTTGGTTGATTTTTTTTTTATCCATATTGTGATTGAATTGGAACTAAATCCATTTTCATAATAGGATGAGATGTCTAAACCCCTCCTTCCCAAATACCTCATCTCAATCTATATCTATTTTCTCTTATCCCAAAAATTCATAGCAATCATTCTTTGATCCATGAATACAATTTTAAATATATAATCAATACATTAAAAAATTTATTTGAAAATTTACTAATCATGCCTAAATTTTGGTTGAGAAACCAAACAAAATATTATCCTTAGCCAACAATGCCCTCCTTAGGTGTTGGTTGATTCCTCTCCAATTCTTCAATGAGTGAAATTGTGATTTATCATAAGATTTTTTCTTAATTGAACCAATATCACATCCCCCCACACCTCCATAAGAATTTTATATTTAAATGACATTTCACAATGAGTGAAATTGTGATTTATCCTAAGATTTTTTCTTAATTGAACCAATATCACATCCCCCCACACCTCCATAAGAATTTTATATTTAAAGGACATTTCACATGCTTTGATATCCTCCGAAAAACCTCATATGCATTGAGTTTTGATATGAAGAAACATGTCCTCCGAAAAACCTCCTATGCATTGAGTTTTGATATGAGGAAACAAAAGATTTAACAATTGCAAAGTTATTAGTCATATCTAAATTTTGATTGGAAAACTAAAAAAATTATTGTCCTTATTGTTGTTGTGATTGAATTGGAACTAAAACCATTTTTCCTCATGGAACCTCTTTCCGAAATACCTCGTCTCAATCTATATCTACTTTTCTCTTATCTTAAAAATTTATAGTAATCATTCTTCAATCCTATAAATATAACTTTAAATATATAATCAATGAATTAAAAATTTATTTAAATTTCTTTTATTATATAGTCAATACAATTTTTTTTTTTAATAATATTTAAATTAAATTAAACATGAGCAATACAGTAACTTATAATTAGATCCAATGAATTTATTTTTTTAATAATATTTAAATTAAATTAAGGATGAGCACTACACTAATCTATAATTAGATCCAAGGAGTTTACTTTTTATGTGATAGGTACAACATAAAAGCGTTATTCTAAAATGTCTTCTCCTTTTCCTTGTCTTTTTACAAATTTGGAATAAAACTCTTTCTTCTTTAATGAGAGTAAACGCTTTTTATTTTGGGGAAAAAAACCTATTAAGACAAACCCACTTTAATATGAAAGTGTTAAATTTGGTCAACTCATATGGCTTTATGTTCAATTAAAAGTTTGTAAGACCCATCTAAACAATCATAGTACAACTTAGGAAACTATTTCACCTAAATGTTAAAATCAATATTATTAAAAATATCTTGTTACATAAAAACCAGTGAAGATCTCATAACCACTTGCATTTATTCCTTCTAGGAAGGATGTTCCAGCCTTGACTAATAAAGTTATTTTTGAAAGAACAAAAAGAGCATACATGATGTACAAAATTTTAGTCTTTGTGCCTTTTGGTTTTTCATATTTAATCGGTTGCTTTTTACTGCAAAAGATAAGAGAAATAAGAAGTTATAATGCCCTTTTACCTCAAAGCACACACAATGATCAGATCAGAAACGAACTTTATTGTTGTATAACTTGGTTTAAAATTTGAATGTACCTTTATGTGCATAACACGGCATGATCTAATAACCTTTTTCCATATTTGCCTAGTATTCTATTTTTCTCATAATGTGCAAGCTAGATTTCTCCGATGTTTGATAGTGGTTTATTTTGGTTGTCTTCTTGCAAATTACCTTTTCTTTTTTCTTTGTCATGATGYTTTATGGCTCAAGCTCCAATACACAAAATGGAGGTATAAGAATGGGATCTCTAAGCTAGCTAAAAGCATAATATAAAAAAAAACAATTTTAATGGGACAGTTTTTAATTTTTTTTATATAATTTTTTAATATAAATTAWTTTTTATAAATAGTTYTTAATATTATRTATATATTTTTTTCCGTATRTRTTTGTTATTATTAAAAATTAATCAATTTAAAAATTAATTAAAAATTAAGTTGATTTATATCAAAMCATTCAATACATATAATTATAAAACAAAGTATTAATTTTATAAAAAAGATTATCATTACTAATTTAGTTATTGTTATGGGGCTAGATTCATTGCCTTTGAGCGTCCCATACCACCCAAGGAGTTTAGTCACCGAACGACACCGACATGGCCTCGTGTGATGGGCTTGACCAATAACCCGCTTGTATTATCCAGGATATGCCTCATCGTCATGTCCTGGTGAACCCAAACTAGAAATATTTAGTTGTGCAAAAGTTCGAATGCTCGCTTCACCATAGGCGATGTTACACAATCGTCGCCCAACCATTGACACCTACACACACCTCACTTGAGATAAGCATACTTGGACAACCGACTGCCCAGCATGCAATCGTGCTATCATCCATCTAGGATGACTCGTGATAGTCACTAAAGATCATATGCCCCTTCTCGTAAGGCGCTCACATACCTTCAATGTGCATACCAATGATGTCACCTTTCCATGGGAAATACACAATCTACCACATTGCCAAGTCACGTCATCCTCCACCGAGAAACCTAATATAGTGTCTCGTTGATTGGTCACCCATCCTACTCGACAAGACGTCCTCCTTGGTCCTCCTAGCCTACATGTCGATACACCATATTGACCATCTTGTAGACATCACCAACGAGTTGACCACCAAGGCTACCAAATATAGGGACTCGTCGTGCAACTTTCCAAGCATGCTTAGCATGACCTCTCTTGGACTCATTGTGCATCTTGTCAAGTATGCCCTATGCACCCTCCATCGCACCAAATCGATCATGCGCTTAGCAAACTCATCGATCGATCACGTCTATACGCCTGTCATGATAGCGTGCGCCTTGCTTGAGCATTGGAGGTCTTACATTCTCCCCACTTGAAATCATTGACATCCTCGTCAACACAACCCCATTAGCTCATCCGATGAAAGGGGTATTGGTGGTGGTGAAGAGAGAGTCCTGCAATGTTCATTTGAACTACGCTCTGATACCATTTTTCATGAGGCTAGACTCGTTTCCCTTGAGAATCCCATACCACCCAAGGAGCCTAGTCATCGAGTGGCACCGGCATGACCTCGCGTGCTAGGCTTGACAAACAACTTGCTTGTATCATCTGGAATACACCTCACTCTCATGTCCTAGCGAACCCAAGCCAAGCATATTTAGCTATGCGGAAGTTCGAATGCTCGCTTCACCATAGGTGATGTTGCACCATCGACACCTACATGTGTCTCCCCCGATCCAAGCATACTTGGACAACCGACTGCCCAACATGCAATCATGCTATCATCCATCTAGGTTGACTCGTGATAGTCACCGAAGATCATATGCGCCTTCTCGTAAGGTGCTCACATACCTTCAATGCACATACCAACAATGTGACCACCTTTCCATGGGCGATACACAATCTACCAGATTGCCATGTCATGCCATACTCCCCTGAGAAGCCTAACATAGTGTCTTGTCAGTTGGTTGCTCGTCTTACTCGACAAGACGTCCTCCTTGGTCCTCCTAGCCTACATGCCGGTACACCATCCTGATCGTCTCGCAAACATCACCCACAAGTCTACTAAATATAGGGACTCACCGTGCAACTTGCCAAGTATGTTTGGCATGCCCTTTCTCGAACTCACCATGCATCTTGCAAGGTATGCCCAATGTGCCCTCCATTGTACCAAACCAAGCACACTCTTAAACAACTCGTCGAGAGGTCACATGTCCACGTTCCCCATGATAACATGTGTCTTTCCTAAGCACTAGAGGTCTTACAATTATGTTAATAGACCCAACAAAATGTTAAATGATTCTATATTCGTGTAGTAAAAGGCCACTCCAAAAATATGTAGTATTTATTATTTAAAATGTACAAAATTCAAATATATTTTTTGTTTCCAAGTTACAAAGTCGGGAAATTTTTTTCCCTCAAGTAATACTACCAATGGGAATGGGATCTCTAAACTAGCTAAAAGCATAATATAAAAAAAAATTATGAATAGTTTTTTAATATTGTGTGTACAATTCTTTTCAAAATGTGAGATGAGTTTGTTATTATTAAAAGCTAATCAAATTTTAAATTTTAAAATTAAGTTGATTTATACCAAAACACTCAATATATATAATTGGAAAACAAAGTCACAGTTTTATAAAAAAACATTATCATTAACCATATAGTTATGTTAATAGACAAAAATAAAAATAAAAGTTAAATGAATGTATATTCATGTTGTAAAACAAAGTAACAATTTTATAAAAAAACATTATCATTAATCATATAGTTATGTTAATAGACTCAACAAAATGTTAAATGAATCTATATTCATGTTGTAAAAGGTCACTTTAAAAATATATAATATTTATTAAACAATGTTTAAAATTTAAATTTATTTGGTAAACTTTAAAAGGTACAAGTGGTAAATGAACTTGGTTGGAGAAGATAACAATCATTCTTCTCAACATTCAAAATAAACCCAATTAATATATACAAAATTCAAATACATGTTTATAAACATTTAACTTTAAAGAACTACTAACTTAATATTTGTGTCTAACTCTAATACACTATCAATTTATTAAACATTATTCATATTTATAAAAATATTTAACAAATTCAAAAAATTTTAAAATAAAATTTTTTAATCAAAAACACATTTAAATTTTTAATTAATACATATTTTAATTTTAATTTTAATTTTTATTTAATAAAATAAAATTATAAAAATACTTTTAAATTAAACTTTTTCTTATTATCCACTTTTAACTGACTCAAAGTATTAATTAAAAAAAAAAAAACACATACTACACCCCAACCAAACAACCTTTGTTTATCAAAACACCCTACTTATTAACATATCATGAAGTAATAACTCCCACATAGATGACTATATGTAATCATGTAAATCTCGTGTCATAATGAATTTGAATGGTCCAAGTTTGTTACTCCCTCGCTTGACCATTATATTATGATTGCAATGTTAAAGAATATGGTTTTATTATTGTTATATTATTTCATTCATTCTTTAGCAAAAGCAATAATTTCTCTCATCACAAAGTCATAAAGGTTAATTATTTATTCAAGACTTTGCCATATTTCAGGGATGTCATTGTTTTTGTCTTACATCAATGTTGTAGACGTTTCATGTTTTTTAATATCATTTGAATGTACATTCAAACTTTGTAAATTGTACTCAACATTTTAAAATAGTGAAATTAATTTATTTTAATATTAATAATTATTTTATTAAATTTGTAAATATATAAAAATATATATATATATATATATATATAATGAAAAAAACAAAGTTAAATTTGAAAATAAGATAGTAAAAATATAAAAACTTTAAAAATAATGAAAAAAATACATCTTTTAAATTAAATATAAATTTATAAAAATAAAATAATTTAAAAAGAGTTTATTGTTATTTGAGATTAAAAAACACTAAAATATTACATTACAATGAATATCTATATTTTAAGATGGGCATGAGCTTTGAACTATAGAATATATATGATGTCAAGTGTTCCTTTGAATGTTGATATTGATATGATTCATGTGTCTTTTTCTAATAGGATGTTAAATTAGGGATATCTAATAAGTTCATTAGTTCTTCTAACATTTAATAAAATTTTTAATATAATATAATTAATAATTTTAGGATTTCAAAAATCTTTAAATAAATAATAATATCTACCACAAATCTAGCAATAAACCAAATATAAAAATTATAGACATTATGATAGAAGATCCTTTTTATATAGCTTACATATATGCGATCTATGGTGATGAGCTCATTAATTCACGTGTTGGAATCTATGCTGATGAACTTAATAGCAATTCAAGTAGAAGGTTGTCTAAAACCTTTTTGAGATTTGAGAAGATGAAACATTGTATTTCTAAGTGTATCAATGAAAATTGCAACTAGCCTTTATAATTTTGTCAAGCACAAAATCATCCATTTATTCTTCACCTCTTAGTTGAATTGGCCTTTCCTTACATATGATTGTGTCTTTCTCCAATTATCTAATCAATCTCTATGTTTTCTTCAAGTGGCATGTCCACCACATCACTACTTAACAAGTAGTTATAAACTATTATCATAAAAAATAAATGTGTATAGTTCTTAGTTTAGTGTTGTTAATTGTTTTAAGGGATGCATTACATCTTAGTAGACCCATGTAACTAGTTGCAAGGTTATATTGAAACATAGAATATTTCTTTGAAGTTGACTTA
>ML802984.1:105778-116002 GCA_009831015.1 Picea engelmannii
AAGCACGCGGAAGAGGAGGGAGGGAAGGAGAGTATCCGGTCCACTTCACGGGCTCCCCCACCCACCTCATCACGAGTCCCCTCATTCACAATTCTAGACTACCTACAGATAGCTCAGCCCAGCCCAGCGATTTGCCCTTTTTTGATATGCATTCATTTGAATTTAATGACTTAATCTCTGTTCAGATTCATTATATTATAATTTAATTTTTTTATTTTTTTTGTTAAAAATTAAACATTTAGTTAACTTAATTCACAGATTGCACAAAAAAATTCAACAGTTTTTAAAATTTCAATTATGCAATACATAAATATGAGATCTATACTTACACTAAACACAATCAGAAGGAAAACAAACACAATTGGAAGGAAAACAATTACACAGTATGAAAAATTGACCTGTTACTTATCACTTTCTCTATATGAGATCTATATTCATATTTATAAAATCAGAAGAAAAACCATAAAAGAAAAACAATTACACAGTAGGAAAAATTGACCTGTTACTTATCACTTTCTCTACATGAGATCTATATTCATATTTATAAAATTATAAGAAAAACCATTACACAGTAGGAAAAATTAACTTAATTTCAATTATGCAATACATAAATATGAGATCTATACTTACACTAGACACAATCAGAAGGAAAACAAACACAATTAGAAGGAAAACAATTACAATTACACAGTAGGAAAAATTGACCTGTTACTAATCACTTTCTCTATATGAGATCTATATTCATATTTATAAAATCAGAAGAAAAACCATTACACAGTAGGAAAAATTGACTTGTTTTTTTTGGAGTGGGAAAATCTATCATAATTCAGAATGTCAAACCAGCAGTGGGAACAATCATCACTGGTTGCTATCGGCTATTGCACACTGACTTATCACAGTTAATTAAGGAAAACCATGTCACCTGAAATAACCAGTTGGTGGTCTGTAAGGGGCAGGGTTCCACTCCTGCCAGATGCCTCTGGGTCTTGGGCCGTTAACCTGTTTCCTTACCTGCTAGAAAGACTAGCTCTTAACCAAACTGAAGCAAAGCAGAAACAGTTTTAGGCCATACTCCAACATCAAACCTTTTATCACTTTCTCTCAACTTATTTAGATTAAACTTACTCAACTCTTTTAATATTAATGAAAATAAAATTCTATGCTTGCATTTGGATTATACTATCTATGAATTTGATATATATAATTTTTTTTTAACATTTTTTTCTGTCCATTTAGAGACTCTTATTTAACTTTCTTAACCTCCTTACATTTTAAGGATAAGGAAAATAGTTAACTCTAAGAAAATGGCAAAAATGTTAGCCTCTATATTTATCTGGATTAAAATTAAATGAGTTTAATTTCTTAGTATCAATGTTTAATTAAATTAGTTTAATTTCTTAGTATCAATGTTTAATGGATTGGATTTGATCCTTGCTTTACATCACTTATTTGCATGCTTTATTGGTTTTTTAGTTGCTTGGTTTCTTAATGTCTTTTTGAGACATAATATTTGAAGGGCATGGAGTTCAATTTTTAGAGTGCTTTTGCTAAAATATTTTTGAATCCTGCAAAGACATTGGTTGCAAGTTGTCACTTAGCATTTGTATGTAATTGTATTTTTGATTCTTGTAACAAGATATTGGTTGTACATTGTAACTTAGCATCTGCATGTAATTGTGGAAGAAAATTAGTTCATATACATGTCTATTGTCTATAAGAATGATCTCAAATTAATTTATTGTTTGATGATGATTATTATTTTAACTATCAATATGATATATTATATTACATTGTAATATGAATTCAAATATATGTCTATTGTCTATAAAAATGATCTCAAATTAATTTATTGTTTGATGATGATTATTGTTTAAACCATTAATAAAATTGCAATTTAAATCAAATATAACAAGTGTAAATTTTATTAAAAAATTAAGAATAAAATAAATTTGTATTCATTATAAATTTTTAAAAAGAACCAATTCAATTTAACTTCAAAATTGAAAATGATTAAACAAAATTGCAATTCAAATCAAATTAATATATTAAGATGTAAATTTTGTAAAAAAATTGGGAATAAAATAAATTTACATTCATTAATTTTTGTTGAAAAGCAGTAATTCAATTTAACTTCAGAGTTGAAAATGACTAAAAATATTTAACCTTTACTTCAACAAAATTAACTAACTTTTCTTACTCTTTTCTCTTATCTTTTTGTTAAATCCTTCTAAATTAAACTAACTTATTTTACTACTTTATATCCATCTAAATTAACCTCTGTATAACTTTCGATTCTTGATGATACCATCTAAAAATCTGCCATATAAAATTTTATCAAAAGAAAATGATTTTTGCCAAATTTATGTCGATATCCTTTAGACTCTGACCTATTAGCAAGAAGGAAAATAGCAAATATGTTAGCCCCTTAAGCCCATCTGCATTAGATTAGCTTAAATTTTTTTAAAGTATAAGTGGCCATGGGATTGGATTCGATCCCTGCTCCTGCAGTTACTCGGCACGTGCTTTCGATCGGGTGTATTGATTGTCTCAACAGTCCAGGCCTGCCTTTTATTGATTGAATTAGGCGAACTGCTCTTGCAGCGAATTCCCCCGCCCGCCCGCCTGACCGCTTTATCTTTCCATCCAGGCCATCGAGCCCAAGTACTTGTTTATCTTTTTGCTAACTTTTGATTGCCTCCAAATTCAAACCGAGAACCAGTCTCTTCTTTGGAGTACAGTGCAAATGATTATGCCTGCCTGGTAACAGTGCCTGTGAAGCTATTTATGCCCGCTCCTCTGCCTTCCCTGTACACCGTCATTCTTAGACCTCGGACTAGCAGATTTAAGGTAATTCTCAGCTCCTTGATATGGATTCTTGCTAATGGTTATAGAGATGCTAGAACTTAGTGTTTTTGGTTGGTTTTAATTGTGGATTGGTTTTAGATGATGATGCAGGAATCAGGCAACGCCAAGGCAGCGGATCATCAGACGATCATGAGCCAGTGCTCCAGGTCGGAACGGAAATCGGCCATGAAGCCACCCGACCAAGTTCTTAAATGCCCACGATGCGATTCCCCCAATACCAAGTTCTGCTACTACAACAATTACAGCCTCACCCAGCCCCGACATTTCTGCAAGACCTGCCGACGTTACTGGACCAAAGGCGGTGCGCTTCGTAACGTTCCCATCGGCGGAGGATGTCGCAAGAACAAGCGACCCAAGCAGCAGCAACACCAAACGGCGGCGGCCGATCAGCCCCGACTTCGACATATCGTCGAAGCGGCGGCGTCGGGTTGTCTGAATAACGATGTCGAGAATGGCGGCTTAAGTCTGTTGCAGAGCTTATCCGCGCCGATGTCGTTTCCCGATAGACTGGGATTGTCTTTTACTCGGCTTCAAGATTCAATGTCGGCGGCGGGAGAACAGCCCGTCTTTGGGTTCGACAATACTACTCCGCCCGCCACAAACACGACGTCGATCCTGCAGAGCAGCTGCCAGGCTTTGGCGAATTTGCCGCCACTGGAAACGACACTTCTCGGCCTTAATCTTCCGACAACGAAGCCCGACACCGTCGGATTCGATATCCCCGCCGCCGACTTGAACTCGTTATTCGAAACCGGCCCACCGGCACCCCAGATCAGTCAGCCGCCACGGGCATCGACATCCTTCAACCTTCTTCCCATGGAGTCTTTGAATAACCTGAACGCCGATTTGCAGTGGCGATTGCAGCAGCAGCAGAGACTGGCCATGATTCTCGCCGCCGCCGACAAGTCCGAGGCCAACAAGGAGAACTCCGCGATCAGGCTCGATATCAAACCCGCCGCCAAGCCCTGCACGGTTTCCTATTATCCGGCGGCGATCTTGAATAGCCGGCTCCCAACTTATACTACATCCGAATCGTGGAACCCAATGTCGGATATTGGCCATGTCGAAGGCTTATATCAAAGTGGGTATTGGAATCCAACTGCCTGGACGTCCGATTTGCAGCAATATATTTCTAATAATCCAGCCGGCGCACTGCCGTGATTTTAAAGGGATCAATCAATAAACAACCATCCTTAACGACGCAGGATCGGATCTCCTCAGGCAGCAGCTGGCTGGTTTATGATCTGGGTCTGATCAGTAATATTCAGATTTTAATTAGTCCTCTTCTTCTTCTGCTTCTGCGTTACAATTTTTTTTGGTTTTTTCAAACGTTTCAAAGTTTGTTACTGTAGATATTAGCTCTAGCTAGCTTTGCTCGCTAGCCAGCTTTTTCCATTCATGTTGGCCTGTGCAGAGATATTGATTACAAAACGTAGAGGGTAGAGGTGTGAATGATAAATTTTGTAAATGGAATTCATAGAAATAGAATAGAAGCAGATAATGCTGCTGTGCAGTTGATATTATATAATGTGTGTTCAGTCTCAAGAAGCAAAAACAAATGGATTTAATAGTGCGGTGTTTCATCAGATCATTTTGATCTGGTTATTGTAGCATCCAGAGGTTTAAAAATAATTTTTTGACTTTCAAATTTGAATAGTTTATGTAGCAGCTTGTTGAGCTTGGCAACAGTGCATATTACAGTCTCATTGATAATGCTTTGAGAAAAAAATATCATGTTTCTATCATATATTGAGTAATRGCTATCCAATAAAATTTGTTATAATACTAGTTTTAATACTATTCATATCATTTTCATTCTTATCATGACCTTATTCATATCATTTTCATGTTTATCATTATCTATCCTATTATTCAGTGATCTATCTCATTATTCAATGTTAAGTTTGTTAAATTTGTTAATAAAATAAAGTTTATTAGTTGATGATGAAGTGCACTGTTGAGATATTTCGTTATATGAAAGATTTTCATATCMTTTTCATTCTTATCAAAACCTTGTTTATATCATTTTCATGTTTATCATTATYTATTTTATTATTCAGTGATCTATYTTATTATTCAATATTAAGTTTGTTAATAAAATAAAATTTGTTAAATTTATTAATAAAATAAAGTTTATTAATTGATGATGRAGTGCACTGTTGASATATTTCATTATGTGAAAGATATTTAGTTATGTGAAGTCATAGGTATATGAGACAGCATAGATACTAGTAGTATATGGTATATGAGRCAGAATAGATATTCTTATTAGTATAATAGTAGTGTTCAATCAGATTAAAAAAAAATTATATTTTAAAAAGAGCAAGTTTTCTAGATTTGAAAATATTAAAAATGTTGTTACTGTACAATGAATATAAAAATTGTATTCAGMTTTTAAAATAAAAAATAAATGGATTGATAATAATATTAAGATGGATAACAATATTAGAAGCAGATCATTTTGCTTACCRGAGGTATACTTGTTTTGAARAGAATTATAAGAATCAGAATAGAGAAGTTTTCAGATTTAAATAATTTATATATAACTGATTGAATTTTGAACAACTTCTTAAATTTGTCAACAAAACAAATAAATAGATTATTGKATTATATCTCCAGAACAAATGATAATAAAATTGATGATATAATTTTATTGTTATTCTTCTSTCTCAGAGATGAAGATTTCTGGTCAAGCACTGTAAATCTAAGCCTTACTGTATATGGATAGGGTTGATATATTTTTGCTATAAAGAKCATCKTCATTGCTTCTTCCTTMATGTGATATATTTCTGTGCATGTGTTGGTAGCAGTTTTTTTTTAGCCCTAACGTACTCCCTGCCTGATGCAGCAATTAGCCATGAATGGCTTTCTGTACATGTGTTGGCAGCAGTTTTTTTTAGCCCTAAYGTACTCCCYGYCTGATGCAGCAATTAGCCATGAATGGCTTTCTTTGCATGTGTTGGCACCAGTTTTTTTAGCCCTAGCGTACTCCCTGCCTGATGCAGCAATTAGCCATGAATGGCACCTCGCGGGACCCATTGTTTTTATCTTTCCATTCATTCCTTCATGCTTTCTGTGCCTGCAAAAGCCTCGTCGACAGGAATAATACCAAAGCAAAGCCAACCCCACCCCACCCCAAATTCCTGAAATTGAGATATAATATAAAACCAAAGTTCCAAATTGGTCAAAAGCTTGAAATGGAGAAGCAAAACCAGTAAATAACTGGAGCCTGAAATCCAAGGGCAGCATCGGGCTCCAAAGATTCGTCCGACCCTCGTTTAAAGTGAAAACAATCATCTCCACTCTCGGCCGAACACAATCGATCTCGACTGATACAGCAAGTCAATATCTATGGGGAATCCAAGGATAAATGCAGACATTGCATGGGTGATTGATTGATTGTTTGCTAAATAATGAAGCTTTGTAGACATTAAGATTCCTGTTTATCTATTGATTTGCTGTTGAAGTACAGCGTGAAAAAGCACAGAATCCATTCCAATCTTGTGTAATTTGTACTGAGCAATGCCTTTGGACAGTCACTAATCATCAGGTCAAGCGTATTGCCCGAGGATCGTTCTTGTTGATTCCCTTCGAGGTGCATGGAATGGAATATGAGATGAATACGAGAGCTCATAAATCATTTTCTTTTCATTGCACAGTCATAGTCTGATCATGAGATTCTCTCCCTCAATGCATCTGCTTGGCGTACTTACCTTTCCACATGGTTATTATATTATAGGGCAGGGTAAATGGATCTTATCTCAATATTTGGGTCTATCATAAGGATTAAAAAATTATTTCCCAAGCTGGGGCAGGGTCATTTGCAATACCACGAGGTTGAAAAGGTTCATTACTTCCAATCAGATTGATATATATGCTGATTTTCATTTGATCAAAGATCACGTTTGAAGTTACTAATTATATATGTTACACCAACTTGCATGTCAGAGATCTGTTGTATGCAATCTTTCTTATCTAGGTTGTAAAGCATTCTCATAAATCTCTCACTGCAATGATTTTTTAAGAATCCGTACTATAATTGTGGTAAATTTATTAATTTTTAAAATATCAATTAAAAATGTTTGGTTATGTTTTATTAAACATTTTAAAATTATAAATGTTTGATTATGTTTTATTAAACATTTTAATATTGTTATTGTTCAGTGGTATTATTTAATTTAAATTAATTCAATTATTATCATTTGATTATTTTACAATTTTAAGAATTTCAAGTTAATATTTTTTAATTTAATTTTAAATTTTTATTTATTTATCTAAAATAAATATTAATCATTTAAATATTTTAATAATATATAACCAATAATAATAATAAGTAGTTATTTGATTGTTAAAGTTTATTAAAATAATGTTCAAATTCTACCAAACACACATATATGAACACATATATATTATTTATGTTTCTAGTAGAATTTGAACATTGTTTTAATTCATGAAAACTAAAAATCTTTATCATTATTCTTACTTTTAATATATATATATATATATATATATATATATATATATATATATATATATATATATATATATATATAACTTTCTCACATTTTCAAATAAGTAATAAAACATTAAGGTGATAATAAAATTTGAGATCATATTACATAAAGTGATAATAAAATTTGAGATCATATTACATTCACTTATTCGTAATAATTTACTTTATATTAAATTATTAAATATTAAATTATTAAATTGTAAAATTAATTTTACAATTTGAATAAAAAGAAGTATTTAACAAAAATAATATTTTTTTATTAATTTCAAAAAAATAATGAATATTTAAACATAAATAAATATTAATAATAAAAAATATTTAAAAATAATATATGAATAAAATTAAAAGACTCATTAAACACCATTTTTTTATTATTTATTTCACTCTTTTATTATTTATTCCTTCAATGTAAATTTTTACTAGTATTTACAACTTGTAAGTTAGTATTACATTTTTAGTCTCATCACATGGGATAAGAATTGAATTTTGGTGGAAGAGTTTGAAAACCTACCTCCCAATCAATCAAACTATTATATTGAGCCTTAGTAAATTTGAAGGGCACGGAAGTAGTCTTATCCATTTATGTGTACACATGTCACAAGACAATTTATTAAAAACCTTTATTTTAATAATGATGGTAGATAAACCCTAAAGACTGAAATATTCCTTTTGTCAAATGAGACTGAGAAAGTTTTGGGTCCATTTTTGCAAGCACACACAAACGACAATTGTGCGCAAACATCCAATAGTTTTGCAAGCGCCTAAGGAGATGCACGAAAGAATATTGTAGTGTGCACAACTGAATGGGTTTTGTTGAGCAGTGCGTCAAGTCTAAAGGAAGTCAAGGGCGCATTTATCTGATTTTTTTTTCCAGTTGAGCTTGTTGATCCGAGTTTTATCAGTTGTGCCAAAAATAAAGAAGAAGCTCTCTAGAAGCAAGAAAGGAATCACCTGGATATCTCCCGAAATGATTATTGCCAGTAGTAGATGAAGACGTGGGGAAACCAGAAGATGAGATGGATAGGGAAGTTAAGATTACCCATGATGCAGAAAGCCTGTGTGGAGCCTTGGAAAGTACCAAAAGTGTGCGAGGTTGTTAGATCAAACAAGTGAGTGGAGAAGAACAATGAAGGATAACACTCCCCAACAGAAAGAGATATATAAGAGAGCTTTGAGCTTAGAAAAGGGGCTGGTGAGACATTCCTCAGTCTCGACCGAGGATTTATATGTCAGTGCTTAGGGTGTTTTGTTGGACATGGTTCTTAAATCCCCTAGTGTTACGAAGGTCAATGCGCGCACACGCATGTATTGAAGCAACAACATTGCATAGCTTAGTGCCAACAATTGGTTCCATTTTCAGGACTAAAGTCTTGTTGAGATTGATGGAGGAAGAGAGAAATGTGGTGGAATCCGTCTACGGAGGAGATTCAAAACTGGATAAAAGAGAAGGAGGACAAGTTTGTCCCATGAGAGACGAAAGGATTACGGGTGAACGAGAAAGAATGGAATGGTATGTATCTTTAATATGATCTACATGAAATTTTTTTCATAGAATTTACATGTTTATTGCATGAATGGTTAAAAAGACAAGCAAAAGTTAACTTGGCTTTATTACCATCGGAGTCGATAGTATGGGATCAAGTGATCCAGATTTTATGAGCAGAACGAAATGAATACAAGTTTATATTATTAACACAGAGATTCAATGAAAAATAACAAAGATACAGTAGAACTTGGCTTCTATTAATAAATAAATATGATGAAACTGTAAAATGCAAACTGAAACAAGCGTACTAGAACGGTGGAGGCTTATCTCTGAGAAGAGATGTGACGGTTGCGCTCATTCGCAAGAATATGATTATAATGCGGATATGAAAGCCTTTTTACAATAAAAATGAATTCCAAAACCCTAGACATCCAAAAACCTAACCCTAAGAGTTGAAGCGCCAAGAGTCATGTGGGCCCCATTGGGGTAAGTTGGTACACCAACTTCCTGGGGTCGTAACTTTTTCATACGATCTTCATTTTAGGCGTACGATATCCCGTTTGAAAGGTCTATCCGAGGAATACACATTATTCCATCAAAATATAGATTTGAATACAATTTGACTATGAAGAGCCCTAAAAACATTGTTTAGGCCCTTAAAATGACCCCAGAAGTTCAGGACCCGAAAACTAGGAAAAAATTACCAAACTAAAAAAATTCCAAGATGATCCAGTTGGAATAGGTGGGTGGCCACCGATATCCACTTGGATCAATCCCCCCCCCTTAGGAATCAATTGTATCCATTTCGTTGAGTTTCCCTATCAGATGAAGAAATTTTTGTTGAATTTGGCCCCGGGTGAGCCACTTTCCTTGGTGTAGGAGTTGCCATGCTTTGCCAACCCAATAAATATGGATCCTATGATGGAGAGTTCCCTTGACCTGTGTGTCCATGATATGACCAGTGAATTCCTATTCCATGCAGTCGGGGTTGAGCTCGGTTGGTGTCAACTATTATGTTATCTCTGAGGTGTCCAATAATGGTGGAAAATATGGTCGAAGGAGATCCACATTGAACACTGGGTGAAAGACAAGGAAGGGGGAATGTTTAGCTCAAAAGAATTATCATCCACATCCTTGGTGATGGTTCAAGGTCCATATTAGAGTGGGCGAAGATTTCGATGGGGCCCTGTAAGGCATTCTTTCTATAAGTGCAACCGAACTTTGACTCCCACCTGAAACTTGTGTGGCACCCAATGTTGATCATGGCACTGCTTGTACTTGGAATTGGACTTCTGTAAAATATCATGAACCTGTTGGCGAATGTGTTGGATATGCTCAATGAACTAGGTGGCTTTGTCAA
>ML802984.1:116052-162669 GCA_009831015.1 Picea engelmannii
GTGTTGTTAATTGTTTTAAGGGATGCATTACATCTTAGTAGACCCATGTAACTAGTTGCAAGGTTATATTGAAACATAGAATATTTCTTTGAAGTTGACTTACTTTTTTGTAATGGATTAAAGTGTGTTTAAGTTTGTATTATGTTTATACTTTTGTTTTTTAATTATAATTAAGTATAGATGTCAGGTGTGTCATACATCTTGTGGTGTTGTAGTGGAGCAAGGAATAAATGCAAAGCTATAGCAGGGAAAGGAAAAAATTGCAGAGCAATGGTAGAGAATAAATGTAGAGCAATGGCAAGGAATAACTATTGAGTAATGGATGAGGATACATGCATATGAATGACAAATAATAACTTGCTAGTGGTTTTCAACATGTAGAAATGGAAAACCATAAACGGTTTATGGTTTTATTATGCATATTTATTCAGTGCTAGGGATGGAGGAAAATAAAGTGTGTAAGTTTTATCTTAGTGTTATGCTGCTGAAATTTCTCCAGAATTATGCTATTGGTAAACACTCTTGTTTAGAGTATAGAGACACTATATTGTAACCATTTGGTTGTTGAATAATACATTGAGTGTGCTTTAGAGTGTGTGTTTTTTTCTCCTTGAAGGATTTACCTAGGGAAATCGTGTTATTAATGGTTTATTGTTTATTTTATTTGTTTGCAACTGTTCTGTTTTAATATTTTTGTACACATTCTTCTCTCATGGATTAGTGTAGGAAGCGTATTCTACAACTCAACTTCCTTTCATTTGGTATCAAAGCCTGATCACCTTGGATCCAAGGTGTTAGGGACAAGGTTTTTTTATCTAATCTTTGTTTGAGTGAGCATTTTCACATAAAGAAATTATGTTGCAAAGAAATGGCAAGCACATCTATATTACAAATGGAGAAGTTTAATGGCATTACTTTGAGTTGTGGACGATCAAGATGGATGATCTTCTCATAGATTGAGATCTATGGGTTGCAGTATCTAGACCAAACTCATTGGTATGAAAGATGAAGAGTGGGCAATGTTTGAGAGAAAGGCATGAAACCTTTTCAACTTTGTTTGGTTGATAAGGTATTATTGAATATTTTTGAAGAAAAAAACACAACAACTCTTTGGAAGAAGTTGGGGAAATTTGTATCCGACTAAATCCTTGGTTAATAAACTTTTTCTGCAAAAAAAATTGTTTTCTTTGAGAATGGGTGATAGTGATTCTGTACTAGATCACTTGAATGCATTTAATACTATTGTGGTTCGGTTATCTTAGTTTGAGTGCAGATGAATGAGGAAGATCGTTGTATGACTCTTTTGTGTTCTTTTCCAAATTCATGAGATAACTCAGTAATGGCCATTGGAATCACTATAAAGATATTGGTGCTTGATGAGGTCATGGATACAAAACTCTTAGAGGAAGTGAGGTGGAAAGCATCTGAATCCATCAATGAGGCCTTGGTTGTTCATGGAATATTGAAGAATAAAAGAAAGAAGAGAGAAAAAGGTAGATCCAAATCCCATGGGAGACATTTAAGTCTCCTGTAAATTCTAAGGAAAAATGTTGGAATTGCGGCAAGGTCGGGCATTTCAAAAGGGAGTGCAAGGAAAAAGAAGAAGAAGAAGGAAAATAATGATTATGATGATGAATCCAAAAAAATATTCTCAAGAGGATGGTGGAGATTCCTTTGATGTGTCTTTGGCAAGTCGTGCAGGCCAGAGTGCATGGATGATCAACCCTAGAGTTTCCTTCCATATGACTTCCCATCGACATTGGATTTTAGTATATGAGAAAGATGATGGTGAGATGGTATAACTTGGTGATGACTCTCCTCTCAACATAGTTGGCTATGGTAGAGTCTTGGTCATATTTCCTAATGGAAAAGTAAAGGGGGTCAATGGATTTTTGCACATTCTGGGTCTGGCATGAAACTTAATATCAATAAGAACACTTTTAAATGATGTGAGTGTATAGGTTGTTTTCTTTAACAAAGGGTGTAATATGGTCCAAGGAGCTATGGTACTTGCTAAGGGTATTCATGTGGGCACTTTGTTACAACTTGATGCATGCACTATTGAGTGTAATAGTTCTTTGATTTCTGCAGTGAAGAGATCTATAGGAACTACACCTTTACAATCAGAACCTTTTAAACAAGCTCTTGCTTCAAAAATCAAGTTACCTGTAGAGAATATAATGATATGGCACTAAAGATTGGGTCATATAGGTGAGAAGGGCCTATGGACCTTGAAAAACAAAATTTTTATTGATGGATTGAATGATTGTTCTCTTGAATTTGATTTTTACAAGCACTGCATATATGGAAAACATATAACCATGTTCAATTTTATTCTAGTTTTCACAAATATTTTGGGTTGTTGGACTTAATCCATTATGGTGTATTTGGTCTAGTTAAAGTTCCTTCTATTTATAAGGCTTTGTATTATGTGACATTCATTGATGATTATTCTAGAAGACATGGGTATATTTGATTATAACTAAATCTGAGGTTTTTAGTTGGTTTGAGGAGCTTAAAACTCTCTTGGAAAATTACACTAGTAGGAAGATTAAGGTGATGAGGAATGATAATGGTGGTGAGTTTTGTTCTACATAGTTTGATAAGTTTTGTAAGGAGAATGACATTCAAAGACATATGACAACTCCATATACCCCTTAATAGAATGGAGTTGTAGAACAAATGAATAGAATGTTGATGGAGAGAGCCAAGAATATGCTYAGTGGAGTAGGCTTAGAGAAGAAGTTCTAAGCAGAAACAATTGMTACTACATGTTACTTGATTAACAAGTCTCCCAYATCAACTCTTGTGGATAAGACCCGTATGGAGGTTTGGACAGGAAAGAAGCCCCCACTTTAGCACCTTCATGTTTTTGGTTGTGAGGCATATRCTCATGTACCTAAGGAGAAGTGGTCAAAATTGGATAACAAGGCTWTGAAATGTATCTTCATCAATTATGGCATTGGTGTGAAAGGGTACAAGCTTTGGGATCTTATGGCTRRAAAAGTTTTGTATAGYGGGAATGTTATTTTCAAACAAGTTAAGTCTCCTCYCAGAGTAGTGCAACTAGAAGAGGATRAGAAGAAGTYACYGGTTTAGCTACCACCCAAGATAGAGAAAGATGAACTAGAAAATGAATAARAATTTCATGATGAACCTGATGAGGATGAGGATTCACAGAGAGTTCAGAAGACAAGGAARAAACTCCACCTCAAACTTTAARGAGGTTCACTCKACAAAGAAAACCAAATAGACATAATTATATAATTATATTGTGAGAAACCATTTTGAAGATGAAAAAGATATGATTTGTAAAATGATATAGATTTTGATTTTTTTTATAAATTTAAAATAATAATAATAAATATAATATTTATTAAATTAATAAAAAAAAATGTTGTCACTATACCTATTTTTAAATATATACACTAACATGCTTGTGTCTCATGACCAACTCTAAAATACTAATGATAACAAAGAATTTGACCTTCCAATTTCATAACCACATCCAAATGAAAATGAAATGAATGTTTCCTGTTTAAAAAAGTTTTTCTACTGAACACTTGAAACTCATTCCACTTCCGACAATCACTCCACAATCCCTAACCCGACACGACATTCAAAGTCAATCAAAGACCGACACTGTGGATAAAACCTGTGTCCAGGAAACATTAAAAACCGTCGACAGCACCGTGTGTGACTGCTCTAAAAGATTCCGTCGGCTAACGTAACAATGCGCATTGACGATGAATATGATCATCAAATGATAGGGGAAGTCAATCAATTTCCGTTAGAGCGCCAATAATACAACCGGGAATGACATGATGATTGTCCGGCGACAATGGACGGCAGACGGTCAATAGAAATCGGGCATGGGGGCGTCAAAACAGCGAGGGCGCTCGAAGGCGTGGGGACACAAGAGCCGGAAAAGCTCGAAATCCCGCGAACAAACTCTGAATTCTACGATATACAAATACTGAATTGGACTTGATTGTGATAACAGACGGCCACGTAGAGTTCACAAATGACGCGTGCAACAGTTGGCTTGCTACTGACTGTGGTGGGGTGGGAAAGCACGCGGAAGAGGAGGGAGGGAAGGAGAGTATCCGGTCCACTTCACGGGCTCCCCCACCCACCTCATCACGAGTCCCCTCATTCACAATTCTAGACTACCTACAGATAGCTCAGCCCAGCCCAGCGATTTGCCCTTTTTTTTATATGCATTCATTTGAATTTAATGACTTAATCTCTGTTCAGATTCATTATATTATAATTTAATTTTTTTGTTAAAAATTAAACATTTAGTTAACTTAATTCACAGATTGCACAAAAAAAATTCAACAGTTTCTAAAATTTCAATTATGCAATACATAAATATGAGATCTATACTTACACTAAACACAATCAGAAGGAAACAATCACAATTAGAAGGAAAACAATTACACAGTAGGAAAAATTGACCGATTACTTATCACTTTCTCTGCATGAGATTTATATTCATATTTATAAAATCAGAAGAAAAACCATTACATTGTAGGAAAAATTGACCTGTTTTTTTGGAGTGGGAAAATCTATCATAACTCAGAATGTCAAACCAGCAGTGGGAACAGTCATCACTGGTTGCTATCGGCTATTGCAGGCTGACTTATCACAGTTAATTAAGGAAAACCATGTCACCTGAAAAAACCAGCTGGTGGTCTATAAGGGGCAGGCTTCCACTCCTGCTAGATACTTCTGGGTCTTGGGCCGTTAACCTGTTTCCTTACCTCCTAAAAAGACTAGCTCTTAACCAAACAAAAGCAAAGCAGAAACAGTTTTAGGCCATACTCCAGGACCAGAGCTTTTATCACTTTCTCTTAACTTATTTAGATTAAACTTACTTAACTCTTTTAATATTAATGAAAATAAAATTCTATGATTGCATTTGGATTATACTATCTATGAATTTGATATATATAATTTTTTTTAACATTTTTTTCTGTCCATTTAGAGACTCTTATTTAACTTTCTTAACCTCCTTACATTTTAAGATAGATATATATATAATTTTTTTTTAACATTTTTTTTTTCTGTCCATTTAGAGACTCTTATTTAATTTTCTTAACCTCTTTACATTTTAAGGATAAGGAAAATAGTTAACTCTAAGAAAATGGCAAAAATGTTAGCCCCTATATTTATCTGGATTAAAATTAAATTAGTTTAATTTCTTAGTATCAATGTTTAATTAAATTAGTTTAATTTCTTAGTATCAATGTTTAATGGATCGGATTTGATCCTTGCTCTACATCACTTATTTGCATGCTTTATTGGTTTTTTAGTTGCTTGGCTTCTTAATGTCTTTTTGAGACATAATATTTGAAGGGCATGGAGTTCAATTTTTAGAGTGCTTTTGCTAAAATATTTTTGAATCCCGCAAAGACATTGGTTGCAAGTTGTCACTTAGCATTTGTATGTAATTGTGTTTTTGCCTCTTGTAACAAGATATTGGTTGTAGATTGTAACTTAGCATCTGCATGTACTTGTGGAAGAAAATTAGTTCATATACATGTTTATTGTCTATAAGAATGATCTCAAATTAATTTATTGTTTGATGATGATTATTATTTTAACTATCAATATGATATATCATATTACATTGTAATGTGAATTCAAATATATGTCTATTGTCTATAAAAATGATCTCAAATTAATTTATTGTTTGATGATAATTATTGTTTTAACCATTAATAAAATTGCAATTTAAATCAAATATAACAAGTGTAAATTTTGTTAAAAAATTGAGAATAAAATAAATTTGTATTCATTATAAATTAAAAAAAAAACCAATTCAATTTAACTTCAAAATTGAAAATGACTAAATACAATTGCAATTCAAATCAAATTAATATATTAAGATCTAAATTTTGTAAACAATTGAGAATAAAATAAATTTACATTCATTAAATTTTTTTGAAAAACAGTAATTCAATTTAACTTCAAAGTTGAAAATTACTTAAAAATATTTAACCTTTACTTCAACAAAATTAACTAACTTTTCTTACTCTTTTCTCTTATCTTTTTGTTAAATCCATCTAAATTAAACTAACTTATTTTACTAATTTATATCCATCTAAATTAACCTCTGTATAACTTTCGATTCTTGATGATACCATCTATAAATCTGCCATATAAAATTTTATCAAAAGAAAATGATTTTTGCCAAATTTATGTCGATATCCTTTAGACTCTGACCTATTAGCAAGAAGGAAAATAGCAAATATGTTAGCCCCTTAAGCCCATCTGCATTAGATTAGCTTAAATTTTTTTAAAGTATAAGTGGCCATGGGATTGGATTCGATCCCTGCTCCTGCAGTTACTCGGCACGTGCTTTCGATCGGGTGTATTGATTGTCTCAACAGTCCAGGCCTGCCTTTTATTGATTGAATTAGGCGAACTGCTCTTGCAGCGAATTCCCCCGCCCGCCCGCCTGACCGCTTTATCTTTCCATCCAGGCCATCGAGCCCAAGTACTTGTTTATCTTTTTGCTAACTTTTGATTGCCTCCAAATTCAAACCGAGAACCAGTCTCTTCTTTGGAGTACAGTGCAAATGATTATGCCTGCCTGGTAACAGTGCCTGTGAAGCTATTTATGCCCGCTCCTCTGCCTTCCCTGTACACCGTCATTCTTAGACCTCGGACTAGCAGATTTAAGGTAATTCTCAGCTCCTTGATATGGATTCTTGCTAATGGTTATAGAGATGCTAGAACTTAGTGTTTTTGGTTGGTTTTAATTGTGGATTGGTTTTAGATGATGATGCAGGAATCAGGCAACGCCAAGGCAGCGGATCATCAGACGATCATGAGCCAGTGCTCCAGGTCGGAACGGAAATCGGCCATGAAGCCACCCGACCAAGTTCTTAAATGCCCACGATGCGATTCCCCCAATACCAAGTTCTGCTACTACAACAATTACAGCCTCACCCAGCCCCGACATTTCTGCAAGACCTGCCGACGTTACTGGACCAAAGGCGGTGCGCTTCGTAACGTTCCCATCGGCGGAGGATGTCGCAAGAACAAGCGACCCAAGCAGCAGCAACACCAAACGGCGGCGGCCGATCAGCCCCGACTTCGACATATCGTCGAAGCGGCGGCGTCGGGTTGTCTGAATAACGATGTCGAGAATGGCGGCTTAAGTCTGTTGCAGAGCTTATCCGCGCCGATGTCGTTTCCCGATAGACTGGGATTGTCTTTTACTCGGCTTCAAGATTCAATGTCGGCGGCGGGAGAACAGCCCGTCTTTGGGTTCGACAATACTACTCCGCCCGCCACAAACACGACGTCGATCCTGCAGAGCAGCTGCCAGGCTTTGGCGAATTTGCCGCCACTGGAAACGACACTTCTCGGCCTTAATCTTCCGACAACGAAGCCCGACACCGTCGGATTCGATATCCCCGCCGCCGACTTGAACTCGTTATTCGAAACCGGCCCACCGGCACCCCAGATCAGTCAGCCGCCACGGGCATCGACATCCTTCAACCTTCTTCCCATGGAGTCTTTGAATAACCTGAACGCCGATTTGCAGTGGCGATTGCAGCAGCAGCAGAGACTGGCCATGATTCTCGCCGCCGCCGACAAGTCCGAGGCCAACAAGGAGAACTCCGCGATCAGGCTCGATATCAAACCCGCCGCCAAGCCCTGCACGGTTTCCTATTATCCGGCGGCGATCTTGAATAGCCGGCTCCCAACTTATACTACATCCGAATCGTGGAACCCAATGTCGGATATTGGCCATGTCGAAGGCTTATATCAAAGTGGGTATTGGAATCCAACTGCCTGGACGTCCGATTTGCAGCAATATATTTCTAATAATCCAGCCGGCGCACTGCCGTGATTTTAAAGGGATCAATCAATAAACAACCATCCTTAACGACGCAGGATCGGATCTCCTCAGGCAGCAGCTGGCTGGTTTATGATCTGGGTCTGATCAGTAATATTCAGATTTTAATTAGTCCTCTTCTTCTTCTGCTTCTGCGTTACAATTTTTTTTGGTTTTTTCAAACGTTTCAAAGTTTGTTACTGTAGATATTAGCTCTAGCTAGCTTTGCTCGCTAGCCAGCTTTTTCCATTCATGTTGGCCTGTGCAGAGATATTGATTACAAAACGTAGAGGGTAGAGGTGTGAATGATAAATTTTGTAAATGGAATTCATAGAAATAGAATAGAAGCAGATAATGCTGCTGTGCAGTTGATATTATATAATGTGTGTTCAGTCTCAAGAAGCAAAAACAAATGGATTTAATAGTGCGGTGTTTCATCAGATCATTTTGATCTGGTTATTGTAGCATCCAGAGGTTTAAAAATAATTTTTTGACTTTCAAATTTGAATAGTTTATGTAGCAGCTTGTTGAGCTTGGCAACAGTGCATATTACAGTCTCATTGATAATGCTTTGAGAAAAAAATATCATGTTTCTATCATATATTGAGTAATGGCTATCCAATAAAATTTGTTATAATACTAGTTTTAATACTATTCATATCATTTTCATTCTTATCATGACCTTATGCACTGTTGAGATATTTCGTTATATGAAAGATTTTCATATCCTTTTCATTCTTATCAAAACCTTGTTTATATCATTTTCATGTTTATCATTATTTATTTTATTATTCAGTGATCTATTTTATTATTCAATATTAAGTTTGTTAATAAAATAAAATTTGTTAAATTTATTAATAAAATAAAGTTTATTAATTGATGATGGAGTGCACTGTTGAGATATTTCATTATGTGAAAGATATTTAGTTATGTGAAGTCATAGGTATATGAGACAGCATAGATACTAGTAGTATATGGTATATGAGACAGAATAGATATTCTTATTAGTATAATAGTAGTGTTCAATCAGATTAAAAAAAAATTATATTTTAAAAAGAGCAAGTTTTCTAGATTTGAAAATATTAAAAATGTTGTTACTGTACAATGAATATAAAAATTGTATTCAGCTTTTAAAATAAAAAATAAATGGATTGATAATAATATTAAGATGGATAACAATATTAGAAGCAGATCATTTTGCTTACCAGAGGTATACTTGTTTTGAAAAGAATTATAAGAATCAGAATAGAGAAGTTTTCAGATTTAAATAATTTATATATAACTGATTGAATTTTGAACAACTTCTTAAATTTGTCAACAAAACAAATAAATAGATTATTGTATTATATCTCCAGAACAAATGATAATAAAATTGATGATATAATTTTATTGTTATTCTTCTGTCTCAGAGATGAAGATTTCTGGTCAAGCACTGTAAATCTAAGCCTTACTGTATATGGATAGGGTTGATATATTTTTGCTATAAAGATCATCTTCATTGCTTCTTCCTTAATGTGATATATTTCTGTGCATGTGTTGGCAGCAGTTTTTTTAGCCCTAATGTACTCCCCGCCTGATGCAGCAATTAGCCATGAATGGCTTTCTTTGCATGTGTTGGCACCAGTTTTTTTAGCCCTAGCGTACTCCCTGCCTGATGCAGCAATTAGCCATGAATGGCACCTCGCGGGACCCATTGTTTTTATCTTTCCATTCATTCCTTCATGCTTTCTGTGCCTGCAAAAGCCTCGTCGACAGGAATAATACCAAAGCAAAGCCAACCCCACCCCACCCCAAATTCCTGAAATTGAGATATAATATAAAACCAAAGTTCCAAATTGGTCAAAAGCTTGAAATGGAGAAGCAAAACCAGTAAATAACTGGAGCCTGAAATCCAAGGGCAGCATCGGGCTCCAAAGATTCGTCCGACCCTCGTTTAAAGTGAAAACAATCATCTCCACTCTCGGCCGAACACAATCGATCTCGACTGATACAGCAAGTCAATATCTATGGGGAATCCAAGGATAAATGCAGACATTGCATGGGTGATTGATTGATTGTTTGCTAAATAATGAAGCTTTGTAGACATTAAGATTCCTGTTTATCTATTGATTTGCTGTTGAAGTACAGCGTGAAAAAGCACAGAATCCATTCCAATCTTGTGTAATTTGTACTGAGCAATGCCTTTGGACAGTCACTAATCATCAGGTCAAGCGTATTGCCCGAGGATCGTTCTTGTTGATTCCCTTCGAGGTGCATGGAATGGAATATGAGATGAATACGAGAGCTCATAAATCATTTTCTTTTCATTGCACAGTCATAGTCTGATCATGAGATTCTCTCCCTCAATGCATCTGCTTGGCGTACTTACCTTTCCACATGGTTATTATATTATAGGGCAGGGTAAATGGATCTTATCTCAATATTTGGGTCTATCATAAGGATTAAAAAATTATTTCCCAAGCTGGGGCAGGGTCATTTGCAATACCACGAGGTTGAAAAGGTTCATTACTTCCAATCAGATTGATATATATGCTGATTTTCATTTGATCAAAGATCACGTTTGAAGTTACTAATTATATATGTTACACCAACTTGCATGTCAGAGATCTGTTGTATGCAATCTTTCTTATCTAGGTTGTAAAGCATTCTCATAAATCTCTCACTGCAATGATTTTTTAAGAATCCGTACTATAATTGTGGTAAATTTATTAATTTTTAAAATATCAATTAAAAATGTTTGGTTATGTTTTATTAAACATTTTAAAATTATAAATGTTTGATTATGTTTTATTAAACATTTTAATATTGTTATTGTTCAGTGGTATTATTTAATTTAAATTAATTCAATTATTATCATTTGATTATTTTACAATTTTAAGAATTTCAAGTTAATATTTTTTAATTTAATTTTAAATTTTTATTTATTTATCTAAAATAAATATTAATCATTTAAATATTTTAATAATATATAACCAATAATAATAATAAGTAGTTATTTGATTGTTAAAGTTTATTAAAATAATGTTCAAATTCTACCAAACACACATATATGAACACATATATATTATTTATGTTTCTAGTAGAATTTGAACATTGTTTTAATTCATGAAAACTAAAAATCTTTATCATTATTCTTACTTTTAATATATATATATATATATATATATATATATATATATATATATATATATATATATATATATATATAACTTTCTCACATTTTCAAATAAGTAATAAAACATTAAGGTGATAATAAAATTTGAGATCATATTACATAAAGTGATAATAAAATTTGAGATCATATTACATTCACTTATTCGTAATAATTTACTTTATATTAAATTATTAAATATTAAATTATTAAATTGTAAAATTAATTTTACAATTTGAATAAAAAGAAGTATTTAACAAAAATAATATTTTTTTATTAATTTCAAAAAAATAATGAATATTTAAACATAAATAAATATTAATAATAAAAAATATTTAAAAATAATATATGAATAAAATTAAAAGACTCATTAAACACCATTTTTTTATTATTTATTTCACTCTTTTATTATTTATTCCTTCAATGTAAATTTTTACTAGTATTTACAACTTGTAAGTTAGTATTACATTTTTAGTCTCATCACATGGGATAAGAATTGAATTTTGGTGGAAGAGTTTGAAAACCTACCTCCCAATCAATCAAACTATTATATTGAGCCTTAGTAAATTTGAAGGGCACGGAAGTAGTCTTATCCATTTATGTGTACACATGTCACAAGACAATTTATTAAAAACCTTTATTTTAATAATGATGGTAGATAAACCCTAAAGACTGAAATATTCCTTTTGTCAAATGAGACTGAGAAAGTTTTGGGTCCATTTTTGCAAGCACACACAAACGACAATTGTGCGCAAACATCCAATAGTTTTGCAAGCGCCTAAGGAGATGCACGAAAGAATATTGTAGTGTGCACAACTGAATGGGTTTTGTTGAGCAGTGCGTCAAGTCTAAAGGAAGTCAAGGGCGCATTTATCTGATTTTTTTTTCCAGTTGAGCTTGTTGATCCGAGTTTTATCAGTTGTGCCAAAAATAAAGAAGAAGCTCTCTAGAAGCAAGAAAGGAATCACCTGGATATCTCCCGAAATGATTATTGCCAGTAGTAGATGAAGACGTGGGGAAACCAGAAGATGAGATGGATAGGGAAGTTAAGATTACCCATGATGCAGAAAGCCTGTGTGGAGCCTTGGAAAGTACCAAAAGTGTGCGAGGTTGTTAGATCAAACAAGTGAGTGGAGAAGAACAATGAAGGATAACACTCCCCAACAGAAAGAGATATATAAGAGAGCTTTGAGCTTAGAAAAGGGGCTGGTGAGACATTCCTCAGTCTCGACCGAGGATTTATATGTCAGTGCTTAGGGTGTTTTGTTGGACATGGTTCTTAAATCCCCTAGTGTTACGAAGGTCAATGCGCGCACACGCATGTATTGAAGCAACAACATTGCATAGCTTAGTGCCAACAATTGGTTCCATTTTCAGGACTAAAGTCTTGTTGAGATTGATGGAGGAAGAGAGAAATGTGGTGGAATCCGTCTACGGAGGAGATTCAAAACTGGATARAAGAGAAGGAGGACRAGTTTGTCCCATGAGAGACGAAAGGATTACGGGTGAAYGAGAAAGAATGGAATGGTATGTATCTTTAATATGATCTACATGAAMTTTTTTTCATAGAATTTACATGTTTATTGCATGAATGGTTAAAAAGACAAGCAAAAGTTAACTTGGCTTTATTACCATCGGAGTCGATAGTATGGGATCAAGTGATCCAGATTTTATGAGCAKAACGAAATGAATACAAGTTTATATTATTAACACAGAGATTCAATGAAAAATAACAAAGAWACAGTAGAACTTGGCTTCTATTAATAAATAAATATGATGAAACTGTAAAATGCAAACTGAAACAAGCKTACTAGAAYGGTGGAGGCTTATCTCTGAGAAGAGATSTGACGGTTGYGCTCATTCGCAAGAATATGATTATAATGCGGATATGAAAGCCTTTTTACAATAAAAATGAATTCCAAAACCCTAGACATCCAAAAACCTAACCCTAAGAGTTGAAGCGCCAAGAGTCATGTGGGCCCCATTGGRGTAAGTTGGTACACCAACTTCCTGGSGTCGTAACTTTTTCATACGATCTTCATTTTAGGCGTACGATAKCCCGTTTGAAAGGTCTATCCGAGGAATACACATTATTCCATCAAAATATAGMTTTGAATACAATTTGACTAYGAAGAGCCCTAAAAACATTGTTTAGKCCCTTAAAAYGACCCCAGAAGTTCAGRACCCGAAAACTAGGAAAAAATTRCCAAACTAAAAAAATTCCAAGATGATCCAGTTGGAATAGGTGGGTGGCCACCRATATCCACTTGGATCAATCCCCCCCCCTTAKGAATCAATKGTATCCATTTCGTTGAGTTTCCCTATCAGATGAAGAAATTTTTGTTGAATTTGGCCCCGGGTGAGCCACTTTCCTTGGTGTAGGAGTTGCCATGCTTTGCCAACCCAATAAATATGGATCCTATGATGGAGAGTTCCCTTGACYTGTGTGTCCATGATATGAYCAGTGAATTCCTATTCCATGCAGTCGGGGTTGAGCTCGGTTGGTGTCAACTATTATGTTATCTCTGAGGTGTCCAATAATGGTGGAAAATATGGTCGAAGGAGATCCACATTGAACACTGGGTGAAAGMCAAGGAAGGGGGAATGTTTAGCTCAAAAKAATTATCATCCACATCCTTGGTGATGGTTCAAGGTCCATATTAGAGTGGGCGAAGATTYCGATGGGGCCCTGTAAGGCATTCTTTCTATAAGTGCAACCKAACTTTGACTCCCACCTGAAACTTGTGTGGCACCCAATGTTGATCATGGCACTGCTTGTACTTGGAATTGGACTTCTGTAAAATATCATGAACCTGTTGGCGAATGTGTTGGATATGCTCAATGAACTAGGTGGCTTTGTCAACTTCAGTTTGAGCATGGGACAAGTTTGCTAGGGTGGTCACAAGGGGTAGTGCAACATCCATGAGACCTAATGGTTGAAATCCCAATCCCACCTGAAAGGGTTTGTGGCGAGTTGATCTATGTATGGATATGTTGTAGTTGTGCTAAAAATAGGGAAGACTCTCATCCCATGTGCAGGGGTGCTTGGAATTGTACATGCGAAAGATATGCATGATCATCTAGTTGATGACCTCGGTTTGGCCATCCGTTTGGGGGTGGGAGGTAATTGATTTGGTGAGCTTGGTGTCCAACAGTTACCAGAGGCTCGACCATAATGTGTTGAGGAAACAATTTTCCCAATCTAAGATAATGATTTGTGGTATCCCAAAATATACCCTCACTAGTTCAAAAAATATCTTGGTAGTGGCCTCCGCTATGATGCTCTTCTTGCAAGCGGCCAGAATCACCATCTTGGAAAAGAGATCAATAACCACAAAAACACAATCATTTCCCCAGTTGGTGGATGGAAAGCCCAACATGTAGTCCATTGAGATGGATTCCTAGGTCCTGTCAGGAGTAGGCACAGGGGTGTACATGCCTTGTTTCTTAATGGCCAGTTTGGAAATAACGCAGGAAGTGCATGACCTGATATACTTGCTGACATCTTGTTGAAGTTTCGGCCAGTAGAAATGCCACTGTATTTTCTACGCTGAAGTGTCCATCCACCCAATTGTATTGGGATTCCCAAATCATCTTCGTTCGCTTTCTTGATGGAACACAGAGATGTCCTAAATGGCACAACAACCCATCATGAACATGGAAATTAGTGACAGTTGTGTTTGCGCCCAACATCTAGTAGGTGGAGGCAAAGTAAGGATATTTATCATAGAGTTGGGGTCATTTGAAGGTCTCATGGCCACAAGACTCTAACACTTTGGTGAGTTCCGCGACTAGAGGTCGATTGAGGCAATCAACGATGTGGTTGTTACTTCATATCTTATACTTGATTTTTAGGTGGAACTGCTATAAGTATGTGGACCACTTATGATGGTGGAATTTATGCAATTTTCCTTGTGTCTGCATGAATTATAGTGGCTTATGATCAATGTGGATTACTATCTCCTTCCCGAGAATATAATGCCTCTATTGGTGGCAGGTTTGTGCAATGGAGTACATTTCTTTTTCGTAAGTAGGGTACTTACGAACAACATCTGATAGTGTCTCACTATGATATGCCATGGGGTGTCTGTGCTGAGTGAGAATTGTGCCCACAACATAGTCTAAAGCATCTATCTCTATCTCAAAGAGATGTTGCGGGTCGAGTAATGAAAGCACTGGGGATGATCACAAACACTGCTTCAAATCATCGAACACTTGTTGTTGGGACAAGCCCCACACGAAATTTTCCTTACCACCACCCCTAGTTACTTGGACGAGGGCACATGTCATATGGGTGAATCCCAACGAACTTGAAGTAGAAATTGGCAAGGCCTAAGAAGCTCCAAAGCTCAGTCCACGTGGTTGGGATTAGCCAATCACGGATGACCTGGATCTTGGTTGGATCCACATGAAAACCATGTTTATGAACAATGTAGCCTAGGTATTGGACCATGTCCATGTCGAAGGAGCATTTTTCCAAGTTGGCATATAGCTTGTGTTGTCACAGAGTGTGCATAACTTGCTGAATATGTTGCAAGTGTTCTGCCCAAGTCTTGATGTAAATGAGGATGTCATCTAGATACACCACTACAAAATAATTGGTGAAAGGACGCAAGATATCATGCATCATCCTCATGAAAGTTGTTGGTGCATTTGACCAAGCGTTCAAGTACCGATTCCTAACTGTGATTTTATTTAGGGCTTGATAATCAATGAAGAGTTGCCAAGTCCTGTCTTTCTTCTGCACAAGCACGATTGGGCTTCCACAAGGTGATGATCTGGGTCGAATGTGCCCTTTTTGGAGTATTTCTTGGATTTGACGTTTGATCTCCTCATTTTGTAACAGAGAGTGGTGATAGACTGGCCCATTGGGTAGCGGTGCACTGGGGGTTAGATCGATGGAATGCTTGACCTAACAGTGTAGAGGTACCCCAGTAGGTGAGGAGAATGCCTTTGTATTCTTCTATGACCTTATCTACTTGCTTCTGCTGCATGGAGAGGTCGACCATGGAGGCCATGGATGTGACTGCAATCTTTTTCTCACTCTGAGAGCGAATCATGAAGAAGAAAAAATTCCTAGTCTGAGAGATGACCTTCCTGCATTGCTTGGCAGAGATCAAGGAAATGGCACTAAGTGGGACTACCTCGGGTATCCTGTACAATTTCCTATTCAAAGTAATAATAACACTACGAGACCTAGACTCATATATAGCATGACGTTTCCATAAATAAGGTTGGCCCAAAAGAACATAAAAAAGTTCAATGGGAGAAAAATCACACAATACCTCATATTTGAAAGGATTGATGTCATAGGACATGAAACACTGTTGGCTGACACGGAGATCAATTATGTTGGCCCTTGACCAAGTTTTGAGGAACACTTGGTCATATTTGACCATTTTTGGGACTTCGATAGCCTGTCAAAGATGGAGCACCAAGCGAAGCAGAGATCACGGGATCTCGGCCCACTTTGGGCCTCTTTTAGGGTTTTGGGTTAATGTAATGGGAAAGGGATGTTGGCCCATGGGTTTACCCATGCTTAGGCCCACTTTTGTAATCTATAAATAGATACTAAGGCAATGTAAGAGCGGAGGGGATGGCTTAGTGCTCGTAATTAGATCTGTGTGATCGGATGTGGATTGTAAAAGCTCTGTGCATGATTGTAAGAGGCTTGCAGGGCTAAGTGCAAGTTGTTGTAGGAGGTTTGGAAAGGATTTGTGATAAAGCGCAAGGAAGAAGGATCTAGCGAGATGTGTAGTTCTTCTGTCCTGTGCAGAGTAAGGATTGTTGAGGCTCAGTGCTGTAACTACTTGACCGAGATAATAAAGAAGAAGAGTTGGTGGACGTAGCCCCAGGGTGGGGGTGAACCACGTAAATCTATGTGTCATGCTTTGTGTTGTTTCTTACATGTGTTGTCCCTCTCTTGCTAAGTGCTATGACATGTTTAGATAGATTTACTTATGATTTGTGCTTATTAGATGTGTATGAATAATAGATCTGATGTGTACGAGGATGCTTAGTGCTGATATACTAGATTTGATCTGTTTTACTATTACTAAGTGCTGAAATACCTTGGATCTAAGTGAATACTGCGATGCTCTGTGCTTTTTGCGAAGTATAATAAGGGTTGAATATTGATGAATGATCGATGCTAAGTACTCTATAAGATATTTAATCACAGATCTATGTCCCAGCTAAGGTTGCAGACACTTGAGTCCTACAACCACCCCTGCCTCTACCTCAGGTGAGACTTCATCTGCTTCGCAGGTGTTGTCGAAAGGGCCGATAGTTAGGGTTTTTTTGGTGCTCTCTTGTAGTGTTGAACCCTGGGTTTGCCCCTGTGCCAACAAATGGTTTCGTTGTCAGGACCTGAAATTGTGATTGTTGGGAACTGAGGAAGAAGAAACTTTGTACAAAAGAAATCTCTATGCGTAGATATGTTTCCTTAGTGTGCAACTTTTTACTCGACCTGTGAAGCTTTGTGCCAGGAATAAGGTCAGATATGAAGAAAGGAAGATCAGATCTGAAGAAAAGAAGCGAGATCTGAATACTCTGTTCTCTGAGAAAAGTAAAAAGTGGAAATTTCGGAAAGAAAGAGGTAAGATCTGCAAAAAATAGGTAAGATCTATAAGCTCTGTGCTCTAATAAAGGTAAGAATAGTCAAAAGTTTTTAGATCTGGAAGCTTTGTGCTCTGTAGAAGTAAGACAAGTGAATTTTTTTTTCTTTCTAGAGTATGGATCTAGGTATGATTGATAGATTCTATCCTAGCTTGAAAACTAGGGCTTTGATAGATGAAAGAAAGTTTGATATGAATAAATCTGATAAGCATAATGATAGATATGTTATAACTATGCATAGAAAGAATGTTTGGAATAACAAATGGATGCAAGATTCTAGAAATAATTTTTTACAGGCTAGCTACCATGATCCTGGAGCGCAGTACAGGAAAAGTTGGGGATCATTGAAGAGAAAGAGAGGATTAACTCTTTGTTACAATTGCAGAAGACCAGGACATCTTGCTAAGGAATGCTCTAGTGGAAAACCTAGTTGCCTCTGTTGTAAGGCTATGGACCATGAAGTACTGGATTGCCCTAGAATGATTTCTAGACTTGAAAATATGAATATGGAGCAAGCAAACCTTGAAAGAGATAAATATATTAAGATTATAGAAGAACCCCAGAAAGAATCAGAGATTATGTTGCTGCAAATGAAAGAAACCCTGAATGAACATAAAGATGCTAGTTTGTCAGAGATCTTCAACGAAAAGGAGAAAATCGAAGTAAGAATAAGAGACTTTGACATTGAATGTGCTCTGGATGAGGAAACATAGATGAACATTATGACATAAATCACTTGGGAAACCCTAGGAAGGCCTGCTATGGTTCCTTCACTGGGAAAAATAGGGTTGTTTAAAGGAAAAATGGTAACCCTATGTGGCAGGATTACCTAGATAGCTATGAGTACCCATGGAGTTTCGATAGAGGAAGAATTCAAAGTTATTAAATCTATTGAGGACCGTGCCCCATTTCCATATTTGTTAGGCAAGATTTGGATTGAAAAAGACCAGATCCAAAGAAAAGAAGAAAAGGAATCCCTAGAACAGAAGAAGAAAGAACTCATGGAATTTATGACTAGAAGGATCTCCTACTTGATGGAAGAACAAGAGAACAGATCTAAGCTATTGGACACTAGGGACTTGGATGTCGAAGCTATAAGAGCATTGGAGGAACCACAGAAGATTGAAATACCTAATCCATATGTTGAAGGAGTATTACCCTCAGATCTAAAGAAAGAACCTCAGCAATGTGAAGTGACTATGCCCAAGGAAAATAAGAATCAGAACGAGAAAAGAACTATTGAGACGAAGCTCATGGGAAAGAAAGATAGAAAGTTAAGTAAAAAGAGAGCTAAGATCGATAGGCTACAGAAAATTCCAGAGGGAGCCTCGCAGAATTTGAGCTTCGTCGGGATATCAGAACAATGACATATGGCACTTTGCCGTGGCGAAGCAATATAGCCATTGGAGGCCAATATATCTGTTCGACTGCCACTCTGAACGGATCAAAAAGCATTAAAGGATCACCGCCAGACTGTCAGACCTCACCATAACGGACAGATCTACGATAATGGAAGCCTCATAACCGTTACAAGAAGATCATTGACAAATTTCCTATTTAGCTCGTCACACCATGCACAAAAGACACTTTTGCTAAATCGTGAATTTGAGCCTGCAGATTACTTGAATTGTGAACAATGATTACTCTACCCTTTCTCTCTACCTACGTTACTGTGCGAACCCGAGATATTGGTCCTGAGCGTATATGTTTGACGAATTTAGCGCAACTGAAGAATCTGTAAGAGAGGTACTCGCTAGCCTCAGAGCTGAGAGAGTCATGTCAGAATGAGGATTTTCTACAAGTGTACAAGCATCGTCCTCGAGAGCACTACTAGCTTCCCCCTCCACTGCTCAACCAAGACCATCTTGACTACTCTCGGAAAGACGATCAAAGATCGGAAATGATTTTGCAACTGTGAAGATGATCCCAAGCATCTTACCTACATATATCGCACCTCTAAGTGGCATAGTGAACCGAGATAGCGTGCCCAGGGACTTTGAATATGAGTTGATCACTACGTACCTCCCAAAGAGGATACGCGCAGTGTGCGCTAACCAAGACAAGATCGCCACTTTGAAGTTTAGTGACTTCAACCTTGGCGACAGGAAGGCATACAGTATGCTATCCCCACATAAGTATTTGACTGTCACTAAAGGGAAGAACCTGAAGATCGTTCCCCAACAATGGACCCATAACCTCGCGCAGTCAACCCTCCTCAACGTAATGAAGATTCCTCATTTTGGGAGGCATCAAGAAGTAAACGTGTGCATCAAGTTATTTTTGTCCTGCTATCATGGAGGATACCTATGGTTGAACCAGCACATCACAGTGGATCCGACTCTGATCAATCGGATCATAGATCTAAGCATGTAGGGCCCCGACCCGTAGGAGTTTTACCCTGGAAAGACAACAGATCATGCTCTTGCCCAGAGAATAAAGGAAACTTATGGAGATGTAGAGAAGGGCATGTGAGGCTACAAGGTGGCTTCCATCAAGAATGCCACAGTGTGCCTTGGTTGTCAGATGATTGCAGGCAAACTAGTTCGAAAAAATAGACTGACCCAAGTGACTGGATTCATAGTTGACCTTGCAGGAAAGTGTGCAGAGGGACTACAGATGAACTGGGCATAGTACCTTGTAAACCAACTAGAGCTTGATTTCAGAGAAGCACAAGACCAAGGGTATGAGTTCCACTTCAGTTGGCTTCTCATACTGATCGCGTTCATCGCATGGGAGCTACCGGAAGGTGTAACTTTCCTGGACATCGCGCCATTTGAACCACTGGCCGGGAAGTTCTGTACACTATGGTACTCTAGCGACATGAACAAGAAGTGGTAGTCCAATGCCTTCTTCCATGCCTATTACAACCAGTTGAAGATCAGAATCCAGTCTACACCGTGCATCACCCTAAACACACTTCACATGTTTAGACCATTGATGAAATTCAATGCAGACTGCCACTTCATCTACATTACAGTGCGCGCTAATGAGCATAAACAACATCTCCAGTCATATTACAAGTTGACAGAAGATGACTTGGAGGAGATTACCAAGGAATGGTCGAGGGACCTCCTTGTTCCAGTGGACCCCGTAGAGATGTCTGATGTGGATAGCCCTGAAACTATGCCAGACACACCTGGACCAAGCAAGGCCAAGAAAGATGAAGAAGTTCAAGATGCAACAGTACTTCTACGGAGACTGCTTTGATCTCACCTGAGCAAGGAGGAAATTGTGGAGAGCGAGGTGGCACAAAAGTCAAGAAAAACAAAGGCAAAGTTACTCTGCCTAGATAGGAGGAGAATCCATCCAAGAAAAGGAAGGTTACCCCACCAAAGCCTTCGTCTGGGAAGAAAGCTAAAGCCACCAGGACTATGTTTAAGACTACCCTCACCACAGACGACTTTGACTTCTTAGTCGCTGCGCTGAATGACTCTTCACTAGAGATCGCAGAAAAACAAGAATCGAAGAAGGAGGAGGTATTCAGCTGAATCAAGGGTGAACTTCAAGAAGTGCAACAGGCACTACAATTCATCAACGCAGTTTCTATTGCACCCTTGACAATTGGAACAGAAGAACCAGGAGATGAGCCAGCCCAATTACACCAGATCACTGATAAACTTGAAGCTCGCCTTCGACGAGCTCAAGAAGAGATAGCGCAAGCCACCCAAAGTTTGGTGCAGGCACAAAAAGACATGCTAGAACAATGTAGTAATGGAGAACAAGAAAAACTAGCTCTTCAAACAAAGTGGGAGGAAGAGAAAGCATAGCTACAACAGAGCAAAGAGCAGTTTCTCATAGAGAAACTCAAGATAAAGGAACTGGTCGACAGAGCACTTCACTCTGTGACAATCATCGAAGTCCAAATAGAAGAACGGGTTCCATAGCAAGTGGCACAACTAGGAGTGATCCAACAACTTCAGCAGTGCATCGCAGATCTGGAACTTCGTACTGTGCCCGAGACCCATTAAGATATAAGAGACTTAAGAGAGGCAACTGCCCGCAGCATAGTTGGCAGATTGAAAGCCCTTGAATTGGAATGAAAGTAGCTGAATTCCAAGAGCGCTCAGACATATGAGACCCTCACGGAGAACCCATAGTTGCAGGCATTGGAATCACACCTCCAAGAAGCAAAGCAACATGCAGATATGTTACAAGCACAGCTAAAGGCCTTAACACTAGTTGAAAGAATGAAGAGGTTTACAGAGAAGCACACAACCCAGCAACAGATCCACACCATCTAGAACAAAGTGATGGAAGTCTCTCGATGACTTCAACCAGTGTAAGAAAAGGCATGCCAGCTGTTCACTGAACTTGAAAACCAAGGAGTATAACTTGAACAAGTTGTGCATACAGTAGAACATCACCTAGAAGGGTCGGTGAATGAGGCACTCATCCAGGAGTTCACCAAGCAAGAGGCAGTAGCAAGACAACAGGTCGAAGCAACTCAAGCCAAGCTCAAGGAATTCGAAGAAGAATTGGTCAGACCTGAGTGACTCGGGACAAGTCACAGGTGAGTGTTGGGGACCTGTTGGCCCTTGACCAAGTTTTGAGGAACACTTGGTCATATTTGACTGTTTTTGGGACTTTGACAGCCTATCAAAGATGGAGCACTAGGAGAAGCAAAGATCACGAGATCTTGACCCACTTTAGGCCTCTTTTAGGGTTTTGGGTTAATGTATTGAGAAAGGGATGTCAGCTTGTGGGTTTACCCATGCTTAGGCCCACTTTTGTAATCTATAAATAGATACGAAGGCAATGTAAGATTAGAGGGGATGGACTAGTGGTAGTAATTAGAACTGTGTGATCATATGTGGATTGTAAAATCTCTGTGCATGATTGCAAGAGGCTTACAAGGCTAAGTGCAAGTTGTTCTAGGAGGTTGGGAAAGGATTTTTGCTAAATTGCAAGGAAGAAGGATCTAGCGAGCTGCGAAGATCTTTTGTCCTGTGCGGAGTAAGGATTGTTGAGGCTCAATGTTGTAACTGCTTGATCAAGATAATAAAGAAGAAGAGTTAGTGGACGTAGCCCCAGAGTGGGGGTGAACCATGTAAATTTGTGTGTCATGCTTTGTGTTGTTGCTTACATGTGTTGTCCCTCTCTTGCTAAGTGCTATGACATGTTTAGATAGATTTACTTATGATTTGTGCTTATTAGATGTGTATGAATAGTAGATCTGATGTGTGCGAAGATGCTTAGTGCTAATATACTAGATTTGATCTGTTTTACTGTTACTAAGTGTTGAAATACCTTAGATCTAAGTGAATATTGTGATGCTTTGTGCTTTCTACAAAGTATAATAAGGGTTGAATATTGATGAATGATCGATGCTAAGTACTCTATAAGCTATTTAATCACAGATCTGTGTCCCAGCTAAGGTTTCAGACACTTGAGTCCTGCAACCACCCCTGCCTCTACCTCGGGTGAGACTTCATCTTCTTCGCAGGTGTTGCTGAAAGGGCTGGTAGTTAGGGTTTTGTTGGTGCGCTCTTGTAGTGTTGAACCCTGGGTCTGCCCCTGTGCCAACAAATTCCTTAGAAGAGCCATTCGATTGTGTAGGGTTGCGGGTGTGGAGTTGTCGACAGAGCAAGCCGCTTGACGAACTCCTATGAGATGAGGTTCTTCTGGATACCACTATCAATGATGAAGTGAAACAGGTTTCCTTTCACCCACATCTATGAATGCAAGAGACGTTCGCCTTCCTCTGGCTCATCAGGTTCACTGGGATGGATCTTGGTGGTAGCAACGGTGGTAATGGGTTTCGCATCAATGATACGTCTCCCATTTTCTGGTTCTGAATTAGAGTCAAAACCTGCATCTCATTCAGAGGCTTTCATCTCAGCCATAAATGAATTCTTTGAGTGGAAATCAATAGTGTTATGCTAGGGGATCTTTTGGAAGTTGCACCACTTCCCAATATCTTTCTTCATCTTTCCATTTTTGTTCTTTGTGTTGATGATTGCATCTATGTGAGGCATTCTCCAACTTACAAACTTGTGAGATGCAGATCATTGCAGCTATGTGAGTCTTTCTCTCAACTTACAAACCTGAGAGAAAGCCGCTAAGAAGGGTACATGGTTCCTTCTTGAGACAGAGATGGAATGTAGAGATGAACTCCTCCATTTAGAGAGTTGAGAAAAAATCCAGATGATTATCCAGTGGGAAAGGTGATCTGTTGAGTTAGACGTGCCTGTGGCTGAGCACAAGGTGAATGTGTGAAATCCCAAAGTGTTGGGTGCATCATCATGTGAACATAAATAAAGATGATGTATTAGCCTCCTCTGAGCAGCAGAGTTGATGAGAAGACTCCAAATGATTCTCCTGTGTAAGGAAGTGGGAAAGAAGATCTATAGAGTGGATGTGCCTGTGGACGAGCACAGGTGAACGTGTGAAGATCTAGTTCTTCTGTGTAATGCAGTGAACCAGAGATATGACATCCCTATGTATGTGACCCTAGTGTATGAGCACTAGTAGGTGTATCAGATCCCTTGATATATATTTTTCAAGAGTTAGACCTTCCTGTAGCCCTAATTGTTATGTAAAGGGTATAGGTCGGCCCCACCTTAATGTGATTAATAATAAATGTAAAAGATAATTGATCTGGTTAATATTAATTATAATAATAATAATTATTATTATAATGTGACTTAGAGAGGTCGGCCCTGTTGATCCAATAGACACTTCTGTTGATAGGACAAGTCTAATATAAGTAAAGGAAGATTCCCCATTGTGGAATCATATCTTTCATGTGAGTTTGGAAATTTCAGCGAGTACATTTACTTGGGAAAAGTGTGCACCTCTCTTGGGAGCTAGTTTTCTAGGGTTTGAGCACCCTCTTGTGTGCTAGGCCTTTCTTAATGCTGAAGGTATTTCTCTTGAAGAATATAGAAAAGGATTTGGCTTGGTTTTCTTCCCTTGTTGAGAAGGCTTTCCCAGGATACTTCTTGTGTTCATGTGCATGGTGTTTCTTCTGGTGATCTTGGTTGTTGCAACATTATTGTCTATGGGTAAGTTAAATGATAAAATGGAATGAAATTCATGCTTAACCTATCTTATTGAAAAATAAACACGGTACTAGAGCATAGGTCTTGAAGAACCCATTGCACAAGCTACAAACTTTTACCAGTCATCCCTCCTCTTCTGTAGAACCGTACGACCCTCCTAGGGTTTCCAAAAAATCTGTACGACCCTCTTTTATTGAGTGTTTCAACACTTGGAACTTGGATTTTGGGGATAAAATAACCATAGGAGTGTACGACCTCCTTCAGTGCACCTCCAACAAGATTCATATTGCATTTCTGAGCATTTTAACTTTTTGTCCCTAGGGTTTCTAGGGTTTCGCTAATTTCTACAGAAACTTCAGAATTAGGGTTTCTGAAATTCCATAAAGGAGCTCTTCAGCTCACCAGTGTTCTCCTATATTTCAAAGGATTATTGTTGGTAGTCATAATTCCAACTAAACCTAAAAGTGATAGCCTAGCCTAGCCATTAGATTTACTATCCAAGTTGACAAGGGTGTGTGAAGAATCCACAAATGAGAAAAATCATAATGGGAGGAAAGCTTGATTATTCAAGCAAACTCAGTTCCTGGAAGAAAAGACTTCAAAGGAAGACTTATTGTGGGTGATAAAAAAAGGTGTCACTATGACATACCTCCTTCATGAAGATATTAGAGGACAAAGATCAACCATGTGCCATTGGAGAAATCATATCAGCACCCTCAGGTATGCACTTGTATATATATATATTTTGTATCATTATCATGAGGGTAATTACATGATGAAGGAACCTTTTTATGAAGTATTGGATCCAAAGGGATCTCAGTGCATTAAGAGGAACAACACACTGGAAGTAAAGAATCCAGGTTTGGTTATTGTAATTGTCATTTCTCTAACCTATATTTCTAAAGTTTGCTACATTACAAGTAGGTGTTGTAGTTGTGACAACAATCCTTAAATTGTTTTGATTCTAAGGATGCACTCATTATTCTCCTTTAGGAGATATTCTTTTTTTGGTTCTTCTTATTTTCTTATTCTAGACAGGTTAACAACAAAGGAAGATGTTTATCCTTCAGAGGGAGTCAAAACTATTTGAGAAAGAGGAAGAATAGAACCATCATTGGGGAAACCAATGCAATAATATAATACATGATCATAATCTTTATATGATTATATGAGAAAAAGCATGCATGAAACAATATATGTTTAGAACAAGAGTCTTCACCAAACTTTGAAAAACATAAACTCCTGAAGAAGCCTTCACCGGAGTGGAGCTTGAGATTGAACACTTCTGAATATTTGGGTGCCCAGTGTATTTTCATGTACCCAAAGAGAAGAAGTCCAAGCTAGATCCTTTAGAAAGAAAGGATACAATGAATATTCAAAGACATTCCATATCGAAATCCTTGGTCAGAGACAGATTGAAACAAGAAAATATATTTCCCTTGAAGAAGAGATATCTTTTCAAAGATCCAAAAAATCTCAAATGGAGATTAACAGTGAGACAATGCCTTCTCTCCCTTCAATAGTTTAGAGGGAGACAAACATTATTCCAGTTGATCTAGTTGCTCCAGTTTATATGTTCAAAGATATTGTAGTAGGGCATAAGAGGGCTACCTAGACTCACTCTGCAAGAGGCAAAGAAACATACAAGCCTCTCAAGGCACATCCCAAGAAAGCAAAATAAATTTTCGAGCTATACTTCAGTCATGAGCCACTTCATTGATGTTGATCCTCCTTGTCTTAGATAAGAAACATGAGAACATGTATGGAAAGATTCCATAACAAATGAATACCAATATATCTTAAAGAATGATGTATAACATATTATTTAGGGACCAGAAGGGAAGTTCGTGGTAACTTCAAAGTGGATCTATAAGATCAAGCATGCAACTGATGGAAGTGTCGATAAATACAAAACAAGATCTATAGCCAGAGGTTTCTCACAAACAGAGGGAGTTTTCTATGATGAGACACTTGATCTAGTAAACCCGATACACTTCCATCCATATTACCATCCATGAGTTGGAAACTATATCAGATAGATAAATTCTTGATGAGTTTGGATTTCAGCAAGAGTGTTGTTGATCCAAACCTATATCACTATAGTGTTGGTGATGAGAGCCCGATTTTGATGACTTATTCAGAAAGACTTGTTGTTGGATACAAGTAATCCTTGACTTCTTAATTCGAGATGAAGAATTTGAGTATGATGCACTACTTCTTGGGACAAGAAGTATGACAGAGGACCAATGATATTTTCTTGAGTCAAGGAAAATATACAGTGAAAATATTAAAGATGTTCAGTATGAAAAAATGAAAAATCCACCATGATAGATTGATGATGATTCAGACGAGACCAATCCACAGTTGATTGGATCACTAATGTATCTGGTTAACGCCAGACTTGATTCATGTCATGCAGTAAATGTGCTTAGTCATGTCATGAGTCAATTGAGACAGACAACAACAGACATGTATTGAGATATATATAAGGCCCAATTAGATATGGTATGAGATATACCTCCAGTGTGAACTTGATTTTGCAAGATATGTCGATTCATATTGAGCATAAAGTACAGTGAGAGCACATCTTGTTGATGTCCTATCGTAAATTTTTCCATGGTTTTCTAAATGCAGTAGGAAACAAAATTCCGTGGCCTTGAGTACCACAGGGACATAGTATATAGCATTGAGTGGGAGAAGCAGTATGGTTTCACAAGATTCTGACAGATTTACTTGACCATGAGATGAATCCTATGATGATAACCAAGAGCTGTGTGAAAATCTCCTTAAAGAACCCAATGCTTATTGATGAATCAAATACGATGAGATGAAATATCCTTATATCAGAGATATGATGCTGAGAAAAATCATACACATACAATACCCTCCTACACATGAGTAGATTGCAAACTTCTTCACCAAACTAACTTGGTGAAGAATACCTTCCTAGTTGTGAGGGAGTATTGATGACTCCAGCCAAGACAAAATTCAGAGTACATCTGTGTGAGAATTGGCATGATGAAGAATGCCTCCCTAACTAAGAGGGAGTTTTGATGATTACAACTATGTGAGACATTCTCCAGCTTACAAGCCTGTGAGATGTGGATCATTGCAACTATGTGAGTCTTTCTCTTAGCTTACAAACTTGAGAGAAATCCCCTAATAAGGGTACGTGGTTCCTACATCAGACAGAGTTGGAATGTAGAGATGACCTCCTCCATTCAGAGAGTTGAGAATAACTCCAGATGATTATCCATTGGGAAAGACGATCTATTGAGTTAGACGTGCCTGTGGTTGAGCACAAGGTGAACGTGTGAAATCCCAAAGTGTTGGGTGCATCATCATGTGAAAAGAAATGAAGATGATGTATTAGCCTCCTCTGAGCAGTAGATTTAACGAGAAGACTCCAAATGATTCTCCTGTGTGAGGAAGTGGGAAAGAAGATCTGTAGATTGGACGTGCATGTGGACGAGCACATGTGAACGTGTGAAGATTTGGTTCTTCTGTGTAATGCAGTGAACCATAGATATGACATCCCTATGGATGTGCCTGTAGTGGATGAGCACTAGTGGGTGTATTAGATCCCTTGATATATATTGTTCAAGATTCAAACTTGCCTGTAGCCCTAATTGTTATGTAAAGGGTACATGTCAGCCCCACCTTAATGTGATCAATAATAAATGTAAAAGATAATTAATCTAGTTAATATTAATAATAATAATAATAATTATTATTATTATTATTATAATTATAATTATAATGTGACTTAGAGAGGTCGGCCCTTTTGAGCCAATAGACACTTATGTTGATAGGACAAGTATGATATAAGTAAAGGAATATTCCCCATTATAGAATCATATCTTTCATGTGAGTTTGGAAATTTCAGCAAGTGCATTTACTTGGGAAAAGTGCACACCTCTCTTGGGTGCTAGTTTTCTAGGGTTTGAGCACCCTGTTGTGTGCTAGGTATTTATTGGTGGTGAAGTTATTTCTCTTGAAAAATATAGAAAAGGATTTGGCTGGGTTTTCTTCCCTTGTTGAGAAGGGTTTCCAAGGATACTTGTGTTCTTGTGCATGGTGTTTCTTCTTGTGATCTTGGTTGCTGCAACATTATTGTCTATGGTTAAGTTAAATGCTAAAATGGAATGAACTTCATGCTTAACCTATCTTATTGAAAAATAAACATGGTATCAAAGCATAGGTCTTGAAGAACCCATTTCACAATCTACAAGCTTTTACCAGTCATCCCTCCTCTTCTGCAGAATCGTACGACCCTCCTAGGGTTTCTAGAAAATCCGTACGACCCTCTTCTTTTGAGTGTTTAAGCACTTGGAACTTGGAACTTGGGGATAAAATTACCATAGGAGTGTATGGCCTCCTTCAACACACCTCCAACAAGATTCAAATTGCATTTTCAAGCATTTTGACTTTTTGGCCCTAGGGTTTCTAGGGTTTCGCTAATTTTTGCAATAACTTCAGAATTAGGGTTTTTGAAATTCTGTAAAAGAGCTCTTCATATCACCAGTGTTATCCTATATTTAAAATGATTATTGTTGGGATTCATAAGTCCAACTAAACCTAAAATTGATAGCCTAGCCTAGCCATTAGGTTTACTAGCCAAGTTGACAAGGGTTTGTGAAGAATCCAAAAATGAGAAAAATCATAATGGGAGGAAAGCTTGATTATTCAAGAAAACTCAGTTCCTAGAAGACAAGACTTCAATGGAAGACTTATTGTGGGTGATACCAAAAGGTGTACTGTGACATACCTCCTTCATGAAGATGTCAGATGACAAAGATCAACCATGTTCCATTGGAGAAATCATATCATCACCCTCAGGTATGCACTTGTATATATATTATTTGTATCATTATCATGAGGGTAATTGCAGGACAAAGGAACCTTTTGCTGAAGTCTTGGATCCATAGGGATCTCAGTGCATTCAAAGGAACAACACACTGGAAGTAAAGACTCCAAGTTTGATTATTGTAATTGTCATTCCTCTAACCTATATTTCTAAATTTTGCTACATTACAAGTAGGTGTTGTAGCTGTGACAATAATCATTAAATTGTTTTGATTCTAGGGATGCACTCATTATTCTCCTTTAGGAGATATTCTTGTTTTGGTTCTTCTTGTTTTCTTATTCCAGACAGGTTAACAACAAAGGAATATGTTTATCCTTCAGAGGGAGTCAAAACTATTTGAGAAAGAGGAAGAATAGAACCATCATTGGGGAAACCAATACAATAATACATGATCATAATCTTTCTATGATTATATGGGGAAAATCATGCATGACACAATATATGTTCAGAACAAGAGTCTTCACCAAAATTTGAAAAACATAAACTCCCAAAGAAACCTTCACCGGAATGAACCCTGAGATTGAACACTTAGGGATATTTGGATGCCCAATGTATTTTCATGTACCTAAAGAGAAGAAGTCCAAGATAGATCCTTTAGAAAGAAAGGATACAATGAATCTTCAAAGACATTCTAGATCAACATCCCTAGTCAGAGACAGATTGAGACAAGCAAATATATTTCCCTTGAAGAAGAGATAGCTTTTCAAAGATCCAGATAATCTTAAATGGAGATGAACAGTGAGATAATGCCTTCTCTCCCTTCAGAAATTCAAAGGGAGACAAACATTATTCCATTTGATCCAGTTGCTCCAGTTGATATTTTTAGAGATATTGCAGTAGGGAATAAAAGGGATACCTAGACTCACTCTGCAAGAGGCAGAGACACATACAAGCCTGTCAAGGCACATGCCAAGAAAGAAAAAGATATTTTCGAGATATCCTTCAGTCATGAGCCACTTAATTGATGTTGAGCCTCCTTGTCTTAAATAAGAAAAAAGAATATAGGTATGGAAAGATGCCATAACAGAAGAATACTGGTATATCTTAAAGAATGATGTATAAGATATTATTCAGGGACCAGAAGGGAAGTCAGTGGTAACTTCCAAGTGGATCTATAAGATCAAGCATGCAGCTGATGGAAGTGTCGTGAAATACGAAATGCGATCTATATCCAGAGGTTTCTCACAAACAGAGGGATTTTTCTATGTTAAGACATGATCCAGTAAACCCAATACAAATCCACCCATACTACCATCCATGAGTTGGAAAATATATCAGATAGATAAATTCTTGATAAGTTTGTATTTCAGCAAGAGTGTTGTTGATCCAAACCTATATCATTATAGTGTTGGTGACGAGATCCTAATTTTGATGAATTATTCATAAATCCTTGTTGTTGGATGCAAGTAATCCTTGAATTCTTAATTCGTGATGAATAATCTAGGTATGATGCACTACTTCTTGGGACAAGAAGTATGATTGAGGACCAATGAGATTTTCCCGAGTCAAGGAAAATATACAATGAAAATATTAAAGATGTTTAGTATGAAAAAAATGAAAAATCCACCATGATAGATTGATGACGATTCAAACGAAATTGGTCCATAGCTGATTGGATCACTAATGTATCTGGTTATCACCAGACTTGATTCATGCCATGCAGTTAATGTCCTTAGTCATGTCATGAGTCAACCGAGATAGACAACAACAAACATGTATTGATATATATACAATGCACAGTTAGATATGGTCTGAGATATGCCTCCAGTGTGAAATTGAGTTTGCAAGATATGACGATTCAGATTGAGCAGAAAGTACAGTGAGAGCACATCCGGTTGATGTTCTACCGTAAAGTTTTCCATGGTTTTCTAAATGCAGTAGAAAACAAAACTTTGTGGCCTTGAGTACCACAGGGATAGAGTATATAACATTGAGTGGGTGAATCAATATGGTTTCACAAGCTTCTGACAAATTTACTTGACCATGAGATGAATCCTATGATGATAACCAAGAGCCATGTGAAAATCTCCTTAAAGAACCCAATGCTTGTTATTGGATAAATCGGTAAATGTGGACATAAACTAATCTAATGTAGGTTTTCTACCAAAAAATATAAGAATGTCTAATCAATTTTTATAAGTGCTTTATTTTTTAGGCTGTTGTTACTCAAGAGGAAAAACAACGTGGACAATATGGTGTTTTGACCGACTCGAAAGTTATGCAAAGAGACGAAGATGCAATCTTTTCATTTCGATGAAATCTATGCTACGAGAAGGAGAAAACATTTATCATTCCCAAATGTACCATGTCTCAAAATTTTACTAAACTCATCAATATCAATATCTTCAATAAATGAGACAAAGATACTGTACACCAATGCACGATTCATGGCCCCCCCCCGGCCATGAGGGGGAATTTTTTTAAGAATTTAAGACCAAAAATCATGCAATTTCGCTACTTCAAATGCAAGGATGTCCCCAAAATTAATGCAAAGCAAGAAAATTAAAAATTTGTTTCAAAGATAGATAAAAGCAATAGAAAATCTATATAAAACAAAGCAACCCAAACAAATTTTCTCTTTTAACATGAATTATTCAATAAAAGAAAAAGAAGTTCTTTCACCAAACAATTCTAAAGAAAAAAAATATTCTTTGTAACAGAAAGACACTCAAAGGAAGAGATCAAATCTTTCAAAATAAAACAAAGAAAAGATGGCTAAAAGCAGATTCAAATTTTGTCAAGCAGACGGTAAACAAATCATAATCAAACCCAAAAATTCAGCCCAAAACCAAATCCAAGGTCTGGGTAGGAAAAACCACCAAATACAAATTCTTTCACAAGTTCCACAGGCTGGAAGACTAACACAGTGCGGAAATCATTGATTTCTGCAGGCCAAATATGGGTAGGAAACAACATTTCCACACTGGTCTAAACAGGTAGGGCGCGGAAATCATAAGTTGTCGCACTGTCCCTCAAAGAAGGGTGTGGAAATCAAACAAAAATGGAAAATTATGAAGGTTTTCCAGTGAATTTTAAATGTGAGAGAGTTAAGCTGGATCCTCCAGTGACTCAGAAAACCAGAAACCAGGCAATCAAAGCAAGAAAATAAGGAAAACTAGGAAAACATTTGCGTTGCCTAGTGGAGCCACCAATTTTGTTATTGGATAAATTGGTAAATGCGGACATAAACTAATCTCCCTAGATCCACCTAGATCTAGAACAAAACATGACAGAACATGGCGCTTTCCCTAGGCTCTAATCATCGAATTTACTACCAAACAAAAGACGAGATACATACCTTTAAGTGTCGCTTCCTTATGTCTTTGTTGTTCCTGTTTTTCTCCGGTGCTCTTGTGATACTGATCCTACAGTGAGACACAAACCAACCAAAGTGAAAGCAGTAGAAGTATATTCAATGACAACATATGCATATGATCAAGGAATTATGCAATAAAAGAAAGATAATTCTATGGGAAAGAAGCATGCCACTGTATTATATTAAATAATAGGAAGAGATATTACAACCGGATGCCTTGAAGTCGTAAGGTTCCTCCCAATAGTTCCTTGCTCCCACACACTTCTGATCCAAGAATTCTGAGACTATATGTTTGCACCCAATTCATCACCTTGTGAGAAAATAAAGGGTGCTTACATGCCCATTTGGGTCTTGCTGAGCATGACAGCTGTAGAGGAAAGGGTTAGAGAAAACAAAACAAAACTATAAGAAATAATTAAATTAAAACAAACTAAAACTATGAGCATATGGAAAAAGAAATAACAAAGACAACAAGACCAATATCACCAATGTTTTTGAGCTGGTCTATTGATGAAATCAAAGCACAATGAAGAAAGGGAATTGTGGTTCCTTCTTCCTCCAAAGGAAGGCTCTTGAGGCCCTCACAAAATTTCTCTCCTTACAATAAGAAAATGAGAATGATGGTGAAAGAACTCCAAGCACATTCACTCAATGGAGAGGTGAATGTCTCAATGAAATGGTGCTAATGTGTTATTGTCAAGGAGTGAGTCCTTAAAACAATCTAAGCAGCATAACATTACATGAAATTCCTTGAGAAAATGATGTTTCCTCATGGATTTTTATAGCATAGCATTGGGTGATTATGTAACTCCTTTGAGGTGTGAAAAGGGTCTCTTTAGGGCTTAATTAGGTCTTTGACCAGCCTACCATGCAGATTCAGCTTAGATTTGGGAGTCAAATCGGCTTGGGAGCTGATCCATAAGTGGTTGGGAGGCCGACCAATTCCATAAATGCACCGTTTAGCAGGTGCGCGGGTTTTTGCGCCAACAACCGCGCATCGTGCGCGCATGCGCGCATTGTACGTTTTTGTTCCGCGCATATGCGCGCGCACCCAACTTTTGTAAAGCGCCCTTCAATTTTTGGTTACTTTGTATAGTTTTTTACCCTTTTGCAATGCTGTGAAATTAATTCAGTGCCATGAATGACTTCATTCCTGTTTGACGATGTTGAGTTCTTGTCGCCATGTGCAGATGAAATTTCAGTGATAACAGATGCCCCCTGATGGATGAGGTTAGGAGCATACGTATAGCCGAAATCCATCAATGTTTCTTTTACTGAGAATGGTATTGTAAGAGAGAGAAATAGTGAGACCGTGTAGAGAAATCCTTTGGAGAAGAAAGGAACCGGTAGAACCCGACCTTCCATAAGGTGTGTAACCATATACAACTGTGTACAAACGAGGCGGGCATGCCCCATGCTCGTGTTATGTAACTCTGACAAAAGATGACGGAAGTGTTGGTGTTGATGACTGTAGCGCCCTCAGGGGCGGTAATAATAAAGGCAAAAGACAATTATGCAAAGGAGTATTCTCTGAACAAATAGGCAATGATCGTGGTAATAAACAATGATGATGATGTGGGCATTGATGGCCCTACCAGGTTCAGAGGTCTTCGACAAATGATAAAAAGAACTGCAATAGTCGCAAAGTAAGACCCACCATAACATGAGAGAGTGTTTGCGTCGAATGTTATGGGGGCCAAAGACAACAGGGAGCAATGATGTTTCACCCTGTGCTGTCCGAGATCTCTCATTAAATGGAGAATGAGAATCAAGATACTGTCGCCCTTCTGGAAAAAGTGTGCTGCTATCGACAGAAGGGGAACACGACTCCTAGAAGCAAAGGGCTTCATAGAATCTACTGAGGTGAGGGAGTGGCAGAGGTACATGGATGAAGTCAAAAAGTGGGAAGACTCAAGACTGCCCTTGGTTGGAGGGTATATGATATAATGAGTGGCCGCAACCGTGTGACACGGTCAAGTGTCAGGGGGACTCCAAGACCGAGGATAAGTTGTGACAGAGGCGGGACAAGGTGAACAAATTCAGAGGGTAAAGGTAAGTGACTTGGGTAGTACTCTGAAGATATGGACGATGCCGACAAAGTTAGATGAAAAGCAATGCTCCAACCAAGGGTGACATGGGTTGCGTGTGGCCAAAAAAGGAAGAAAGTCGTCAACGGTGACGACAAAATAAAATGTAATAACTGGAAATAAAGGTGTTTGTACAATAAATAATGAATAATTTTGGGAAGAATGTACAAATACAGAAACGGGTGCCCCAGTGTGAAATGAGTGTCCCAGTGAGGGCAACAATTTCTTGGAAAATAGATGAAGGGTGGGGGACCCATTGGTGAGTTTCTGTATGAGGTAGGTGAAATGAAGATAGGTTCGCATATGGGAAAACTGATGGTGGATGAAATGGAGGGTTCATGATCCTGCGGAGGTGCAGGTAAAAAGAATAGAACCATAAAGAGATGATCTGGGAGTCCATATGGGAAGCTAGCAAAATGAGGAGAAGGAGTATGTGGCTGATTCACGACATGATGAAAGACTATCGGGACTCCCATCCCTAAAGGGTAATGAAGAACAACATGAGTGTCAAAAAAGTGTCAAAAGGTGTTATGAATGGGACAACTCATGTGGGTGAGAATGCTACCGGGTTACAGTACCGATGATGCAAATGGAGGTGTGGGTACTGCAGAGCCGGGAATGAGGATCCTAAAGGCCAATATCGGCGGGTGTGACTGGAAATGTAAAATGCAATACCACGGGAGAGACTACATGCCAGTGCTGAAGATATACCTGAAGGGATGATGTTGATGCCCGATGAGCAAGTACCTGCGCACATAACAACCAAATACCCAAAGTGAACAATATCTGAAGAGAATCAAAGATATGAGCATGTATTTGACAAATGTGACAATGCGCGTGTGTACCTGACCATGATATGAAAAAAGGCGCCCAGGGGCTCAGGATGAAAAGTGACCCAGGGACGGCTATGATGTAGGTGGCGAAACACTGATCTCGTGGCTGAAGACAATTTGAAAAATGGACACCTTGGGCTCCCGGAATGGTGAGTGGAAGTTTGTCAAAAGGCCTATATATAGCTGTAGGGCTCATATTGCCACCTCATTTGTACCTACTGCTACAGTGACTGGACGAGCAGATTTCAGAGGAGATTTGGAGATTCAGGGAGGACGAGGCAACTGATTGACGTTCTGCGAGTTGCAGGATAGTGGTCTGAACATCCTGCATAGAAATAGGTTTTCAATTTTTGGGCAGGGTAGGTACGGGGGGCCGTACAGGGGGTTTGAGGGGAATTTGGCTAGGGTGTGGGCCCACATGAACGGGAGATTCGGTGGAAGGCACACATATGTGCACGCCTGTCCACCGATTATACGCTCATGGGTGCGCGGGCGAGAGAATTTAAGGTGTGCCCTAGGGGCGCGCCTGTGAGTTGAACAAGCATGCATAAGTGCGTACCTGTGGGTTGGACAGGCGCACACTTGTGCGTGCCTGTATAATGAATAGGAACGCTCAGAAGCGTTCCTGTGTAGTGAATAGGCGCGCATATATGCACGTCTGTATAGTGAACAGGCACGCATATGTGCACGCCTGCATAGTGAACAGGCGCGCAAGGGTGCGCGCCTGTGGGTAAAAAAACCGCACCTTTGAGGTGAGTTTTTAAGGGTAGAAAACGAGTCAGTTTGATGCATTTGATGGTTGCATAAGCTGATATAGGACTCTGTGTTGTGTGCAGGTGGCCAACAGTGACTATGGCGGTTCGGTGGCATGAGCGAGACTGGTTGCAGTTACGAGATGCAGTGGCCAATGCAGGGCCTGAGGTGCGAGCGACTTTAGCAACCTGTGGGTGGCTAAAGTTCTTTGAGTGCCCGTTGATACGGGCACAGGAGTACTTACTCCAGTTCCTGCTCCAGATGTGGATTCCGGAGCTGCACTGCTTCCTCGTGCGAGGAGAGGAGATCCCCTTCACTGCGGTGGAGGATGTCTATTTTTTGACTGGGCTCCCCTTCCGAGGAACGCCTCTGTCGGCAGAGCCTGTGATGCTGAGGGATACACCCCTTGCTATGATCGTCGAGCAGTTTTGCTCAGGCTAGAACTACATGTCTGGGACTGTAGTGAGTGTTAGTGGTATAGATTCCCTGGCGCATTGTTGCATAGCGACGATGATTGTTCATGTCTATGGGTCACTGGCGACCCAACGGATTAGTGGTGGCCAGCTGCTGGTGCTGGAGAGGGTGGTGGTGGGCCGTGAGCGGTTCGCATGGGGGCTTACGCTGCATGCACGGAGAGTTTGCTTTCGGCTCGATCCTGGTAGCCTAGTTTTTAGAGAGGGTGTCGATGCTGCGCCCGAGGTTTCTATTAGAGGCGCCTGGGGCACGAGAGCCGCGACTGAGGCGGTGGTCTGCAGTTTTGGTTCGCCACGGTGGTGGCGAAGGTGGCCATTATTTTACGGCGCAGATATGGCGGCAGATGTCGCAGGTCATACTTCGGTACCCCTATGCTGGGGTGGACTTCCGAGGGGATCCGGACATGGTGCTGCCTCCTGGGGAGGTATTTGACCATCGAGGTATGCTGAGTTTGTGTATGTTTTTGATTTATGTTATGTTTTGAGATATCAGTCCTTATGTATGTGATATAGATGCTGATATAATCTGTGTTGTTGTCTGTTGCATGTGCAGATGTGGCACCTCGCGGGCGTGAGGTGGAGTGGCAGAGAGCGTCGGTTTAGCGAGAGCCGTAGAGATTGCCGCGTGGAGAGAGGCGTCAGCGGGATGAGGCCGCAGGGTGACCAGCAGAGCCCGAGAGGGCGGCGAGGAGGCACCGGTTCGACGATCCTGGTGCAGGGCCATCACATGCTCCTCCGGTGGCAGTTGGAGTAGATTTTGATGATATACGTTGTCGTCTGGAGACGGTTTTGCAGGACGTGCCTGAGGGCATGTGGATACGTATCCAGGACGAGGGGTTCCTGGAGCAGTGTATAGGAGTACCGCCACCATGGCGGGGTATAGTGCGACGAGTAGCTGTGCTCGCTGCCATGACTAGTGGATGCCTGCCGCCGGGGCAGGAGGGTCCTATGGGTGGTCCTCCACCACCGCCTGGGGAAGGTGGGGGTGGGCCACTAGCTCCTCCTGAGGGAGGAGCAGGTGGGGGTGCGATAGAGGCACCTTGATTTATGTATGATGTATACTGGTTTTTGGTTGTATATAGGCTGGTGAGACGATTTTTGTACCAAGGTGTGGCACTGGCCTGTGGCCATATGTATTTGTGTATGTAAACATTCAGATGGCCTGATGGGCCGATATATATATATGAGTATACATTTTTTTGAGATCCTGATGTTGCTTACATATGTTTTTTGGGGATGATGATGTCTATTCTATCTATATGCTGTGACAGGATATATGAGATGTGTTATGTATGTGTAGCTTGATGTGACATATGCCAATCTAATACCATGTTAGCTATCTCATCTGTTGTTTGATTCAATTGTCTTGCAATATGTGTAAATGTAATGGAATCAAAATGTCGAGATAATAATCTAACCTGTAGGTATTTGCGAAAGAGGCACGGATCACGTACACGGTAAACATTGTTGAGCTGGAGAACGACTAGTTGAGAGTCGAGTAAAACGCTAAGGTGGCGAATATGATGACGCTGGGCATCGGCCAGGAGGCCAATGAGCGTAGTGTATTTGGCTTGGTTGTTGGTTGCTGGTCCCAAATAGATGCTGCTTGAATGTAGCAGTTCATGTGAGGGGGTGTAAAGATCCCAAGCAGCCGAAGCGAGATTTTGTGTCCAACGGTTGGCGTCGCCAGTGTAACCGATGTGGTAAGCTGGTGGAAGAAGCATCTGTCAATATCACAATGGATAGTTTAGACGAGAGGGTAGGAGAAAAAAGATTAAAAAATGCTAAAAAAGAAAATAACCTAAAGTAGCTTGACTACGTTTAAGCATAAAATTTCTTGAGATACAACCCATTGACGGGTTCTTTGAGGGAGAGGCCTTCGGGGGAGGCCAGGATGTATGCACCTTTGGTGAGGCAATGCTGGATAATGTAAGGGCCATGCCAAAGTGATTCGAACTTGCCATGGCCAAAGGTATCATGGGCGATATCATAGGCCAGGACGAGGTCGCCTTCGCAAAATGATCGAAGGTTGACATGGCGATCAAAGGTAGCCTTGGATCGTTTTTTAGCTGCCTCGTTGTTCTGTAAGGAAGATCGACGATCTTCATCCAGAGACTCCAAGTTCAGCAAGCGTTGCTCCATTGGAGCAGTGTCAGGTAAAAGCTCAATTGCGGTGCGTAGGGTGGGAATTTCGCACTCGATGGGAAGAGTTGCCTCGACCCCATGGACTAAATAAAATGGCGTGAAACCTGTAGCGGTCTTTACTGCCATTCGATATGCCCATAACGCGGAAAATAACATATGATGCCAATTGGTTTTATGTTTATTAATCGTGCGCTGTAACATGGTCTTGAGGACTTTGTTTACTGCCTCAACCTGTCCATTTGACTGAGGGTAATATGGTGAGGCAAACTCGTGAGAGAAGCCGAGCCGAGATGAGAGTTCGACGAAGATCTCATTCTCGAAGTGTTTCCCATGGTCGGAAACAAGTTGGAGTGGTACTCCAAAATGGGATATGACGTGGTTAAAGAAAAAACACGCTGCAGTGTTGGTAGTGTTGTTGAAAGTGGGCATAGCTTCAGCCCATTTGGTGAAGTAATCAACGGCGACAACAATGTATTTGTGACCATTGCTGGAGGGGGGATTACAAGTCATAAAGTCGATGCCTCATTTACAAAAGGGGCCCGCAGTAATGACAGGGTGAAGAAGGGTGGGGGGGGCTCGGGCTTTGTTGGCATAGAGATGACATTGCTCACATTGTTTCACGGCATGAATGCAATCGTGAAATAGGGTAGGCCAAAAATAACCAGCTCGGATGATCTTTTGAGCCATGGAAATACCCGAAAGATGGCCCCCACATGCGCTGCTTTGGCAGTCGTTTAAGACTCTATCAGCCTCGTCAATAGTCAGGCATCGACGAAGGATGGTGTCGACGCCCCGTCGGTATAGGATGTCTCCGATGAGGAGATAACGGGGGGCCTGATGGCGAATGCGCCGACGATCATCTCATGATAAGTGGTTATCGAACTTGTTAGTTCGTAGGTAGATGATAAGGTCGCCATACCAAGGATCTTCGGAAGCGATGTAAAAGAGATGTTCGTCAGGAAAGTCGGTGTTGACGGGGGCACTAAGTGTGTTAGAGGGGAGGGCTGTGACAAGTTCGGCGAGAACAAGGGCCTTCTTACTCTTAGGGGTTGAAAACTCGAGGTCGTACTCCTGAAGGATAATGATCCAACAAGCGAATTTGTCGTTAACTTGACGTCGGCTGAGCAAATATTGCATAGGGTTGGAATCTGCGACGACCTTGGTGGTGCGAAGAAAAATGTAATGGCGCAGTTTCTGGACTGCGAGGATAACTGCAAGAGCCAATTTCTCTTCGTGTTTGTACTTCAAGGGTGGTCCTGAGAGGTTCTTACTAACGTAGTAAATGACGTGTTCACAATTGTCATCTCCGAGCTGGACGAGGATGCCGGCTACTGATACAGCTGATGCTGATACGTAGAGGATGTAGTCGCGATTGTAGTCAGGTGCACTAATCAAAGGTGCATTTGAAAGTGCTGTTTTAAGATCATCAAATGACTGTTGGGCGTAGTCGTCCCAATGGAAAGGGATGTTATGACGTAGTAAGCGAAGGAAACCGTGTGCGCGTATGGTGTAATCAGGAACAAAGCGTCTAAGAAAGTTAGCTTTTCCCTGTAGACTCTGAAGTTGTCGTAAATTCCGAGGAGGTGGAATTTTGGTGATGGATTTGATTTTGAGGGGGTCGATGGTAATACCATTTTGGGAAACGATAAAACCAAGGAGGCGCTTTGAGGTGACACAGAACACACACTTGAGAGGGTTCAAGCGGATGTTGTACTGACGACACCGTTGGAAGATGATTCGTAAATCATCGAGGTGCTGGGTGCGTTTCTTGGATCGAGCGGTGAGGTCGTCCAAGTAGGCAAGGATGATAGCAGCCAGATCGTGAAAGATGTATGTCATGGCCTGCTGAAAAGTTGCGCCGGCATTTTTTAGGCCGAAGGGCATGACACGATATGTAAAAGTACCCCACGGGGTAATGAATGCGGTTTTGTATTGATCGGCTGGGTGGATTTGAATTTGGTTATAGCCCGAGAATCCGTCCATAAAGGAGAGAGCCTCGTGGCCTGCACAGTCGTCGATAATTTGATCGATGAAAGGCGTTGGAAAGTTGTCTTTGGGAGATGCGTTATTGAGATCGCGAAAGTCTGTGCAAACGTGGATAGTGCCCTGTTTTTTGTCGACGGGTACAGGGTTGGAAACCCATGAAGTGTAAGCGATGGGGTAAATAAATCCGGCCGTACGTAATTTATCAATTTCGGCTTTGATATCCGCGGCTTTGGATGGGTGTAGCGGTCGCTGTTTCTAGCGAACTGGTGTAATGTCGGGCCAGGTGTCAATGCGATGCTCGACAATAGATTGGTCAAGGCCAGGCATTTCTGTGTATGACCAGGCGAAAATATCCCGATATTCCTGGAAGAGGGCTTTATATGCGGTGATTTCCCGAGGAGTGAAAGCAGCTCCAATGATGATTTCTTCGACGATGCCATTTTTAATGGAAATGTCGATTTTGATGGTGGGGGAAATGTTATCCAGATTACCTTCCTCGAAAGCGTCAGGTTCAGGGATGGGATTATTGAACCAATCGATAGGCCCAGATGGGATAAAATCTTTGGTTTCGACTGCGTAAATGGGGTTTTGGCTAGGAGGCATGAGGGATTCCTGTGGAAGGAAGAATGCACGATGGTGTAGTGCGTCCCAGGGAGAGTCCGGGCATTGTAGTTCCTCCAGTATTTCTTCGTTTCATTGGAAACGACGGGAATATAATGGATCGTGAGGAGTGATCTCAGTGATAGTGGGATTTCCCCCTGCTGAAGAAACAAAGGGGGTAATGCTAGGAGACGGTGAGGGTTCACTCGACATAAACCATATGTTGAGGTACTGAGGGGTACCCGTGGTGGTGGGGTGGAGAGTCTCCATAGGGGAATAAGCAGGAGAGTTGGGTGGGTTACGGGGTAACTCCTCAGATACGTCATCTAAGAACCAAGGAGGTGTTGGGAGTGCCTCGGGTTCGAGAGAAATAACATGAAGATCCTCAAGTGGCGAGGTAATGTTAATTATCGCTTCTGCGAGTTGGTGACGCAGGGTTAATTGATGTTGCCTATATGCAAGGATCATAGGACATTGGTATGTAAAAAGAGCCAACGAATCGTAGAGAGAACAAGGGCATCTCAAACGTTCATTGACTGAAGTGGTGACATAACGAATGTCAGTGATGTTTGTTGTAGAGGATGTAGTAGGGCGTGGGTCGTTCTGAAAGTTCTAGCGCACAGCGACTAACGTCTGTCGAAAACGTGGCAGTGCTGGGCAATGATGGGTGTAATGGCCATACTCAGAACAGATAGCACACGCGAATTTAGTCCTCAACCCTTTACCACTAGAAGGTTGGGTGGTAGTAGGACTAGCAGTAGTGACGGGTTTTGTGGGAGTGTGATTGAGGGGAATCAAATTCCGTAATTTCGGTAGTGATGGGCAGTTGTTGGTTTGGTGACCCTCTTTCTCACATAGTGCGCAAGGTGGTGGGATGCGTGGAGGAAGTGGAGCTGTGGGTTCCTTCTTCTTTCTCCTACCCCCAGCTGTAGCAGGGGGGGTAGGGAGTATGGGGGTAGTGGGGGTGAGGACGGGAATCGTCACGGGGAAGCCTTCCTGTGGAGGAAGGGGTGGGCGAGGGACCATCTCAGGTGGTTGTAAATACCACACTGGGATTGCTAACACCATATTAGGTAGTGTGAGCGTTGCGGCTACCTGGAAAGATTCTATACTGGGTGGAGGGTAAAAGAAGGGAATTTGAGTGAGGGGTTGGGGAACTGTCTCCCGACTGGGACTATGCCCCTGAGGAGATGTGGATTCGTGGACGATTGGGTCCGACGAGTGCGCAGGAGGCTCCGACTGGAGTGATTCTGCGACTATTGAGACGTCAGGAATGACTAAAACCTCCTGAGGAGGAAGAACATCCTCCGTGTGAGTTCCTTTAGATGAGATGACGCATACTTGATTAGGGGGAACGAGTGGTGGTGGTCCATGGTATGTCCCTAATAAGGATGGATCTTTGAAAATCCCAGGACCCATCTCGACGAGTGGGTAGGTGTCCTGGTTTGTGTGAATGAGGGGAAGAATGTTATCGAGATTGGAAAATGGGTTAGGCTCATAATGTGAGACTTGGTCGATGGTCACAATCTTCCCATTGTGAGGGAACATGATTGTCCGAAAGACAGATGATGCCACTGCCTTCATAGCATACATGTAGCTACGTCCGAACAAGATATTGTAATCCAGCGGAGCGTCGATAACTTCGATATCGATGAGAATGGTTTTGCCCCCGAGTTCCATGGGGAAATTTTGGAAGAGCCCTTCAGGGGATGATGGTCATCCATCATAAGCTCTTAATGTGATGGCGGAGGGTATGAGTTCCGGGGAACCAAGTTTCTTCCATACTGTTTTGGACATGATGCATGTCGATGCACCTTCATCGATGATACACCGATGAACGGTGATGTTCCGTATTTTTACTGGTATTTGAATAGCGACCAGGGCGGGAAGACGAGGTTCGCTGTTGTCGAGATCGAAGGTGATAAGTCAAGTATCCGCAAGGTCAACTGCCCCCAAGGCAAAAAGCAATGATTTCCGTTGTGTAGGACAAGTCTGGAGGACTTCCAAGACTAACATGGCAGCCGGGGATTGCGCTAAGTCATCTACTAGGCTATAGTTATGAGCGGCCCTAGCCTGTGGGTTGTGGACATTCCTGCGCAAGGGGATGCGAGGGATGCGAAGTGGTGGTTCGGCGGAAGGGCGAGGGATCACCAACGGGGGTCCCATTGGTGTGGGGTTTGTCTTTGGAGAGATAGGGGTAGACTCAGCTGGTGTCTGATACTGACGATTGCGTGTTTGCAGAAGAATTTCTTCCTCATTGGTGAGGAGAATCGTTCGCTCTGCTAGATTGTTAGGGTTGTGGTATTGCCCCACCTAAGGTGGGGGATGCTGTGTGTCCTGTTGGGTGTTTATCACCCCTTCATGTGGGATAGGATTTTGCAGCACGGCGGGAGGGGGTTGTTGCACATACTGTTGTGGCTCCTGTTGAGGGGTAGTTTGTGCAGGGGTATGGGGAAGACTCCCTGAGTCTTTCAACCGTTTGAAATCAGCGATTTGGGGGCAATGGTGAGTGTAATGACCGACCTCACCACAAAGAGCACAAGGGTGGATGGTTTTAACATTATTTCACCCTGGGCGTTTGTTGTTATTGCCCCCTTGGGGGGTTTGGTTCCCTTGGTTCTGGTTGCCCCCAGTGGGTTGGTGCTGTGGGGGTGGATTCCTGCCTTGACTCGGGTTATTGTTATTCCGATTCCGTCCTTTCTTCTTGGCATTGTTCGAAGGATGAGTTGGGTTGGCTGTGTTCAACTGTTCAAAATTTTGGTATTGTTGAGTAGCAGAGGGTTGAACAAAATTTACCCCTGCATGAGGATGTGGGGGAGCCACGGGTTGTGGGGGACCAGGAAATGGGAAGTATGGATTTTGTTGTGGTATCGCTCCATATGGTACATAGGAAGGCTGCGTGCTTTCACTAGTACTATAAGCTGATGTTGAGGGGGTACCACTGTTTGTGGGAAGAGGTGGATGTATGGGAGGTGTCGTGGGTGGTCCACTAATGGGTGGAGATATAGAAACATGATATGGATGTTGATAAGGGGGTGGGGGGTAACAAGGAGTGCCCCCATAGGCCGACGGGTATTGAAGTGTTCCATACATCGGTGGTGGTTTGGGTTGTGGACCATGGTGTGTGGTGGCACCTATTAGTCCGTCTTTTGAATGAGACATCCCAGGTTTGTCTTGGCAAAATGGCATAGGTTTTGGAAGATTAGGAAGTACCGTGTATAAGTACCCTGACTGTGCGTAAATGAGATCATACTGTTGAGCCTTACTAATAGCTTCCTCTTCATATTGCGGGAAGGTGGAAGCGACATCCTTTCCAAGGAGAGAGACAAGTGATCTAAGAAACCAATCAAGGCATTGTTGCTTGGTGGTTTCTGCTTTACACAAACTACGTCGCCTACTCCACTCATGAATGTGGTCAGCGATGTGGGTGGCTGAGGTCTGTTTGAAGTTAGACAGTAGTTCGAGACCGTTTTCATGGCGGATGGGTAATTGGAAGAAAGTTAAGAACGCTTTGGCCAAGGACTCAAAGGTTGTGTGGGACCCAGATTTTTCTTCGACATACCATTTGGCTGATGGGCCAGTGAGTGTGCGTTGAAATAATTGCAGTCTGATGGAATCATCCATGATGCTATTATAAGAGCACCATAGATGAAAGGTCATGACGTGGTTTGCGGGGTCATCCCCCACCTTTCCTTCAAATTTTGGTATGTCTGAAGCAAGTTTGGTTGGCATTGCAGGCCATGTGGCGTCATGCAATATAGGATCATTGGTAAGCTTGGTGAGATCCGGTATGTTGAGAGAGGCCAAATATGGAATCTGTAGTGGGGTGGTAGGATTAGTTCCAGCCATAGTGTTTTGTGAACTTGACCCTTGATGGGGACTAGGTGGGTTGGTGCTCCCTCCTTGAGAGGAAGTGGGTCCCCCGCTTCCGTGCAAAGGAGAGCGAGTGAATGGATGAACTTGGGAAGTTGACCCAAGTAAGGTAGAACCAAGCAAAGCTGATCCTAAGATAGTAGCACTCACAGGAGTGTGTGAAGGAGGTACCGACGAACGGGTACGACCAGATACTCCTCCTAAGATAGGAGGGAGGTTGAGCAAGCGTCATGAATGACGGGGGTTCTGTGGTTCCCCTATGATGTTAGACTAGTTTGTGTGAAATGTGTGCAACAAGTGGTGAGAGAAATATAGAAACAAGAGTCTTTGCTGTGACTGTTTTACACAATATATATATCGAATTCAAACTGTAATCAGATGTGCGTCATACATAAATGAGAAAGAAGCATATATGTGGGTAAATGGGTTTTGTCCACGTGGGGGAATAAAAAAGAAAGCAGATGCTCGTGTCCTAAAATACGTAATGTCCTTCCTCTCAAATAGCACTGGAGCTTCCAATAGTACTCAACAGTGGGGTCTGAAGTCACCAGAAGAGAAACTAGTGAAGGATGAAATAATTGGTTATAATGAGGGGTAGAGGGGGCATATCCCGAAAGAGCTGGTGATATTTCCCAATAGCCACACAAAATCCAATCAAGGTGCAATTGCAGCCCACAATCGCCACCTGGGTAGATGTCCTAAAGTTGGTCACTAGGTACCTCGGTCAAAGTGTGGCATTTAGATTTTCGGCCTCAGAAATGGGTCACGGGCTGGATCCTGTCCAAGAGGTGGGTGCCTCAAGGGGGGACGCACAGAACAACCGGACCTCGGCCTTTGACCCTTCACGGGTATCTCCTTGCCTTATGGTGATTGGAACACTTGACTTGGAGGATTTGAAGTTCCCTATTTTTCAACCTCTATGTTTTGAAAATGTGAGAACCAGATAACGGGGAGTTATTTGGATGCCTATCCCCGAAATCCTACCTAGACTAAAAACTTCTTTTGGCACCTCCTGTGGAGGAAAACTTAATGAGTTTTTTAGAAAGTTTTTAGATGAAG
>ML802984.1:165424-176562 GCA_009831015.1 Picea engelmannii
TGTGATACTTGGCATGATGAATAATGCCTCCCTAGTTGAGAGGGAGTGTTGATCATTGCAGCTATGTGAGACATTCTCTAGCTTGCAAACCTGTGAGATGTGGATCATTGCAGCTATGTGAGTCTGTCTCTCAGCTTACAAACCTGAGAGAAATCCCCTAAGAAGGCTATGTGGTTCCTGCCTGAGACAGAGCTGAAACGTAGAGATGACCTCCTCCATTTAGAGAGCTGAGAAGAACTCCAGATGATTATCCAAGTGGGAAAGACGATCTGTTGAGTTAGACGTGCCTATGGTTGAGCACAACGTGAACGTGTGAAATCCCAAAGTGTTGGGTGCATCATCATGTGAACATAAATGAAGATGATGTATTAGCCTCCTCTGAACAGTAGAGTTGACAAGAAGACTCTAGATGATTCTCCTGTGTGAGGCAGTGGGAAAGAAGATCTGTAGAGTGGATGTGTCTGTGGACGAGCACATGTGAATGTGTGAAGATCTGGTTCTTCTGTGTAATGTGGTGAACCATAGATATGACTTCCCTATGGATGTGCCCCTAGTGGATGAGCACTAGTGGGTGTATCAAATCCATTGGTATATATTGTTCAAGAGTTAGACCTTCCTGTAGCCCTAATTTTTATGTACAAGGTAAAGGTCGTCCCCACCTTAATGTGATTAATAATAAATGTAAAAGATAATTAATCTAGTTAATATTAATTATAATAAAAATAATTATAATGTGACTTAGAGAGGTCGTCCCTATTGAGCCAATAGACACTTCTATTTATAGGACAAGTCTAATATAAGTAAAGGAATATTCCCCATAGTGGAATCATATCTTTCATGTGAGTTTGGAAATTTCAACAAGTACATTTACTTGGGAAAAGTGTGCACATCTCTTGGGCGCTAGTTTTCTAGGGTTTGAGCACCCTCTTGTGTGCTAGGTCTTTCTTGGTGGTGAAGGTATTTCTCTTGAAGAATATAGAAAAGGATTTGACTGGGTTTTCTTCCCTTCTTGAGAAGGGTTTCCCAGGATACTTCTTGTGTTCTTGTGCATGGTGTTTCTTTTTGTGATCTTGGTTGCTGCAACATTATTGTCTATGGTTAAGTTAAATGCTAAAATGGAATGAATTTCATGCTTAACCTAGCTTATTGAAAAATAAACAATTTGATTGCGACTTAGACTATTTGTCCCGAGGCTATCCCTCTTTTCTTTGCCCTTTGTTCTACAGGTTTGGGCTTCCCTTGCCCTGCTTCTATTGTGAGGGGTTCCCAGACCCAAACTGTCACATTTTCTGTTTAAGCTTCTGCTAGATTTTGACGACATATCGATAGGTCACACCCAAGGATAAAATGTCCATAAATTCCATGTATTCCTAGATGTATCTATGCATACCACCACGATACTTGAGCACCAGATGTCGCTCAGAATATTTGATACTCATCTTGGTGCGCAAGGTATGAAAGATATTTGTGAACTCTGGCACTGCTTGGTCGCTTTCTTGCTGCAGTGTGGTCCATTTTGTATACAATTCGTCATAACATCTGACATGGTAGTATTGTTCCTTAATAACATCCCTGAAGGACTCCCAGGTGAGTGCGACTATAAATAATGAGGGTTCCTTTGTTGCATTTTTTTCACAAAATGATTCCCACCAATCTTTGACAGGGGGGACGACTTTGAGGAGCAGAAAAGTAATCTTTTCTCTATTTGAAAAGTTATGGAAAAAAAATACCTTCTACAAGATTCAACCATTTGTCTACAACATATGCATCTATATGACCTTCAAATATAGGAATATCAAAGTTTATATGTACCTTGAAGGGGGTTTCTCTTCCACTCCAGTAAGACCCATCGCCTGTTGGTAGTCGTCGAAGGATTTGTGCAAAAATGTCCATCATCTCGTTCCTATGTTGTGAGAGGCATTCCTCGAGCAATGGTTTGAAAGGATCTCTTGTCCCGTTGTCTTTCTTTTCTCTTTCCATGGAAGTTCACTTGGGCATGCGAGAGCCTTTTTCCTCAACAGAAACAAGCTCGAGGCCCAATTCTTTCTACCCTGACCTCGTTGGGGACATGCATTAAGAAAGGCAAGGAGCAGACCACTCTGATACCATTGATCCAAATTTTATGAGAAAAATGAAATGAATACAAATTTATATTATTAACATAGAGATTCAATGAGCAATAAAAAAGATAAATTAGAACTTGGATTCTATTAATAAATAAATATGCTGAAATTGTAAAATGCAGACTGAAACAAGCTTGCTAGAATGGTTGAGGCTTATCTTTGAGAAGAGATGTGACGGCTTCACTCATTCGCAAGAAGATGAGTACAATGAGGCTCTTAAATCCTTTTTACAATAAACATGAATTCCAAAACCTTAAACATCCAAAAACCTAACCCTAAAATATGAAGCGCTGAGAGTCATGTGGGCCCCGTTGGGGTAAGTTGGTACATCAATTTCCTGGGGTCGTAAATTTTTCATACCATCTCTGTTTCAGGCGCACGATATCCCATTGGAAAGGTCTATCTGAGGAATACACATTATGCCTTCAAATTGTGAATTTGTCCACAATTTGACTATGGCGATCCCTAAAAACGTTTTTTAGGGCCTCAAAATGGCCCCAAAAGTTTAGGACCCGAAAACTAGGAAAATATTTCTAAACTAAACAACTACCAAGATGAGCCAATTGGAATAGGTGGGTGGCCACTAATATCCACCTAGATCATCAATCCAATCTTGATATCCTAACGGCATTGGACAACAAGTGGACTCGGGCCATTAACTTTTGGTTTCTCGAGTAAAATAAGGTTACATTATTCAATTTGCTATAGAATATAGTGATTCTTTCAATAAGGATGAAACAAAGTTTGTAGAAGGTCCCAAAATGTGGATATTAGAAGAGATACCCATTTGGATCAAGATTTTCTTCGTAGAAAAAAGAATGATGTGCATGGAGCCTGATAGGATGGCTAAGTAAACTCCCTAGCATTGGGGGGGGGGGTTTGGCAAAGGTGGGGGAAGAAAAAAAAGGAGAAAGAGTATGGATCTAATGAGGAGGATCCAAGAAGTTGTTGAGATGAGGACTAGAATGGACCCATAAGAGAAGAGAATAAAAAGAGCCAAAAGATATGCAAGAAGAGATGAGCTCAGAGAGAGAGCGGAGTGGAAGGATAAAGAAGAGTTAGCCTAGGGTGCACAATGAGGTGTTGGGCCCAGAATGAAGAGAAATCTCACACCAAGAAATGGTGTGGGAGAGGATGTTGTGTCACAGTGGAGAATAGGAGAGACCCAACCTGCGAAGAGGCTTGGAATAGAAGATACTAGTAGTGACATTAGTGGTAGTGAGGGCTTAGGTGATGAAGCCCATACCCTTTGGCTATTGTGGTATGTCGCAACCTTGAGCGGTGCATAGAGAAGTCATGTGCTAAGAAGATAAACCGACTCTATGCAAGGTGGAAATGCACAGATTGGACCGGGAGATGACTTGTGTGGTGGCAGTGCGCAGACAAGCCCGACAAAAAGAGCACACAATAGTGGTGTGTAGTCATATCAAGAGGAGAAGGCGCATAATGTAGAGGTGTTGGATGGGAAGGAAGATGGAGGATCCCCTAGTGGTTGGGTAGGCGAACTGATCATGTTGGATGGTCTTGTGTGGCTGCAGCTAGATGGATCTTTGGGTCCCCTCACAAGAAATTTTAGGGGAAGATGGTCTTAACCCCCCTTTGTTCCAACCCCCTTGCACATTTTTAATCAAGAAGAACCCATAACATATAGTGAAGAGGTTGAAGTTTAAGAGAGAGAAGAAGAGGAAAGAAGTGATGACACAAGTGAAGGAGAAGGTGAAGTCAACAATACTTCACCCCAAGTGATAGTGGTGTGGAAGGATCTAGACAATAACAGTCCGAAGAGTGGAACTAACCCTGGTCACAAGATGTCCAATCAAGATAGTACACTGAGATTTCCTGTGTTCCATGGAACGGGTAAGGATGATGTTGAGCAACATTGGTTCACCTATGAAGCAATCCGCTCTATAAAGAGAGTTACAGATGAGGCATCTAAGATCGTGCAACTGGAGACTACGTTCAGGGATTAGGCTCTATTGTGGTACATGAAATATAATTCTATTGTGCTAGTAGGATATGCGAGGTCCCTGGCTAAGATCAAACAAGATATGCTTAAGGAATTTCAGAAGCTGAAGTCAAAGTTCCAATGCATTAAAAAAATCAAGGAAATCATGCAGAAGGAAGGAGAGACTGTTTGGGACTACGAACAATGGTTCAAAATCTTGTTGGATAGGTTGATGTTATAGATCCAGGACGTACAACACAAATAATGGTTCATTGTGGGGTTTCTATCCCATATCTGATTCCTTCTCACCCAACAAAAGGTGACGACTTAGGCCGAGGTAGTTGAAATCGCGATGTGCTTGGAAGCCACACCTGGAGGCACATAAACATCACCTGGTTTGGTGCAGGTTCAATTGCAACTATCCAACCTAACAATACAGTTGCATGATATGGCCAAGGATAAAGTCGCATGGGAACATGTGTGGTGCACTACATGCATCTTAGAAGGGCATCGACAAGATGAGTGGTCGATCCTTCCAAATTATGTGGCGACTAGCATGTCAAGTCCATTTCTATCTAGACAATCGAAATGGTGTGAAATATGTTGACAGTGGGGCCATGTGCCACCCCGCTGCCCCACCTTACAAAGGTATTAAGAAAGAAACCACACCCCCTTTTGTGAATTCTATAAGTTTATCGACCGCGATATCAACATCTACCACTCCCTCCGAATGATGCAAGCTAACACCCGAGATGCATTCCGAGTGAAAGAAGAATGAAAGAGTGGTGAGTGCGGGGACGGCAATAGAGGAGGATACCAAGGAGGAACTCAAGGTGGGTATGGATGCGGTGGAGGACGAGGATATGGTGGAGGAGGTGGCAAACCCCCCACATGCTTCAATTGCAGTGAGATTGGTCATGTCTCATGGTTCTACACTAAGCCCCGCGTGCTCTACACATACTGTTATAGTCCCAAACATGTAACTGAGGATTGTCCATATTTGCTGAAAAAGTGGGAGGAAAAGAAGGGTAACTGTAACATGGTGCATGTCGAGCTGCACAAAAACCAGAAGAAGAAGGGAGAAGGAAATTTCCAGGTAGTAACCCATGGAGGGGTAAAGACAGGGGAATATTTCAAACCCAAAGAAAGTTTGGGTCAACAAGCAGAAGGAAAGATCATGAAGCCCCCCCATTCCCCTCCTAAGTTTGATGCATCTCAGTAGAAGCAGTTTCTGTGCGATGCGTAGTGAGCCTTGCAGGAAGAACAAGCACACAAGGAGCTACAACGTGCAACTCATAGGTCCCTTAAAGAGGAATGGGTTCGGGAGGAAGTTTAAAGGGTGACATAGAGGTTGCTAGAAGAAGCCCGGATCCATGAAGAAGTACAACGAGCGACACAAAGGTCGCTAGGGGAAGAGCTTGTGCGCGAGGAGCTACAATGCGCAACATAGAGATATTTTGAGGAAGTTTGCATGTGTGAAGAAATCCAGTCTACCACCCAAAGATCAATAGAAGAATCACATAGACAAACTATGTTATGACACGCTAAGTAGGAAGCATATAAACAATGCCAATAAGAATTGCAACGTGCAACATGCACAGAAGCCTTGCAAAATCCTTACATGACCTTGGTCATATAACTTTCTCACAATTATTAAATAAGTAATAAAACATTAAGGTGATAATAAAATTTGAGATCATCTTACATTCACTTATTCATAATAATTTACTTTATATTAAAATTGTAAAATTAATCTTACAATTTAATTAATTTTTTGACTATTATTTTTTTATTATTAATCTTATAAAAATAATAAATATTAATAACAAAAATATTTAAAATTAATATATGTCTAAAATTAAAAAACTTTCACTAAACACCACTCTTTCATTATTTATTTCTGGTACAAATTGTGATACATTTTTATTTTTCAAAAGATACCCTCTTTCAAAGTGCAACCTTCTTTGTTATTCAATTTTTCCAAAATGCAACTTCATTCATTATAATTCAATTCTTGATCATTAACACAATAAAATAAATTAGTGAAATATGTGGGTTCATACTAACACCACCATTAACAGAGAACTAACCCCTCCACATAAAGGTCCTCTTTGATCATTTTTCATAATAATTAACATAAATAAAATAAATTGTTGAAATTTGTGGATTCATGCTAACACTACCCTTGAAAAAAAAAAGTAACCCCTCCACATAAAGGTCTTCTTTTTTATGAGAATGGGAATGAGGGTTGACCTTTAAACATATGAACTTTTATTTATTTTTAAATAAAAAAGTTTATATTAGAAGTCAAGTTTCTTTTTTATGAGAATGGGAATGAGGGTTGATCATTAAAGATATAAATTTTTATTTATTTTTAAATAAAAAGTTTATATTAGAAGTCAAGTGAGTGGTCTCACAGTAAATCTTTATTAGTATTTACAACTTGCAAGTTAGTATTAGTTTTTTAGCCTCATCACAAGGGACAAGAATTTAATCTTAGTGGAAGAGTTTGAAAACTTATCTCTCAATTAATCAAATTATTATATTGAGCTTTAGTAAATTTGAAAAACATGGGAGTAGTCTCATCCATTTATGTGTGCACATGTTATAATACCATTTATTATAAACCTTTATTTTAATAATAATAGTAGATAAATCCTAAAGATTAAAATCTTCATTTTGACAAGAATGAGATTGAGAAACTATCCTTTTGATAAGCATAAGGGTTGATCCATGAAAATAGAGATCCTACTATTTGTGAGAATGGTTTCCATAAAAATGGAATTGACCCCTTTGTTGATAATGAAAGATGAATTTAGAAAACAAAAATAGTGTTTTTAATGTGAATGTGAATCATTTTTATATAAATAATATTTTTATTAATTAATTAATCCATTTTTAAGGTCTACGGAGGTATACATATCCTACCCCCTCTAGATTTGTACTCATAAACTTTTAAGAGAAAACACATGTTCTTAACCATTAAACCCACTCAAACTGTGTATAAATTAACTTAATTTTAAATCCTCTAATTTATTAACTTATAATAATAACCATTTATTTTTTTCATAATCGATATGAAATTTTGAAATTTTAATCCATATGAAATTTTAAAACTCTTTAACTATCAAAACACGCACTTTTTATATAACAATGCATATGAGATTTCAGAACTCATTTATTTTTCAGTGATCCGTACGAAATTTTAGAACTCTTTAACTATCTAAACACACTTTTAATATAACAATGCATATGAGATTTTAGAACTCTTTAACTATCAATAAACTTTTGATATAACAATGCGTAATTCATCTCACCATCATAGATCATTATCATTCTTCATTTATGAAAGGAATTATTCTCAAGAAAAAGGGTATGGTTTAATGAAATATGAGCATTTAGTTCTTTAATAATTTTTGGACCATTTATATAGCTAAGCCCATTTATAGGTATTTTGGGAAGGAGAGTCACCTTCACATCATAGCCTACCAAAGTTACGACAATGCCAAAGTTACGACAATGGTAAAATTTCAAAAAAATTAAGGTAATGATAAAATTAAAAATTAAAAATAAAATGGTAATTGTAAAATTAAAAAAAAAAAATAATAATTATAAAATAAAAAAATTATACAAGTTTAAAATTGGTTTTAAAATTTGTATGATTTGTTCTAACTATCTTAATAGTTTTCTAATCTTTAGGATAGAATCTTATTTATCCATAAAAAAATTTAAAAATATATTAGATAATCTATAAATTTAGTAAATCTTAGATTTAAAAAATTGAAAAATATATCTTTAAAGAATTAAAGTAGGAAATAAAAAATTATTATACTAATAGAAAAAATAATCTTATACCAAGTTTATAAGAAAATAAGTTCATAATGGATTTGATTGCTAAAGTCTAAGGAGGTGTATATACCTTACCCTCCTCCCATTTGAACCTATAATTTTTGAGAAGAAAACATATGTTTTTAACCATTAGACCCACTCAAATTATATATTTGTGTGTGTGTGTGTGTGTGTGTGTGTGTGTGTGTGTGTGTGTGTGTTTTAAGGATATTTGGTGATTGGTTTCTTAAAGATGAGTTTATGTTCTCTATTTGTCTGCATTTTATATTTTTGTTGTGTTTATATAGTATTATCTAGCTTTTTAATATTGTGTGTGTTAATTAGCATTGTCATAATTTTCATATATTAACATTTATGGATAATTGCATGAGTTATTGTTTGTCATGCACACTTCTTGATTAATTAAAGAATGCTAACATAAATTTGGAATTTGCTCAAGAAGACGAATTTTGAGGTACTCGGGCAATGGATACGTCACATATTGGTATTAGAGCACTAATTTCCGCTTGGGCCATATGGGATAGCACACTAGTTCAAAAACTGTTGATTGTGCTAAGGCTGAGTCGGAGGGTGTTTGGGCGACCAAAAACATTTTCTTGAAAATATGCATTTTTTTGGAATTTTGGAAAAAATGGAATTTTTCCATACAGTAACGTCAATGTTGACGTGGAGGCCATGTGTCGAGTGACATGGAATTCCATGGTGGTAGGTCCATGGTGGCAAGGTGACAGACCGCAATGGTGGACCAATACGATAGTGGTATCATAGGTTTGTTAAATGGTTTTGAAATGTTGCAAAAACCTCTAAAATGAACATGGAACTGACATGTATACACAATGTGGTATGGTGGTATAAAATATTTTTTATTTGTTAACCTCCCAATCACTTCAACCTATGATATATTTCTCCATTGTTGATCTACTCCGATGCTCTGATGTTAGATCTGAGGAGTATAGATGTTGTGCCCCTAGTGGAAAAGGGTGTGGGATGGGACCTTCCCATCACTGCAACTAATAAATGGGCACCAAGTGGAGGGATGGAAGAAGAGGTGGGACCCTTGTCCCATATATGGTCAGTCACATGGTGTCATGTGGTAGATGGGTACGATGGGACCTGTAACCTAATTAATAAAATAAATGAAAAAACAAAGAAAACAAAGGAGAAGAAGAAAGAGAGAAGTGAGAGGTAAGGAAGAAAGGAGGATGACGAGGTAGGGACAAGGTGGCTGGAGGGGTGAAAGAATCCCCTCAAGGTGACATGTGGACCCATGGTGCCATTTCATTAGATTTCCATATAGGTATATGATAGCCTATGTTTCCCCCCCAAAAAAAACAAGTTTGGAGTCAAAATAACATTTTAGCCATAACAAGTGTAGAATAACTTAGATTGAGATGAAATTTTATGGGTATGTCCATAATGAGGAAGGATACAAAAGTGTCATTGACGACCACTGGCCATTTCTAGTTAAATTTTCCATAAATTTCAAAATAGTGGATTTTAGAGATCTGGGTCCTTAGTGACCAAAACCTAGATTCAAATGAAATTTTTATAGAGAGTTCAAAAAGCATAAATGAAAATATCCAGTGAAGGAATTGGCTAGATTCTAAGGGGTTTGGAATAGGGATGTTGAAACAGGCAAAAATTCACCTTTCCAAGTAACTTTTGGGGAATTTTGGGGATTTTCAAAGGGAAAAAGGACCTTAGATTAGAATACTAGAAAATTTTGTGTACTCGACATTTTATGTACTCATCAATCCAAACAATTTTGGTTTGGTGAAGTTATTCCAGAAGTGTATAGTTTGGGAGATAACCAGTTTTGCTAAAATATGGAGAAATTGTGAAAAGGACAAAGTTGAAAATTCCATATTGTTGTAGAATATCACTGGACTAACAAATTTCTAATATTAAAGTTGTTGTGTGTTCACTATCATGAATAATATTAATTCCAAAAACAAAAGTTTTCCTTATAATTATCGTATATTCTTCTACATTTGACAGAAGTTTGCCTCCTAGTCAAATTGTACCAGTGGAGAAACTGACAAATTGGGTGAAAATGGATTTTTCAGGAAGCCATAACTTTCATCTCAGAGATCGGATTGGGGCATAAGATTAGTCATTGGAAAGATGATTGTAATATACCAGATATAAAAAGTATGCAGAACAAAAATAAAATGCTAGAAATGGAAGAATAACAACAATATTACCAGAACAATCACCACAATAACACTGAAATCATATAAGAATAACAACAGAAATAACACTTTGATTCTGAGACCAATGTTCACGAGCCTCTTCGAGGGGAAACCTCCAGTAGAGCATATCTCTATTACAATAATATCCCAGTTAGGGTTCTCATACCCTCGACTCCTATTTATACTAAATATGTCTATCAAAAGAAGCATCTAGAGGAAGATCCTTCTAGAAGTGGAAGCTTCTATTAGGTCTTCTTACATTCGACTTATTCTATTTTATTTCAAGGCCTTATTAATATTGACCTTTATTACATCCGAATATATTGTTCTACCTATGTGAGGGTTAGGACCCTAACATGTCCTCCCCCTTAAAAACAACCTTGTCCTCAAGGCTCGAGATGTGGAAACTACTGCAGAATGGTAGCTAGTTCCCAAGTGGCAGTATCTTTCCACTGGACTAACACTTCCTTGATGGTTCTCTAAAACAGGCGATGCTCACGGTGGTCCAAAACTACTTGTGGCTGTAGCCAAATGGATCCTTCTTTGTTTAACTCGGGAAGGTTGGTTTGAATTTGTCACTTAGTTCCAATCACCTTCTTTTAGCATGAAACATGAAAAACAGAATGTAGCTTAGAATGACCTGGCAAAGCTAACTGATAGGCCACCTGTCCCACACACTTGAGAATGGTATAGGGACCATAAAACTTGGGTGATGTCTTCTGACAATGCTCGGCCTTGAGGGAATTTTGCTTGTAAGGTTGCAGTCGAAGAAACACCTGTTCCCCTTCTGCAAATGGACATTTAGAGTGACCTTGATCTGCTTGTTGCTTCATGCGATTTTGTGCCATGACCAAATTCTCTTTGAGGGTATGGAGAATAGCCTCTCGAACTGTAAGCGTTTGGTCAACCGCTTGGACCTTCGAGACACCCGGTAAGTATGAGAGAACTGAAGGTGGATTTTGTCTATATACCTCTTCAAAAGGAGTCATGTGTGTAGTTGTATGGTATGAAGTGTTGTACCACCATTCA
>ML802985.1:0-43704 GCA_009831015.1 Picea engelmannii
GAATGCAAAACCAGTTAGTACACCTTTGGCCATCCATTTCAAATTAACTAAGGAAATGTGTCCCAAGACATAGGAGGAGATAGAATACATGTCCAGGGTCCCTTATTCATCAACAGTTGGCAGCTTGATGTATGCAATGGTTTACACAAGACCAGATATTGCACATGCAGTTAGAGTTGTGAGTAGGTATATGAACAATCCATGTAAAGAACATTGGGAGGCAGTAAATTGGATTCTCAGGTATTTGAGAGGTGCTACTGCTCATGCATTATGTTTTGGAGGTTCAAACACTTTTCTACAGGGATATGCTGATTCATATATGGCAGGTGATAAAGACAGCAGGAGGAGCACCACAGGGTATGTTTTTACTATAGGTGGAACAACAGTAAGTTGGATTTCAAAACTGCAAAAGGTTGTTGCACTTTCAACAACAGAGGCAGAGTATGTTGCTTCTACAGAGGCTAGTAAAGAGATGATTTGGTTATAGAGGTTTATGGAGGAATTGGGAAAGAAGCAGGAGAACAATAGGTTGTATTGTGATAGTCAGAGTGTCATTCACCTTGCAAAGAACTCAACCTTCCATTTGAAGACTAAGCATATATAGTTGAGGTACCACTTCATACGATCTGCCTTGGAAGATGGAAATTTGAAGTTGGAAAAGATACACACTAGCCAAAATCCTGCAGACATGTTAACAAAGGGAGTAACCAGGGAGAAACTGAGTTACTGCTCAGTTTCAGTTGGTATTGAAGAATGAAGATGAAGATGAGAAATTTTCCAGGTCTAAGAAGGTTCAGAGTCCAGCATATACAACAACGATGGAGTTGGTGAGATCAGTCTCCAAGTGGGAGATTGATGGTTGTGGAGCCTGATTATCTTCCTGATTCAGAGGTCTTTTACTTTCAACCGTGTTTATACCCCATGAAGTATTTACACCCGAGAAGTATGTACACTCTTTCACGCAGGGGAGTACAGAGGGGGGGTACCCCCTCTATGAGGTTCAGGGGGGCTATCCTCCCGGCTGGGGGGTCTGGGGGCAAGCAAGTAGTGTCCCCTGAAAGAAAAATTTTCCTTGTAAATGTATATATTGTAATTTCATTGTAAATATGGATTGTTCATTATAAGGTCACAAATCTAACGGTAGAGATTATGTTAGGATTTTTTTCCCTAGAAGGAAACCCTCTTTTATGAGGGAAATTTATTGTGGCTATGGTTGATGGTGAATATTGTATTCTAAGAGAGGAGACTATGAGAGAAACAAGAGGAAGTTATAGCAGGTTTTGTTGTAGTTTGTATCCCTTCATTTGTTGGATAATAATAAAGGAAGGACCTAGCAGTTTCTCTGGTGGACGTAGCCCACACTAGGTGAATCACGTAAATCTGTGTCTCCTGTATTGTGTATCTTTTGTGTTTTGTTTCTGCATTTGTTTTATTTTATTGCTCCGTGGTCCTATTTTTCTAACAAAAAGGGACATCGCAACGCCATCAAAGAAAAAGTAGTTGCAACAGAACAAGAAAGTGCGCAAGAAAAATCCATAATACCCTACTTCACTTATATATATAGGATGAACACGATTGTAAAAGGGTTCTCCCCTTATTGTTAGGTTTGGTCATAATTGTAAAGTTTGCTTGGTTTCATAAGTGTTGTTGTCTATTGTTGAGAAGTCTGGTTTTGAGTTCTGTAATGTAATCTGTACACTATTTTGAGAAATAGAGCTCTGCAACATGGTTTCAGAGCCAAGAGTCTATAACATAACACTACTTTGTATCTTTGGGGTTATAATTGAGAAAGATCTAAAGATAATATATGAGAAGGATATAAAAATTTCAAAATATGTTACTTCATTCTATGTTTATACTACTGCATTGTACCTTTACAGTACTTCTTTATGCTTCATAAGTTTCGCATGATGTTTCTGTGTTTGAATGATTTCCACAACCTAAGTAGCTTTAGTTCTTGCGTAGATGAGTTCATATCTATTCTGTAGTTAGTTTTTCTTGTGCAAGATCATGATGAATATTGAAGGTTCTGTGAACCCTCCTAACTATGTTCCTTTCCCTTCCCTATCCTTTTGTCTTATTTTTGCTTCAGGTGAGACTTCTTCTCTTCGAAGGATATGAAAATTCCAACACTCTAGACTACATGGTACCTTTTGTTCGTAACCTGAGAAGGACCCTGGTTTGATCAATCTTGTACCAAAAACTATCCCTAGAAATTAGGCTTTGATTATTCTCTGCCAGATGATCCTTCAGATGGCACTTTACTAAGAATAGAAACTTGATTGTGCCCAATCATACAATAACTGATGCCTTTACCATGAGAGTTCGGTCACTAGCAAGATTTCGTCATTAAGAAATTACATGTCAGTGCTTTTCCTTTGATAGGTTATTTGGATGGTGAAGTTCTTTTCTAGACTTCCACCATATATTGTAACGACTTCAATTGTTGTCGCATGATAATTTTCTAAGGTGTTCATGTGGTGGGTAACCGTGAACTGTCACCGGTGTTTCCAAGATGACAACACGAGTCAGGGGACAACACTCTTCTCCAAAATTGTTTTGCGCTCATCCTCCACTTGTCCTTCTATGATAGGTGGGTTCCCAAAATTTTCATGAAATATATCCACTGCACAAGTACACGTCAGAGTTCCTGCTCCTTGATAGGAAAAAACAAGACACGAGGAGGAAAAATATCGTACCGCGTTCGAAAAAACAAAACAGGGTCGATCAATTAAGTTTCTGGCCTCATCTACAGTATTGATATTCGAATCATTTTCTTGAGAGACCATTTGTGCCTTTCAATATTCTTCACTAATCTTCACAAAACCATGTTTCCTTTAATATTCGTTTGAGCACTAGCTAGAGCTACGCGAACGTTTTCCATGGCCGGTCCACATTCCTTGAAGTGATCCGCAATTCTCTCCTCTAAAATTATTTGTGCCTTGCCCAACTGAATGATTGTGTATTGTGCTTTTGTGAGATGCCTCTTGAGCCAGGTCACATTCCCTTCTCGGCCCTGTGATGTTGATGTCTCTATGGTCTTTTCTGCTAACTTCTTCCTCAACTCCCTATTCTCCTGGTACAACTCAAAAATAGTTATTTGTTCTTTCTTTAGCTACTGCGATGACTCATGAATGTCAATGTTTTCATCATCTGACCTTCTCCACCTAACAAAGATTTCTCTCTTTGGACCTTTGACAAGTTCCAACTGAATAGCGTGCATGAGTAATTACTCAGTGACCGATTTTGTGCATGGCTTGTTCGGGGCTTGGGCCTTCCCAGTCTCTCTATTCTTCATTGGTCTGCCTCTTTTCTGGGGTATCGAATATTGGGGGGAAGAGGCTTCCAATGTATTTTCTTTCTCTACTTCCCTTCCTATTTCTGCCTCCACGTTGTGTGATGTTGATTTTCCCATGGGTAGAGGGGAATCTCCTTTGGGGTCCCTGGGAATGTCGGCTGCAAGTAGAAATGAATTCCAGCTCCTGCCTAATTTCCTCAGTTGCTCAACTATCAAAAATTTGATTATTGAGATATGAGATAAGTTCTTCTTTGGTTGGTTTGCTTCAGCTTGGACGCTATCTTCCATTACTCGAAGGCTTTGGTGCAAGAAGAAAGGGAGGTTCAATGATCTCCTTCCTATGAAATGCATCAAGAACCTGATGTGATGTAGGTGTATTTTGTCAGACCTTATTTCACAGGTGAAATACTTTCTAATTACCATCAGGAGTTTCTGAAAAGGCTCCTGTAGATATCGACTTGGAACGCATGTTTCAACTTTCCCGTTTAAATAGTTTTCCTTGATGAATTCCTCATAGCATAGAGCATCCAGAGGCATGCCTTTATACCACCTCTCACCATGGGGAGGGATCTCTGTTGTGGATGACAAAGTTTTCTCCGTCACCTAGAATGTGACTCCTGTAATCACCGTGCAGAACCCATTGAATCTGAGCGTGAACTATTCCTCCAGTTTCACATTGTATCCTTGGATTTTATTGAAATAGAGCATGCACCCGAATTGTTCAAAATATGCTCTGACACCCGATTATGTATTTACCAATGCCAAGTTTTGAGGTTCAGATCCCACAACTCTACCATTTCATGCCCCTTTCTTTATGTTATGGGATGTCGCCATGGTGCATTGCATGTTTTTTCTACACACATGGTAGATTTAAGATGGATGGAACATGATAGTCTTGCCTGACCCAGTTTTTTATGCGGCTGATGGTAATCAAATTTCCTGTAGCAAGAAACTCGGGGCTTGCAGAAAAAGTTATAGATGATGTATAAACTTGGCTGGAAAATATAATACATGTAGAGGGACTGTAATTTATAACTAGATGGGTGAGGGATGGAATAATGATATGGGACACTGAATCCATGGAAATGAGAAGTTTTGAAGCAGGCTGAAGATTTGCACAACACATTCACGCAATGGGTACACTTTGAAGTGTGCGAAGTATAGATGATAAGAGTTGCAGAGTATATGTGATATGAGTGCCATGATTTCTTATCCTTCCTGACTTCATAATGAGTTGATGATGGTCGTTATATATGCCAACGTGACCCTTATTTAACAAATTGCTTCGACCCTTGGCACGTAAAACCCCCTCTTCTGATAGGACTCGACATTTTTGGAAAATACTTTTATCATTTACACATGTTTGGTTCTGACGTCCCTTCCCGACTCCAAGGGCCAAACCAGCCACTTGGTGACTTCGATCAATTCATTTTTCAATACCTTACCTCACATGCTTTGAGACATAGATCATGACTCGACTAAGACCAACTCAAACTGAAAAGATGACGGCGCTAACACATTATTGTAATGAAATTTATGTGTGTGAGGAGTGACTTTGTGTGCAAGAGAGTTAAAAGTGAGAAAATATTTTAATAAGTTCAGTGTGAGATTGCAACATGTGGACTTCATATGGTCCTTAGAAATATTCCTACCTAGCTTACTAAGTGTCTTTTGGACAACCTTGCGAAATATTTAAATCCCTAAAGGACTAGAAATGTGAACATGTGGGTTCATTACAAATCCTTTGAACTCCCTAAAATGTTGTTTACACTAAGAAATCTCTTGAAAACTATCCTAGATTGCAATCTGTGGGAATGTATGGGCCCATTACGTTGATCTTTAAACTTCCCTAGATTTGTGATGTAAGCTTATAAATCATTTTAGAAACTATCCTAAGTTTGCAACATGTGGGCATGTATGGGCCCTTACAAAACTTTAAGATGTTTTCAAAAACTAAAGAGGAACCCTAGGGGGGCTTTGTCCTCTCCTAAAGATTTTTTTAAGGGAGATGAAACATCCTCTTAACCTCCTTTTAGATTCCCAATATCACACTAGGGTGTGAGGGAAGAGCATACTCAAGGGTCAAAATTGGTTTCGATTCCTCATTTAAATGATTTGTAAATGAAAGAAATAACTTCAACTTAGATTTTTTAAATCCAAATGAGCCATCCATGTGGTAACAAAAGAAAAAAAGAGAAAAATATTGATTCTTTTTACCCCCTAAGTGCTTATGTTAGCTAACCTTCCTTATGGGAAAGGAGGCTAAGTGTAGTGTATTTTCCTTACAAAGTGGAGGGAAATAAAAATCTGAAAGCTAGGGGTCCTCAAATCATGCAAAAAACCGTTACAGTTTTGAAAAACTGGACTTATGTGTGGGTTACAATTTTGATAGGCGCGTAGAGGGTGCACAAAGCGCAAAGAAATGAGGCATGTTTCACGCATAGTGTGCATAGTGCACGTCTATGGGAAAAACATCCCGCACACTTATTGTCACGCGTCGGGGGAGAAATTTCCAAGTGAAATACTCCTTCCTCAGCTCATAATTTTGACTTTGGAAGGTTGGGCTAGGCCAGTTTTGGTACCTGCAAGACAAAAAAATCAAAATGAAGTTCTCACAAAGCTGAAATAGGGAGGAATTTGATATCGATCCACATCATGGTCGCCAATATGTTCTGTTTGTTTTGTCACTTGGGTGAGAAAAACAACAACACTTGCATGTCTAGATGAGCTTGCTAGACAAGACAAAAGTTTTGTGAGTGGGTTAGATAAGCCAAACACATATGTAAACAAAGAAATAAAATAAAACAACTAATAAGTAAATGTTAGAAAGCATGAGAAAATTAGAACCATGAAAATCAAACAATGACCAACATAATGCTACCAATGGATCAATAGATTAGTAGGCAAAACACCGTAGAGAAAGTTTAGGGACTTATGAGTCTCCTCTTTCTGCTTGGGACAGATCTTGAGTTCCCTAATTGAGAGCTCTTCATACAATGGAAGAAATGGAAAACGGTGAAGAAAAACAATGCCTATTCCCTCAAGAGGTGAGTGGAATGGCCTATTGCAATGGTGCTTGAAGGCTTCCAAGAGAAAAGAGGATTCCCAAGGAAGAATTCTTGCAGCATAAAAATACTATGAAGATCTTGATTTCTTAGTGCACCCATGGATCTTATTTATATAATTCATACATGGAAAAATGTAATTGGTTCATAGTGTGAACAAGGGCACTTTTAGGGCACCCTCTAAACCTTGACTAGCCTCCAAGATAGATTTATCTCAGATATGAGTGTCAAATTGTGTTGGGGGTTGGTCCAAAAGTGATTGAAGGATCGACAAGATCCATAAATGTGTCGTTCATAGAAGTGTGTGGATTTTATCGTACACAGTCGTGCATTTTGTGCTCCGAGGGATGTGTTGGCCTGCACATACTACGCACTGTGCATGCACTTCCTTTGGTGAATATGCACATTTCAATTTTTGACCCAATTGTATAGTTTTTCCCTTTTGAATGCATTTTGGTGTTGTAGGTGGAATAATTTTTGTTGGCATTGATGTGTTTCTTTAACCATTTGCGTGCAATGTTCTAGATGATTTTTCAGTTATAACAACTGGTACCTAGAGGAAACCAAAAATTATATCAGGGTATTCAGGGCCACTGACACAACACATTTACTCCCTGCTCACATCCCAAACTGGCTCGTCTTAGGATAAATTTGTTACTAGACCATCCTGCAGGTCTATAACACCACTTTGGTTAAGGACAAGAAATGAGCGTTCATACCCTATGGTTTCCATGTAGGGTTTTTCATAATAAAGGATACTGTGCAAGATAAACAAGAGGGTTTGAGCCAAATAGGATACAGGTTCCCGACAAGCCAATTTTGCAAGCATGACCCTAAAGACATAGTTATCCAACATGCATCACAAGTCCCTTCCTACTAGCCATACACACATGACACTTTTGAAGATGAGATCTTTACCGAATGTCCTCGGGACTAGGAGGAGGTACTATCGAGAAAAGCTAACCCAAACATGACTAGGTTCAAATCTATGAGTATGGAGGCTAAAGTTGAAATGATAGAACAAATGGCTCAAGAAGCTCTCAGGGTTAGAGAAGAGAAGAGAGCAATGAAATCCACAGAGGCACAAATGAGGGGAATGTTGTTATTAGAAGAAGACCAAAGAGTCATTCAACAGCTAGAGAATGATCCTCAACTAATATAAACTATGAGGATCTCTCCGTCTGATCCAAGCAACATTTGAGAGGAGCTAAATGGATCATATTTAACCCTGTTGGAGGAAACTATCCGTCTGGAAAATCCCAGAGTTCTAGCACCACAGGCTAGATCGTTGATGAGCATTTCGACCCAACCTGATTCCAACCCAACATGAGATTCAAAGAAAACCAAGTGAAACGAGTGTGCCTAATTCCCTTTCTGATCTAATTACTATCTATGATGATGAAGAGAGTTTAGAGGTCTCTCTTATAACTCTGATACCAACTATAGAGGAGAAAGAACCAAGGGAAGAATCTTCTCCAAACCCCGATGCATCAATTCCAAACCATATGAAAGGTGACCATGAGGTCGAGAGTACCTTAGACACTAAACTTCCTAACCTATTGGGGACCCTGAAAGATAGCTCTAGGGACGATATAGGTTTAGGTGGAAAAAAAGAAGAATTGCAACAACTAGAGATTGACACCTCAATAACTGATCACCAAGTAAGTATTGAGCCTCTCACTATCTCTTCAATTTTGGTCGATACCTTACCAACCAATGAATACTAGACAGAGGTCAAGCCATTGGAACATATGGAAGCTTCCCCTATCAAAGAAGTATAAGAGTCGGTCCTAGATAAAAAACATACGTCAAGAATCTTGGGCAACACTCTGACCTGGAGAGACCAAGAAATCCCTGATCCCGTTGATGAGTTCTTTGATATACAGGTGATTTCTTACGACATGAAGAGGAAATCCATCATGAGGAGGACCACCAAGAAAACAAGGCTCACACTATATAGCTCAATTCTCATCACCATGGAAGAGAAGCTTCTCATCACAGAAAATGTGAAGACATCTGAGCTAATCGATGCAGGGATGGCTATTACTAATGCTATGTTGGATCGAGCAAAGCAAGATGAAAATGAATTGGAATCTCCAAGATGCATATGAAAAGTTCACGAGTGAAAGACATCTCGTCACTGTAGGTGTAACCGATTATCAAGAAGATACCCTTATGGCACTAGCAAGCTGTAAGGACATAGAGAGATGGTATGAAAAGGCATACCAAGTTGTAAAATGAATCAATTACATCATCACAGTGTAGAAGGGTCGAGACATGGAGGAGCATGGAATTCAAGTGTTGATGGATAGTAACATCTCCCAGATCACGAAGGAATCTAAATACTAGGTAAGTATGGCCCAGGAACCTCAACAAGAGATATAGAAGAGGTGGGTTGAGTGTGAAAGAAGCCAGGAAAATGTCAATTGAGAAATAAAGACATTGGCCTCCCAGCGTTCGTCTCACCTGAAGAATATTTCGACTTGCATGACATAGTCAAATGACATGCCGAACAAGACTCAATGTGGGAATTGGAGATCATGCAGGTGGCAAGCATGAAACCATGTCAAATACATAAGTTTATGGAACATATGATCAAGGCTCGTGCATTTCTATAGTGTTTAAGTGCCAAAGTCATCAAATATAGGGAATGGGAAATAGAAGTGAAGGAAACCCTTTCAGTCCCAATGGAACAACACAAATTACCATATGATAACACATGCGAGGATATCTTCGTCAAGTGGTCATAATACGAGAAGAGTCATCCACTCTAGTAGAACCATGAGATGATTTCCACAAAAAGATATCCTGTCAATCACTAAGTAAATCCCATCGATAAATTGGCTAGATCGAAAGATCTTGATAACCATTACAACCATCAAATGATGCAAAGTCTAATTGGGCCTCTAAGGTAGGTTTGGTTCCTACTATTGAGTTAAAGGGATCTCAGACCCGTCAACATATTTATTTCAATATTTTATTGTATGATGTTTTTCAATTTCTACGCTCATATACCTGACCCTCTACGCTGATAGATGTGTCAGTGTTTGTCTCCCTCATCGATGCATTGGTATAGGTGGAATACTCATTTGTTTTTCCACATGCATAGGTATGTGTAACATTTGATAAATTCACCATAGTGATTTCTTTATTTTCTGGCCTCCTCAAGTTTATAATCTTCTCATGTTAAAAATAATAAGAGAAGGACTGGGGTGGACAAGATACAAGAATAACTCAATAACACCAAGCCTCCTACTTTTGATGGTGAGCATAAGAAGGATGAGGATGTAGATACCTAGTTGATGGGTATGAGGAAGTACTTCCAGCTACATAATTATTCTACATGGGAAGAAAGGACAATTTCCATTTATCATCTCAAGCAGAATTCATCAATGTGGTGGGATCAATATGTGCAAGTGCAACACATTGATGATAAAAAGATTACTTAGAGGTAATTCAAGTTATTTTTTGAATATAAATATTTAACCAAACACTACTATGATAGGAAAATGAAGTATTTATTTGAACTCAATCTTGGGATCATGACCATATACGAGTACGAAAGGATATTTTTAGAGATGATGAAATATCTTCCTTTTATCAAGGATCAACAGGTGAAGATTGAAAGTTACCTAAGTGGGATTCCATCATTTATTAGCAATAAGATACAATATGATGATCTAAATTGGAGGAAATTATAAGGAGATCTAAATTTCTCTATGATCAGAAAATGGGAAGACCGAATTTCCAAAAGGATTGGGAAGACAAGATAAAATCAACTTAGAAAATAGGAATAAGGGGACTAAGCCACCATTTTTCATAAATACTACTCAAGGACAACCAAATTCCAAGGATCCCAAAATGACTGAGGCAATGGACACCAGGTCAAGGTAGTATCCAATGAAGTTTTGGAGTTGTGGTGAAGATCATATGCATAGGGATTACCATCAAAGAGTTGAAAAAATGAGGATTATGCACAGTGTACAACAAGATGGGATATTTGAAGACTTGGGAAGAAATGTACCTAGGATTTACATAGCCCTAGCTAACAAGCAGGATGAGTTGCAATCGCACATGATTGAAGTGGAAGGTAAGATTAATGACCACCCCATCGATATTTTAATTGATTCTGGAGCTAGTCATAATTATCTAGATCCTAAGATGGTGGAAAGATTCCAATTTTCAAGAAGCAAGCTTGGAAAATATTGGTTGATGTAGTTAGCTATAGGGGAAAAAAGAAAAATTAATGAGATGGTTAAGGCATGTCCAATGGATATGAATGGAGTGTGTGCAAAGGTTGATTTGAATATCATACCTTTGGGCTTGTATGATTGCCTCATTGGTATGGATTGGTTGGATCAACATTGTGTTATCCTGGATTGTTACAATAAGTAATTTACCTATTTAGATGAGGAAGCAAGTTTAAGAACAGTTCAAGGAATTCCAATAGTTGTAACTATCATATAAGTATCAACCTTGCAATTGAAAAATATATATAGGAAAGGATGTCGAGTATTTGCAATGCATATGGTAGAGGAACCTGAGGATAAAGTACCATGTTAGAAAAATAGGACAACCTTTCACTCTTCATTTCTTTTCCGACTCTGAGAAATATGACTCTCTTATGTTTTCCATAAACACAATGCTCACAGAAATCCAAATCAATTTGTTTAAGATCTAGCAACAAATTTCTTTTGTGAAGTATCTTCATCCCCTTCTCACTCATGTCCAAGCCTATGATGCCACAATGTTGTATCCATTCCTGTAGAATTTAAAGATATAGAATAGTCAGTATTACCAATACATAAATGCAATGTACCTACCTTCTCTCCTTTTTCTATCACCAATGATCCTTTGGTGACTTTCGACACCTTATCTATAAATATGGATATACAACCTTCACTTTCCAACTGCCCTGTTGAAATTATATTTTTCCTTATATATTTAACATGTCTTACCTCTTTCAACAACCATTGGTTTCCATTGCTTTTTGTTTTGTTTTTACCTTTCCCATTCCAACAATTTTACATGGTGCATCATCGCCCAAATGAACCTGTCCAAAATCACCTTGAACATAATATAGAAAATGTTTCCTATGGGGTGTGGCATGAAATGAATCACCTGAATATACTACCCAAGACTCATCAATATTATCTACAGAAAGAATCAAAGCATCTTGTAACACATCACCTATTACATTTGCTTCCTATTTTTTCTCCTAATGTCCATCTCTTTGTTACTTTGGAGCTCTGCAGTCTTTCTTCAGATGTCCTTTCTTCCCACAATTCCAACACTCTATCTTTCCCAGTCTAGATGTGGATATGCCCTTTCTAGAATTCTCGCAGTTCCCTGAGCCCTTTCCTCTATGTTTTTTTCTTCCCTTGTTTTCCATGTTCAACCCATTACCTGATGTCTCACCTGTGATTTTTCGTCCCATTTCCTCACTAACGATAACACCAAAAACATCATCAAATTTTAAATTATTTGAACCAAATACATAGTCACTTACAACCATGACCAAGTTGTTCCATCTTTTTGGCAACGAGCACACGATTAGAAGAGCCCTGACTTCATCATCAAATTCCACTTTTACAGAACTTAGTTGATTAGTAACCATATTAAATTCATTTAAATGATCTGCACTAGGCCCACCTTCTGACATCTTCATATTAAATAATATCTTCATTATAAATACCCTATTAGACAATGGGGGTTTTTCATATAGTTTATCCAATTTATCCACCATCTCCTTCGTTGTATTTTCTTTCGAAATATTAAATGTCACTGATGCTACCAAGCTCAACTGTATCATTCCTAGTGCCTTTCTGTCAAGAAAATCCCATTATTTATCCTTCATGGTCATCGACTTCTTTGCTATTCCACCCAATGGTAGGAATAGATCCTTCTAATATAAATAATATTCAATCTGGATCTTCCATAACTGGTAGTTTTGGTTGTTAAATTTCTCAACCCTAAACTTTCCATCTTAAACTATTTCTCCCACTTGAACTAGGAACCCTCTTTTCCTGCGTGTTACCTTTCTCTCTAATACTAGTTGTCATAAAAATAGGATCAAGGAGAAATAAAATAAAATGAATGCATAAATAAAACATATAAGATACACAATATAATAGAGACACAGATATACGTGGTTCACCCAGTGTGGGCTACATCCACGATAGAAATTTCCAGCTCCTTCCTTTATTATTATCTTGCAAATGAAGGGATACAACCTACAACAAACCCATTGTAACTTCCTATTATTTCTCCCATAGTCTTCTCTCTCAAAATACCATATTCCCCATGAAACATATCCGAAATACATTTCCCTCATAAAAGAGGGTTTCCTTTTAGGGAAAAAAACCCTAACATAAATTCTACCATTATATCCATGACCTTATAATAAGCAGTCTAGATTTACTAGAAAATTACAATATACATTTACAAGGAATTTTTTCCTTCGGGGGCTTTGCCCTCGAACCCCTGTCAGGTGCTTGCTTTCTCCTAGACCCCTTAGAGGGGGTAACCCCCCCTGCACTCCCCCGCGAGGAGTGTACATTATTTCAGGGTGTAATGTCTTCATGGAGTATAAACACGACTAAAAACAAAGACCTCTGGATTAGGAAGATAATCAGGCTCCACAACCAACATACCAAATGTTGAAGACTATATAGTACTGAAAGCATTTGACGATGTATTTAAAGAGATACTGGGGTTGCCACCAAAAATAGATATTGATTTCTCTATAAATATGATTCTTGGAGAAGCACCTATATCAAAGACACCTTATAGGATGAGTACACCAAATATGAAAGAGTTGCAGATGAAACTTGAAGAGATTCTGAAGAAGGGGTATATACGCCCAAGTGTGTCATCATGGGGTGCCCTATATTGTTTGTTAAGAAGAGAGTTAGTATGATGATAGTTTGTATCAACTTCAAGAAGTTGAAAAAAGTAACAGTAAATAACATGTATCATTTTCCAAGGATAGATGACCTCTTTGATCAGTTGTGGGGCATGTAGATATTTTCAAATATTTATCTTATATATGGATATCACTAGGTGAGAATTAAAGAAGAATACATCGGAAATACTACCTTCATAAAAATGTATGGACATTACGAGTTCATAGTTGTGCCATTCGGATTGTCAAATGCATCAGTTGCCTTCATTTTTTTGATGAATGGAGTTTTCAGAGAATATTTAGATAAGTTTCTCATTGTATTTATGGATAGCATACTTATTTACTCTAAATCCAAATAAGAACATGAAAAACATTTGAATATGGTGTTGCAGGTATTGAGGAAGAATTAGATTTATGAAAAGTTGAGCAAGTTCTCATTTTACCAGAGGAAGATTCATTACTTGGGTCATATTATTTCAGAGGAAGGAATAACTATGGACCCATTGAAGAAAAAATTCATTGAGGAATGGACAACACCAAGAAATGTCACGGAAATGAGATCTTTCATGGGATTAGCGGGGTACTACAGACGGTTTATTGAAGGATTCTCAAATATTGTGCATCCAATTACATCCTTGCAAAATAAAGTTATGCAATTTAAATGGACTCTAGATTATGAAAGTAGTTTTCAACACTTGAAATGTTTGTTGACAAGTGTGCCAATTTTTGGAATTATTGATCATAATGAAGACTTCATTTTTTGTATGGATGTATGAAAGGAAGGGCTCAGTGGAGTCCTTAGTTAGAAAGGTCATGTGGTGTGCTTAGAATAAAGAAAGTTAAAATAACATGAAAGACTATATGCTAATCATGACTTAGAATTGGCAGCCATAGTGTATGCCTTAAAGATGTGGTAGGATTATCTCATAGGTGAAATATTTAAGCTGAGAACAGACCATAGTGGTGTCAAGAATTTGTTTGGAAAGACAATTTTAAATCCCAGACATAGCAGGTGGTTAGAATTCCTTAGTGAGTATGAATTTGACATAAATATAATCAGAGGAAAAGAGAACAAGGTGGATGACACACTAAGTAGGAGGGTGTATGAGATGCATGCTACAACCATTAAAATGTTCAAATACAATTTGTGTGAAAGAGTCGTATAGGTTGAGAAATAAAATCAACGCTATGTGGACATAAAGGAGAACTTACAACAAGGTATTTTGCAGTAGAAATTGGAAGGATATGAACTAAAAGAGGATGGAATCCTTATGTATAGACACCGATTTTATTTGGCAAATGTTCAAGAGATGAAAAACATGTTAATGTCAGAGATGCATAAATTTCCTTATGTAGGACATCCAGGTTACTAGAAGACAATAGAAGCAGTAAAAAATAGTTACTATTGGAAAGAAATGAAAAAGGAGGTCGTTGATTTTATTGATAGATGTCTTGAATGTCAGAAGGTAAAGGCTGAGCACAAACATCCAACTAGTTTGCTATATCATTTTCCCATTCCAAAGTGGAAGTGGGAAGTTGTGACCATGCATTTGATTACTAAGTTTCATAGGACTGCTAATAAACATGATTCTATTATGGTAGTAGTAGAAAATCTTACTAAAGTTTCCCATTTTTCCAATGAAGTCAACGCACAAGGAAACCCACATTGTTGAAATAGACATGCGAGAAATTGATAAGTTGTATGGTGTACCTAAGAAAGTTGTGTCTGACATAGATTTAATGTTCACATCGAACTTTTGGAAAGGGATATTCAAAGGATTTGAGACAAATATGAACTTTAGCACAACATATCACCCTAAGAAAGATGGACAAACAAAAATGGTAAATTAGGTGATTGAAGACATGTTCAAGATGTATGTGATGGATAAACCATCAAAATGGGAAGACTACCTTCACTTGGTAGAGTTTTCTTATAACAATGGGTATCAATCATCTTTAAAGATGAGCCCATTTGAAGCACTCTATGTTAAAAAGTGCAACATGCTAGTAAGTTGGGACAACCCAAAATAACGCACAGTGGTTGGGTCATATCTGCTCCAAGAAATGGAAGAGAAAATGGTGAAGATAAGGCATAACTTAAAGGATTCCCAAGAAAAGAAAAAAAATTGCACAGATAAAGATAGAACCCACAAATAGCTTAAAGTGGGTGACCATGTGTTCTTGAAATTTAAAGCTAGATGCAGTTCCCTAAAGTTGGGAATGTAGTATACCTACGAAGGTAATATGGGGTACCTAGGGAGGTACCCAATGGAAATGTGGTTATGTATTATTAGTGGAACTCATTTAATATATGAGAATGTGGTCATTCAATGTAAGGTGGACTACATCCACTATATTAATAAAGGCCCAATATGGTAGATGTAATAAATGTGAGAAAGCTCTCTAGAAGGTTCCTAGGAGATAATGAGAGCTATATAAAGAAGTGTAAGCAATGTAATGAAACACAGTGAATAATATTGTGATTGTATCAAGCATTGCTTGAGGAGTGTTATCCTTCCTTAAGGATTAATATATGGTGTTACCCTACCTCAAGAGTTTTGTCTACAATCTTGTATTCAGTATTTTGGTGAATTGTTTGGATTATTCTTTTTAATATTGAGGTTTTATTTTGAGATTTATCTTCATATCTATTCAGGTACATAACAATTGGTATCATAGAACTTTCCTTGGCCAAAGAAGGGAAGAATTTTTTGCTCTTTTTTCATATTTTTCTAGAGAAAACAAAGGGTGCTGCACTTCAGGTTCAGATCTGAAGATTTTTTATCTGAACTTGGAAAAAAATGGATATTTAAATTTCTCTCGAAAAAATACCCAATTTCAAAAAAACATTTAGCCGAAACGAAGTCTAGGAAGTAAAGTTATGAAAATTTTAAATTCAATAGTTTTTTTAGGGTTTTTCCGAAAAAAGCCGCAATTTTCTACACTAAGTTATTTCTACACCCCAGTTTTTGTTGAAGGTTTATACCAAGCATGATATTTTTTACTAGAAGAGATGATGGAACTAGTATTGAAGAATTTATACAATCTCACAAGTCATTATGGAAATGGGAGTGGAAATCTTTTGTAGACTGGGGTTTCAAAGGTGACACTCTCATATCGTGGAAATCATTTCAACATTCTGAGTGGATGTCACTTTCTGAGGAAGCACTTGAAAAAATACTTTTAGATAAGTGGTCTCATACAAAGAGTAAGGATAAAGAAATTGCCAAGAGTTTATTTTCATGTGGAAAATATATAATACAAGTTCATGGTTGTATTCATAAAGAAAATGTCATTGTTTCTATTAACCCTAGTTGCAAACAAAATTTTATCAATATTCAGTTGGTTAATAGATTGCAAGTTCCGACAAAGAATATTCAAAGAACACAGGTTGCAGGTGAAAATGTTAAACTTTTTAAATATTTGAAGCTCAGTATGGATAAATATGTGTTGCATTCATATTTTGAGGCTCTAGATATGGGTGTTGAAGACATTGTTTTGGGATATCCTTGGACATAATCAGTGGGTACCATTAATATTAATGTGCAAAAGAAGTTTCTAAATATTTGGTACAAGAAAAAGAAAATTACATTGCAGAATGTGTCTCTTAGGAAGAAATATGGGCCCATAGAAGCTAGAAAAGAAGTTAGTTCCAAGTCTGAAGTTGAATCAGAGGCAGAGTCTATAGAAGGAGATGAAGCAAAACTACAAGAAGGAAATAATCAGGAAGCTAAGGAGGTCATTGACTCAAAGGCACAAAGTGTTGCAAATTTGAAGAAAAAATCATAGATCCCTACAATTGTTGTATGTCTTCATCCACATCATATAGAGACACAACAATCATCAAGGAAAGGGTGTGTGCATCAACACATTTATGAACTAGTAGGGCACCATACAGGAAACTGATCAAGAGGTGCAGGGAGGAATACCAACACTACGGGAAGAGCTCGGGCTACAGAAACAATCCCATGGCAACCCAGACAGGATGCAGATAAATATCATGGTGGTAGGGTAGCAGATGAACATAATGTTCGACTTCCATTGGGTTGGAAGGATGGTTGTACTTGTTACCAGTTGGCTACAATGTTTATCTAGTCATATTGTATTGCTTCTTCTCATGTTTCGAGGATGAAACATGTGAAGGGGGATGGAATGTAGTATACGTAGGGAGGTAATATGGGGTACCTAGGAAGGTTTCCAATGGGAATGTGGTTATGTATTATTAGTGGAACTCATATAATATATGAGAATGTGGTCATTCAATGTAAGGTGGACTACATCCACTATATTAATAAAGACCCACTATAGGAGTTAGATGTAATAAATGTGAGAAATCTCTCTAGAGGGTTCCTAGGAGATAGTGAGAGATATATAAAGAAGTGTAAGCAATGTAATGAAACATAGTGAAGAATATTGTGATTGTATCAAGAATTTCTTGAGGAGTGTTATCCTTCCTTAAGAATTAATATATGGTGTCACCCTACCTCAAGGGTTTTGTTTACATTCTTGTGTTTAGTATTTTGGTGAATAGTTTGGTGCTTATTATTGGTTATTTATAAAGTATATTTGCAGATCTATTCAGGATCTTAACAGGGAAATTGTTCTTAGTTGGCAACACGCTACAGTGGGCCATTTGAAATCCTAGAGAGGATTGGTCATGTCTCATATATGCTTGCATTTCCTACATCCTCTTATATTCATATTGTTTTCCATGTATCATTAATTAAAAGGTGTGTACCTGATGCTAATCATATTATTGATTCAAATGTGATTTAGGTGGAGCCAGAAGGCGATTTTTGAGTGCAATCAATTTACAGATTGGATCAGAAAACAAAAAATCTTTGGAATCGAGCCATGGATTTGGTAAAGATCCAATGGACTTGGTATGCTCCTAAGGATGAAACTTGGGAATGTGAGGATGCTATGCGGGTATAGTATACACATATTTTTGAATATTTTTGAAATTATATATGTACATGTGTATATGATGCATTGAGGACAATGCATAAATAAGGGGGAGGGGAATGTAATGTCCCTGATCTGAATTCTTTGTAATTGTACATAAAATATGGTGAGTCGTGGTACCAATTGTAAATGTAAATGTACATTTAGTTTGGTGAGCCATTGGCACTAAGTTTTGGTTTTGTCCACACCAGAGTAGTGCACAGAGAATTGTTATCAAAGAAAGGGTATGCACATTTAATAGTGTTGCACATAGCTAAGTAAGTGCACAAGATTTCACATCAAGGGAAGGATGCACACATGCCATAGTGTTGCGTGCACCTAGGTAAGTGTGCAAGGTTTACCTGGAAGTGTGCATCTAGTTGGTTTATATATATGTATGTGTATATATATGAATGAATATGTATTGAGGGCCAAAGAGCCTATGTGATTATGAGGATGGTGAGCCATGATGCAAATAGACTTGTGTGCCTATCCATGTAAATGAAATCATAGTTAATAATAATATTATATCGATGTTCCCAGACATATCAGATGAAATAAGATGGGGAGATAACTCCATCAAGAAAGGGAAAATGGGGGAGACTTAAGTCCTAAGGAATATTTTATTAATATTTTTGGAAAAGTATATGTTATGGATAATTATTTTATCCTAAGTTCCTGAGGGAGGGAATGGGTCACCGAGTGGGTAAATATACTTTTGAAGGTGACAAGTGTCAAGTTTAAGGAACAAAATATATATTGTTGGCCTTAGTGTATTTCGGGAAAAAAAAAACTCATTCGTTTGAGGATTATTCATTTTCTTGTAAGCAGAAGGGGTCGGTCCACAAGAAAATCCGACTATTACCTTATATGCATAGAAGAGATTGTAAGGGTTTTTTTTTCTGTAATCAGAGCTATGTTTTCGAAGAGGCGGGTTGTTAGGCCCATGAGAAGTCTCTATGGGTGAGACATGTGTTGTCTAAGAGGTGGGTTTTTAGGCCCATGTGCAGTCTCTCTGGCTGAGAGATTTGTTGTTGAAGAGGCGAGTTTCTAGGCCTGTGAACATGCTTGTAAACTTTAACGTTGTACAATATTTACTATAAAAAAACTTTTAGTAAAAGAAAAGAAAATATATAATGGAAAATACAAACATTACACAGAGATTTTTCCCCTAGAAACCCAAAACCGAGAAAACCAACATATTCTATATTCATTCATGGTGATACATTGCTTACAATTCAATATTCATATAGGATCCATCGACATCCAAAATCATAATCCAATGACCTAGATTAGTCAACAACCCTAATTCCTTCACCGGAAATAGAAAACCATCAACAAAATCCATGTGTCGAAAAAACCACCCAACAATGGACACAAAAATCGAAGAAACATAAAAACGAGGAAACAATGTGACACGTTTCCTGGGGAAAAAAATTTCTCGAGGAGGTTATCCTAGAACCCCCACATGGGGGGATTACCCCCCCCCTGCACCTCCCAAGGCAGGTCCTAACGCCCCCCCTGAAACCCCCCTGCGCACCCGGTGCAACGTAGACGCTACTACTCATGCAAAGAATATAACACATACCCAGCATTCTCCCACTTGTTGTTTTCTTTTCCTACATGGGGTTATAGTGTTACATAGTCAACAATCCAAGGTAGAAATGCCCATGGATCCTCTACACCAAGAGAAATTATCAGTGGTCACATATTTTGTTAATGAATTTGCAACATTCTTCAAAGTATCCACCTTCTTTAGAAATACTTTCTTTTCTTCAACCATGTCTCTCATAAAGTGATATTGAATATCAATATGCTTTTTCTTTGAATGATAAGTCGGGATCTTCACCAGAAAAATTTCACTCTCACTATCAAAATATATCCTTACATATTTTTGTACCAACCCAATACCTGAACAAAATCTTTGCAACATTATTGCTTCCTTACTTGCATGAGTGGCTGACATGTATTCAACTTTTGTAGTTGAGAGTGCCACTACAACCTATCTTTTGCTCATCCAACTTATTGCTCCTCCAAACATATTAAACACATACCCACTTGTAGATATCCTACGATCTAGATCTGCAACCCAGTATGAATCCACAAAGCCATGTATATCCACCACTCTGTTTAATCCCAATATTCCTTGGTAGCACAATCCATAGCTAGTAGTGCCAGGAAAATACCTGAAAACCCTTTTTACTGCTATCCATTGCTCCTTTCTTGGTTTTGACATATACTTTCTCAAAACTCCCACTGCATGTACAATATACGGTCTAGTATAGATAATATCATACATCAAACTACCAACTGCACTCGCATATGGAACATGAGACATGTCCTCCTCCTCTTCATGTGTCTTGGGACACTGATCCATAGATAACTTTACACCAACAAGAATAGGAACCTTGACTGGTTTACATTCCTGCATATTAAACCTCTGCAATATTGTACCGACATAATTTATTTGATTTAACCAGAGTTTCCTCTTTTTTCGATCTCTTTTAATTTCCATGCCCAAAATGAAATTTGAAGCACCAAGATCCTTCATGTCAAATTTAGAGGAAAATTGAGTTTTCACATCCTGGATAATCTCTTTGTTGTTTCCCATTAGCAACATGTCATCCACATATAAGACCAAATGAATCAAATGATCACCAATTAATTTAAAATACGCACAGTGATCCTCTTTGCTTCTTGTGAAGCCAAGTCCCGACATATAAGTATCCAATTTTTGATACCAAATCCTTGGTGATTGTTTTAAGCCATACATGGAATTTTTTATCTTGCATACCAGCTCCTTTCCCTTCACAGCATAACCTTATGGTTGCTTCATATAGATTTCTTATTCCAGATCCCCATGTAGGAATGTTGTCTTCATATCCATCTATTCTACCTCAAAATCAAATGTAGAAACAACATATAACAAAAATATTATAGAGGTTAACTTGGAAACAGGGGAAAAAAATATCACCAAAATCAATTCCCTCAACCTGGGAATAACCCTTTGCTACTAACCAAGCTTTGTATTTCTCCACTTTTCCTTCTTCATTCAACTTCTTTTTAAATACCCATTTGATGCCAATGTGCTTTATTCTAGTTGACAAGTCCACTATATCCCAAGCCTCATTCTTATCCAAAGCTTCCATTTCTTCGTCCATGGCCCTTTTCTAGAGATTTTCATCCTTTGAATGCATTGCCTCCATGACAGTTCTAGGATCATCATCAGTAATAAACAAAGAAAAATTTGAACGGAAATCAGATGAAGTATAAATTTCTGGTAGCCTTCTTTCTCAAACCAATCTCCTCAATACTGGAGTATGATGATCTTCTTCTTTTGATTCCTATTCTTCTGTAAAGTTTGATTCATCATCCTTTAAATAAAAATCTATTTCTTTGGTTCTTCCTTACTTGGTAGGACTTTTTGTTTAACATCCTTCATTTCTCTAAATACCACATCTCAACTATACACTGCCTTCTTAGTTTATGGGTTCCAAAGCTTATAACCTTTGAGACCATCTTTATATCCAATAAAGATACACTTTTTAGCCTTCTTACCTAGTTTACTCTTTTTTTCCTTTGGAACATGAACATATGAATCACAAACAAATACCTTGAGATGTGTGAGAGAAGATTTCTTACCAGTCCATACCACTTGTGGAGTCTTGTCATCTATCATTGATGAGGGTGATCTAGTGACCACGTAACATGCAGTACCCAATGCCTCTTCCCATAATTCTTTCCCCAACCCAACACCACTGAGCATGCACCTTGCTTTTTCCATCAATGTCCTGTTCAACCTTTATACAACTCCATTCCGTTGAGGTGTTTATGGAGAATTCTTATTTCTTTCTATACTGCAATTCTTACATAATTCTTTAAATTCATTCTTGTAGACCTCTCTGCCATTATCTGTCCTCAACACCTTAATTATTTTCTTTGTTTGATTCTCAAAAAGAGCCTTAAACTCTTTAAACCTGTCAAAGACTTCAGATTTCTTCCTGGGGAAATATATCCAAGTACTGCTCGAGAAGTCATCTATAAATGAGACATAGTACAAAGATTTTCCAAATGATGGGACCAACACGGGTCCAAAAACATCACTGTGAACTAGCTATAAAATTCTTTCTTCCCTCGTTTTACAAGAAGGGAATCTTACCCAATTCTTCTTCCCATATACACAATGTTCACAGAAATAAAAATCTAGAGAGCATTTAGAAATACCTTCAACCATACCTTTACCATGTAGTAGTCGAAGACCCTTCTCTCCGATATTCCCCAGTCTTTGATGCCACAACATAACCTTTTATCCAGAGATTGTAGGATTTATTTCTTCTTCAACTCTAATATCAGGAACAATGGAACTATTAAACCCATCACTAATATTTCTTCCTTGTAACTTATACATAGTTCCAAACCGAACTCCTTTCAACAACACCATTTCTCCTCAAACCATCCTGCAGATTTCCTTTTCAAATATTGTTTTTAACCCTACATCATCCAGTTTTCTTACAAAAATCAAATTTATGGCCAAATGTGGGATGTGAAGAACACCAAGAAGTATTCTAATCCTTCCATCTATGAGCCTCAACTTGACTTTTCCTCTTCCTATGATTCTGGTTGTCGAATCATCACCTAAGAAAACATTACCTCCATCATAGCTTTCATATTCACAGAACTACTCCCTGTGTGGAGTCATATGAAAGGATGCACCTGATTCAACCAACCATGCCTCATGATATACATGTGTTCTTGAAGAATCCAAGTACACATCCCCTCGTTCTTCCTTGGAGGTCTTTTCTTCTGTAGAAGGAGATTCTTCAGATCCCTTCTTTTTCTCAACTTTGGATCTACACCGCTTCTTGTAGTGCCCTTCTTTTCCACATCTCCAACATACCTTTACAAAATTTCCTATAGATTTAGATATACCCTTAGACTTATATCTCCCACTTGAGAACTTAGATCTATTTCTTTCCTAGGAGCGTCCTCTTGCAAATAATGTGTCTGTGCTCTGTCCTTCCATTTTCTTCCATCTCATCTTCTCCAACAACAAGGATGAGACCAATTCATCAAACTTCAAGGAAGTTGTATTAATACCTATGGCTACAACTAGATTATCCCACAATTTTGGTAAAGAACACAGTAAATTGATACACTTATCTTCATCTAAAATTTTAATCTCAACATATAGTAACTGAATTACCAAAGTATTGAAAGCATTCAAATGCTCTGACACTGAGTCTCCATCTCTCATCCTCAGATTATACAACTTCTTTCTCAGGAATAGTTTATTTACTAGGGACTTAGACTGATACAATTTCCCCAACTTATCCCATAAATCCTTGGTTGTAGCTTCCTCTGACACATTCAATAATACTGAATCTAAGAGACACAGTCGAATTGTTCTCTTTGCCTTCCGATCCAACTTTTTCCAGTCATCTATTGAAGTTCCTGTAGGTGTAGTGCCTGGATCTACTATGATCCAATGTTGTCTGTCCACCAACAAATATTCCATTTTGAGCTTCCAAAACTCAAAACATTTCCCATTAAATTTCTAAATATACTTTTTCGAATCGCTCGCCATTTATTTTCACCTGAAAAATCAATACCACAGATCTCCTATTGTAACAAGGATTATCATAGTATCCATCCAAACCCTTGACAACAAAGGCATCCCCATGAAGCCAACGAATCTCTGATACCAAATGTAGATTTTAACCTAGTACAATATTTACTGCAAACATATTTTCAGTAAAAGAATAGAAAAGATATAATGGAAAATACAAACATTACACATAGATTTTTTTCCCTGGAAACCCAAAACCGAGAAAACCAGTATATTCTATATTGCTTCATGCTGATACATTCTTTACAATACAATATACATATAGGATCTAGTGGCATCCAAAAACCTAACCCAATGACTCAGATTAGTCAACAACCCTAATTCCTTAACTGAAAATAGAAAACCATCGGAAAAAACCATGTGCCGAAAAAACTGCCCAACAATGGACATGAAAATTGAGGAAACATGAAAAACAAGGAAAAAATGAGACATGTTTCCCGAGGAAAAAAAATCTTGAGGGAACTACCCTCGAACCCTCACGTGGGGGGATTTCTCACCCCTTCACCCCCCCTCAAACCCCCTTGTGTTCCCCTCATGCAAAGAGTATAACACATACCAAACAATGTTGTCTAGGTGATATTTTTGCTAGGAATTGTTCCCTCGTGCATTTTTCATTAGTTGCAGGGATCAAATAATTCTTGTCTAGCCTATTGTTGAAACCCTAGAAGGGAAGTGGGATAGATGAGGGATCGTTCAAAAGAGAACGGGTGTACTTCCTTGGGTGTGATAGGTGCATGGGGAATAAGAGACTGTAGACTAGTTGTAGTAGTGGCACCTCATATTGAGAAATTTTGTTGAGTGTCAAACCTTACCTTGGCATTAGGAACCATTTTTCCCTAGTGGACTTAATCCCCAACTCGAGGGTGACTTGTTGCTGAAATATTATGAGCAACAAAGTCTATGGATGGGAGGAACTTCTAAGTTTTGTGCAGAGTTGGTTAGTTTTCATAAAAGATAAGTGTTTTTTATGTGCTTGTCTCAATTACAGTGTGCCTAATTATCTATGTTTATTGTGGGTTTAATTCTTGTATGTTGTTTCATATAAGTAATTGTTGTTATCATGTTTAATAATGATTTCACATGTAAGTATGGTGCTGATAGCCAGTAATTGTAATCATGCATTATTATGAAAATCATTGATAGTCTGCTTGTTAAGTTGACCTTATGATATTGGTAATGAGTATCTGAGGTAAGGTTTTAATGGAAATGTGCAAAAGAAAGTAGCTTCTGTGCACAAGAGGCTGGAATTTGTTTGTGCATACATGGAAATAGACCACGCGCACAAGGAAATCAAAATTGGAGTGTGACATTAGAATGGTTTATCCGCACAATAGTGTTGTGTGTCTAGTGTACTTATGCATGCAATTGTTTTTAGTTGCTTCCACTACTCAAAGTTGTTTTTAAAGGAGAAATTTGGTGTGGCATGACTCATCTTGAGGTTGAGCATGTTACTTTCAAGTGATACTGTGCAGACTAGCGTATATAATAGAATCTACGCAGTGGCCCAGAGGTTGATCACGTTACTTTCAGTTGTAAGATGGGTAATGTTATAGTATGGTATCAAAAACATTTTGGTAAGATGGATGTTATAGAGCGACAAAAGTTGACATTTTTTGAAGTGGCCCAACCTAGGTGGCTAGGGACATTACATGACCGTTTGTGTTTCCAAACTCCATATGAGCTACATAGGGAGTGGTTCATTGTAGGATTGTTTCCACATATATGCTTCCCTTTGAAACAACAGAAGATTACATAGCAGTCATAATCCCTAGACATTTCTATGAGGTTGAAAACATCCCTTGTAGGAGAGAATGGTCTAGGGATGGCTCAGGTTTAGTCACAGTTAGTGGCATTGACTATTCAATTGAAAGACATTTCTAAAGGGAAGGAAAAATGGAAAGAAGTCTGGTGTATCACATGCAGAAAAAAAGGTCATCATAAGAACAAGTGTCCAACTTTCAAGGAATATTTAGACACAAGAGATCTGAATCCTTTAGGAGTATGGTGTGAGATATGTAAAACGATGGGTCATCATCCTACTTCTTTCCCATTGATTTGGAAGTACCAAAGAACTATTAGAAACCTATTTTTAAATTTATTTAAGTCTATCAGACACGATGAAAATGAATGTCACACATTTGATCTTATGAGAGAGCACACTACATATGCATACATAGTCCAAGGGGAAGAAGGATTGGAAGGAGGAGTACCACAGTATAATAATCCTAGAGGTTTCAATAAAGGAGGAAGAGGAGGATTCAAAGGTCGCATAAGAGGAGGATTTGGTAGAGGAAGAGTCCCAATTATATGTTACAAATGTAATCATCCTAGGAATTTTTTGTGATACTTTTTGAATCCTTGCACGACATGCACTTATTGTAGACAATTGGACCATGTGATACAAGACTATGCACTACTAATTATGAAGTGGCAAGAAAATAAGAACTTGAATGTGCATATGATAGTTGTAGATGAGTGCAGAGAATGAATTAAGGTGGCAAAAGTTACACGTAGAGGAGTGAGAATAAGAGATGATGCGATAAAATAAGGAAAGTGGACTGATCAGTGTCTAAGGAAGGTAACAAATCCTCCTCCGTTGTTTGACCCTAGAAAGGAGAAAGACATGTACAAACAAGCAAGAAAATAACTATTGGATAAAGAATTTATTGAATTGACCTCGAATGCACCACTGGTATATGACAGGCCACCAGTGTATGACATGCCTTCAGTCTATGACCATTCATAAAGGAAAGTTGAGAAGGTAAGTATAATGAGAAGTTTCTTGAATTTTTTTTAGAATTAATGAAGACTGTGTTAAACAAACTACATGGGATGATCGATAAATGCATGCAAGATAAGGAATCCCCTATCGAACAATGAGTAGTTAACAAGATACATCTCAAGAGAAGGAAGAATATGAAATTATGATTGAATGCGTAGATAGGAGATTATGACATGTATAATATTATTTTATACTTGGGATGTGATGTGAATGTCCTTTTGAAGAAGACCTGGGAGATGATGGGAAAATCAAAGTTAATATCGTCACCTATTCAATTGAGGTTAGCAAATCAACATAATATTGTTATGATTGGAAGTTTGTTAGACGTGAATATTAACATTGATGGAGTTCGAAGTATAGTTTACTTCAAATTAATCGAGATAGTATATGGAAGTAATCCTTATGCAACATTACTCAAACTTGATTGGGATTTTGATAACCATACCTTGATTAATCTGAAGTGTTGGATAGTTGGTTTTCATTGATGTTGTTGGGCAATTAGTTGCCATTGATGTCAATAGGAGTGGTTGTCATTGATGTTAACAGATGTGATGAGTTTATTTAAAGAAGTCTCCAGAGTGTTCCCCTTATGGTGTATCTCTAAGAATGGCCCTCATGGGAAGATGCTTTGAAGAAATCTATAAGAATCCCCAGAGGTGTGGTCATGAAAATTGAATATGTTTGAGGAATAAGGTTATGAAAGACAATGTAAATGTAGGTAACACACTCATATATGGATAGTCTTCATCATACCATTTCCAATGGTATGTGGAACGTCAAGTAGTTCCTCACGGTTGAGGATTTATGCGGTCATGAAGTTGGAATCCCCAAAGAATGGTTATGAAGCCCGTAAACAATTAGAAGTAATTAACTAAATGGTAAAGTGGTTGAAAAAAGAAGTCCTTAAGTCAATGAAATAAGTCACTTGGAAAAGTATAAATACACAACAAGAAGCCTCTGATTTAAATTCACACAACTTTATTGAATATCGTCTATGTGAGCACACTTGAGCTATTCGGTGAATATGAGGTAGCAAGTTTGAGGCAGTGAAGGAAGTGAGAAGGAGGAAGTTTCAGGATTGCAGAGGAGAGAGAGGGTTTCTGAGAAACCCTAGTTTGGTCAAACCCCATGGATCATAATATTGGCATCTCATGAGGTACCCCTGTGGGTTTCTTAGTTCCTATCATGTGAGGTCTCGCATTACACTTGCCTTCATCCCATGAGTCTAAAACAGATATCAGGGAGGATGCTAGTACTAGGTTGTTGAGGACCAGGAAGAGCTATAGTTTTGAAATATTGTATCAAGTCTGTTGGAATATCTTTCAGGAAAAGAATATGCTTGCCATTGATGGCAAGAACAAGAACGATGAAACTCAAAATATTGATGGAAAGAACAACAATGAGGAAACTCAAAAGAGAAAAGAGGAGGAGATTAAACCTCAATCATCGGATCGGAGCACTAAGGAATAGAAAACATTGGATCCAGTATAACTTCGAAGAGGATAATGGCCAATAGCCATCCTCCAAATTGCTATATACGCAGTCGTGAAATGATATGGGTCGTTGGATCCAGAGGACACATGTGTGAGAGATCAACATTTCGCTGACTGAAGAGTCAAAGGAAGGAGGCTCTCTAACCTTTTAAGTCACGAAACATGAAATCACAATAAGATTTGGACCATTAGATCATAGAGGGATGTGGACCGTTGATTTAGAATATTTCAGATATCGGGAGTTATAAGAGTCAGGATTGTCTCACGTTCAAACATATGAAACACAAATCATGATAATATCTAGACCGTTAGATCACAGAGGGTTGTGGACCATTGATCTAGAGTATTTCGGATATCGGGAATTAGAATATTTATGGTTGTCTCATGTTCAAACATCCAAAATGTGAAATCCTTATAAGACCTGGACCGTTAGATCAAAGAGGGATATGGACCATTGATATGATATGAAGTCTGAGTTCGTGAAGATGAGATCTTCACCATTAGATTGAGGATTAATCTGGGCCATCAGATCCAAGAGAAGAACAGGTGCCACAAGAGGATATCCACGTCAACAAGGACAACTACAGACCATGTCAACAAGGATCATGTCAGACAAGAACTCATGAAATCCCGAAATGCATAAGGTAATCATGGCCATTGAGTCACGGGAAATCTTAGACCGTTGATCTGAGGTGATTGAAGTCGGGAGTTCGGGAATCAAAAGAAGGGAGGTTCTCTAACCTCCAACATCACGAGTCATGAAGTCGCGAAATGCTCAAATGTTTGGCTCGTGGTGATAGCCAAGGTCACATCATCGTTGGATTAAGGGAGGAGATAGCATGTCTCTAGGCTCCACATTGGAGACATGAAATTGCAAAATGCCTTTTTTGAATAGGGATGTGGTCACAACCAATGGTCACATTAGCAGAAGAGAAGGGAAGGATATAGTGTTGTTAGGATCCACTTCGAAGTTTCTCAATTTGGGAAATTCCAGGTGAATCACAGTCGATCACCCAAAATGTGAAATCGCAAAACGAATTTTGTTTGGCGTATGGTCACAACGAGTGGGCATGTGGGGAGAAACACACCCGATGCTAGTTTGCGTAGGTAAAGTTCATGAGGAACATATTTGATATATCAACAAGTATCTGCATGTTAAATACAATGGCACTGATTATCTCGACAATCTAATCAAAGGGTTATTGTTTCACTTCATGGATTATTGATCAATTATGATTCAGTTAGCATAATTGAATCATAGTTCTTGGGTGATTGGCAATTTGGTTGCTTGGTAGTTTCTCTTGGAGATGTGAGGTGTAATGAAATTGATGTATTTTTATAAAAGACAAAGTTCGTGATTGAGTTAGGTTGGTTGTTGTCACTGGAAAAATGAGTTGAACTAGAAGAAAGGAAAATCATAGTATGCACAGTGTGAGATCAAACTCAAAGATGAGAAACAAAAGTTGAACAAAACATAAAAGATGAAGAGAGAAAAATGTACACATACCAAAGAGCATGAGAGGAACAAAGAAAGAACAGATAAAAAGAGACAACAAGTCAAGCCAAGTATGAACAGAACAGAAGAATAGTGAATCATAGAAGAATTCAATAACAGAGAAGAAGTGGTAAGAATTGATATATCTATATTGTTGGTTATTAAATCATTTATTTATAATCAGGGAGGTAGGGAGGTGCTAGGGAGGAATTTATTCCTTTGTTATTCAAGTTGGTTCTTGAATACTGGAAGTTGTAGCTTTCATCTAGTTGTGGCTAGAAAATAGGGTGGCAGGCTGGTGTTAGGGAAAACACAGAGTTTTCTGTATGTAAGTTGGTGCCTGTATAAGTGGAATTAGGTGCTTCCATCAAGTTGGTGCTGGAACACTCAGGGAGTTGGTGCTTCCTTCTAGTGGGTGCTAGAGAAACCTGAGAGTTGCTGCTCTCAGCAAGTTGCAGCTTGTAAAACAGAGGTGGTAACCTCATTTTGAGTTGGTGCTCAAAGAGAGATGATTTACAGAACATAAAAGACTGCCTATCATTCGAAGAAGAAGAGGTTTTCTCCCTTTATGGGTTTCCTCGTGAAAATTTGTCTTTGTGTATATCATATGTGTGATTGATGTTTACTATTTTTGTTGTTCATATCTTGTATAATCTTGATGGCCACTTGGAGAAGATTGAAATTGTTTTTTTAATAGACATAATATTGTTTAAGCACAATAACGATTGATTCACCCCCCCTCTAAGTTGCCTTAGTAATTTCAATAATTGGTATCAGAGCAGGTTCATTTTATTCAAAGGTAGATCTGTAAGCTTAAACATTACAAGTCATGAAGGGACTCCAACCAATAATCCTCCTCTGTTTGATGGAAAAACAATTTCCTTCTGGAAAGTTAGAATGAGAATATACATAATGGCCTTAAGTGTTGATGTTTGGGATGGACTAGAAACTGGATATATAAAGCCTATTGTGATAGATTCTAAATATGATAAATTAGAATTTATCTTCAATTCAAAGGCAATGAATGTTATCTTGAATGGACTTGTTGAAGCTGAGTTTGTAAAGGTGATGCATCTAGAATCTTCCAAAGAAATGTGGGATAAACTTATTAGCAGTTATGAAGGAAATGAGAAAGTAAAAGATGTCAAACTTCAAACATATAGATTTAAATTTGAACAACTAAAGATGAATGAGGATGAAACATTTAGTAAGTATTTTTTAAGAGTTGAAGAGCTTGTGAATTCAATGAAGGGTGTTGGTGAGAAGATTGAATATGCATTTTCAGTTCAGAAGATTTTAAGATCTCTGCTTGATAGATTTAATCCAAAAGCTTATGAAATAGAAGAATTAAGTGATCTTAAAACTTCATCTATTGATCAACTCCTAGGAACTCTAACTGCATATGAAATGAGAATTAGCAAATATAAATCCATCACTAGAGAAGCATCTTTTAAAGAAAACAAAAATATTGATTCAGAATTAGATGATATTGAGGCAAAATTTGTGAGAAGGTTAAAGAAAGGATCGACAAAATATCAAGGCAAGTTGTCCTTCAAATGTTTTAACCGTGGTAATATAGGTCATTTTTCATCTAACTGTTCTCACAAGAAAAAGGACTAGAACTCCGATGATGAAAATACATACAAATTTAAGAAATATAGTAAAAATAAAATCTTGTGTGCAAACAATGATGACTCCTCAGAAGACATAGATATCGATTCATCCTGTGAATACAAATTGAATGATTTTATGCTTATGGATATGGGATATCTTGATTATGAAAACACAAGAGGTTGTTGGAATATTGGTTGTTGTCATTGATGTCAACCCTAAACATTGGTTTTGGACCGCAAGATTGATGAAGGTATTTGGACATGAAGAACAATGCACATGCAAATACAACACCCATGGATGGATGGTATACATCATTTTGTTTCCATTGGTATGTGGCACATCACGTGGATCCTCATGGTTGAGGAGAAATGAATTTTTGAAGATGACAAAGTGAATTGAAGAAGGAAGAACATGCCAGCCCTGAAGATAATTAAAGAAAAGAATTACAAAATAAGAAAGTTTCAGGTCAGCCCTAATGTTATAAGGAAGTGACATAAATGGTATAAATACATATAATTATACATTCATTTTATACACAAGTCTAATTTCAGGGGAAATCAGAAGTAAAGAAGGCCAGATTTCAAGGGAGGATGAAGTCTTTTGGTGATGTGTTCTAAGGTATGTTATTTTCAGGTCATCTTACCATTTTCACTATAAATTGTTTTATAGAATGATTCAGATGGTGAAATTTCTATGGTATTTAGAAGACATATCAAGGTACCCGTGGTAAAAGTTTCATCTCTTGATTCACTATAATTATGGAGATACACTATGTGGAATATAGGGTTTTTGACCAGTCCTGAAGCTAGTCAATAAACAGGTGTTCCGGGTAAAACAGTCATAACTTATTCATAGCGAATCCAAATGAAGTGGGAAAAATTTAATTGGAAAGAGTATGCAATTTATGTTTCTTTTTTCCAGTTTCAGAATTGTATGTTAGATATTGAGCATGGGGCATTCTCTACAAGTTCGCTCTCCTGAATAAACTAGAATTGAATAAAGTCTACCATTCTTTCTATAACTTCTTTTTGGGGAGGATTCAAGGAGTGAAACTTGGAGGAGTTTCAGAGAATACATTAAGTAACATTATCTATAGGATCATAGTATTCCAAGAATTTAATAATTACAGAAGTTGAAGAAGTCTCAAGAAGCATTATCAGACTCTATGTGATGGTTGGTTGATGGTGATGATTTAATGTAAAGTTTTATTATCTCCCTTATATTATTGGGTGGAAGGAAGGGGAAAGGATCAAGAGGTAAACCCTCTCTTGATATTGGAGGATTCTATATTCATATTGGAGGTTTATCCCTCCCTTTATATTTGGAAGATGTAGCTACCTTTGGAAGTCATTACTTCCCTTGAACAATAACTATTGATTATTTCTTATATATTGTGGATGGTGTATTGTGGTGTATTGGTGTAACTCTTATACTATTGTTCATTTCTCATTGGATATAATTGAATGGTTTAAGTATCAGTTGAAAACGTTTTTAAATTGTACTTGATACTTATTCAACCCCCTCTCAGTATCAACAATTGGTATCAGAGAAAGTTGCCTTTAGTACAGTTTAACCACTGGAAGGAAGATCCTAAGAAGAAATGGAAGACAAAATTCCAAATGAAATTCCACCATTTGATGGAAGCAATTTTGAATACTGGAGTAATACAATGGAAACTTACTTGAAATCTCTTGGGGAAAATTTTTGGTTCTCAGTTGCTTCAGGATACAATGCTTTGAAGAAGCCAAAGAGTGCATCTCATAAGGAAGCAAAAAGGAACAACAAATTGCCAATAGATACCATCCTGGATGGATTGACAGATTCAGTGAAATCTAAGGTGTGATCATGTGAATCATCAAAAGAGCTTTGGGACAAGCTACAAAACCTTTATGCAAGGGAAGAAGTAGAATAAGAAGAAGAATTTTAAGAAAATTACATATCTCAGATTTCAAAGAAGCAAAAAGAGGTCAGCTATTTTTCTTTAACTGTGAAGGAGTAGGACATGTTGAATTTGAATTTCCTCATCCAAGGATTGAAATATATGACATTGAAGAAGAAAAGTACAATGAATAAGAATAAAATCATGAAGAAGGAATTATTCAACAAGAAGATGAGATCTTAAAAAATTGAAGCATGTTGAGATTGAAAATAGCAAGCTTGAAGACATGCATAGAAAACTAAGAACTGAATTGGGTAGTTGTGAAAAGACGGTTGTAAGCTTGAAGAAAAAATTAAAATACTTTGAGAAACTTAGAGAAGAAAAACATTTCCTTGAAAACTCTACTCGAAGAAGAAACAAGAATAGGATAAGTAAGGAATGTCAAAATGATGAAGAAAGAAGAAGATTGTGAGAAACTTTAACAAGAAGTTGTCTCATTGAGGAAGAGCTTAAGAAACTCTCAAGTTCCAAAAGACTTAGCACATATTGGATGCATGGGTGAAACTTCATACAAAGAAGATGAAAATACCAACAAGAAGGTTGAAGAAAGAGCTACATAGAAAGTTGATGAGAAGTGTACCAGGATACGAGAAAGAAGGAATGATTACAAAATAGATGAATATCCAAGAAGACATCCTACCTTCAAGAATTAAAGAAGCTTCAATCAATATGAAGGAAACTACAAAAGAGTAGATCATGAACCCAGATGGACTACATCACAAACAAGGTCACTTACTCCAAGGTATCAAAATTTCTTTCTTGGTCATTGTTATACTTGCAAAACTTTTGGACATAAGGAAATTAATTGCATAATCAATGAAAGGAACAACTACACAAGAAACATGAATGGTGTAAATAGAAGATATGGAAATAATCATGGATTTGTCAACATAAGTAATAATTTATTTTCCCCATTGATGGACAAAAAATTGTATGCTGCAAATGTAATTATCTTGGTCACAAAGAACGAGATTGAAAATATGTGAATGAAGATGTTCCTATGCCAACCACAGTATGGAGAAGGAAGGATATTAAAAACAATGAATATTGTCAAATTGCATTGACTGTTGGAGAATGTAAAGAAGAATATGAATGGTACATAGACAGTGGATGTTCTTCACACATGACCAGGGATCAAGACAAATTCATCATCTTGAAGAGAAAGGGTGGCAATGTTGCATTTGGAGATGACTCATCTACCAAAATAAACTGGGAGAATGTGTAGTAGAGCTTGGAAGAAAAAATGTAAAAGAAAATAATGTCTTATTGGTTGAATAATTGAAGCATAATCTACTCAGTGTTAGTAAAATGCGTGATCAAGGATATACTCTCACGTTTGACTCACAAAGATGAAAAATCAAAGAAGAAGGTTCAAGAAGATTGGTTGCAACTTCAACAATAAGACCACGTAACATATACATCCTAAAACCATGAAAAATATCCAAGGAAGAAAGAGACCATAAAAATGAAGTGTTATTAAGTGTTATATGTTTAGGGGGAGCAACCCCAAAGAAGAGAGTTACCTTTTTCCATTAAAGTCAGGGGGAGCAACCCCACCCTTTTCCATTCATTTCAAAGGGGTAGATAAATTTGTATCATGATGAGAGGGGCAACATGAGTGTGGCCATCAATGACAAAAGGGGGGATTGTTGGAAGATTGGTTGTTGTCAATTATGTCAAACCTAGTCATTGGTTTTGGACCACAAGATTGATGAAGGTATTTGGACATGAAGGAAAATGCACATGTAGATACAACACCCATGGATAGATAGTATACATCATTTTATTTGTAGTGGTATGTGGCATGTGACGTGGATCCTCATGGTTGAGGAGAAATGAATTTTTTGAATATGACAAAGTGAATTGATGAAGGAAGTACATGTCAGCCCTGAAGATAATTAAAGAAAAGAATTAAAAGATAAGAAAGTGTTAGGTCGGCCCTAATGTTAGAAGGAAGTGGCATAAATGGTATAAATACATATCATTATACATTCATTTGATACACAAGTCGAATTTCAGAGGAAATCATAAGTAAAGAAGGTCGGATTTCAAGGGAGGATGAAGTCTTTTGGTGATGTGTTTTAAGGTATGTTATTTTCAGGTCATCTTACTATTTTCTCTATAAATTGTTTTCTAGAACGATTCCAATGGTGACATTGATATGGTATTAATAAGACATATCAAGGTACCTGTGGTAAAATTTTCATCTCTTGATTCGCTATAATTATGGAGATACACTCTATGGAAGATAAGGTTTTTACCAGTCCAGAAGCTAGTCAATAAACATGTGATCCAGGTAAAAAAATCATAAATTCTTCATATATAATCCAAATGAAGTGGGAAAAATTTCATTGGATAGAGTACTGACTGTAGTTTCTTTTCTATGAGTTTCAGAATCTGATGTTAAATATTTAGCGCAAGACATTCTCTACAAGTTCGCTCTCCTGAATAAACCAAAATTGAATAAAGTCTACCATTCTTTCTATAACTTATTTTTGGGGAGGATTCAAGGAGTGAAAATTTGAGGAGTTTCATATAATACATAGAGTAATATTATCTACAGGATCAAAGTATTCCAAGGATTGAAAAATTACAGAAGTTGAAGAAGTCTCAGGAAGCATTATTGGGCTCTATGTGATGGTTGGTTGATGGTGATGATTTAATGTAAAGTTTTATTATCTCTCATATATTCTTGGGTGGAAGGAAGGGGCAAGGATGGAGAGGTAAAACCTCTCTTGATATTGGAGGATTGTATATTCCTCTTGGAGTTTTATCCCTCCCTTTATATTTGGAAGTTGTAGCTACCTTTAGAAGTCATTACTTCCATTGAACAATAACTATTGATTATTTCTCATATATTGTTCATGGTGTATTGTGGTGTATTGGTGTAACTCTTATACTATTGTTCATTTATCATTGGATATAATTTAATGGTTTAAGTATAAGTTCAAAAGTTTTTTAAATTGTACTTGATACTGATTCACCCCCCTCTTAGTATCAACAGAGGTGACATGGATGATGAAGAAGTTGTGGTGGATATGGAAGGTGAATTAATCAATTCTTTTGGAAGAAATTGACAGACTCATGTTTAAGAAGAGAAAGCAAAAACAGTTGTTGATGCAGTTTAAAATGAATGGTAAAAAATATGATGAAAATTTTGCCTTGCTAAAAGTGGAGTTAGAAGAGGCAAACAAAATAGAGGACAATCTGAAACAACAGTTATCAGAGAAGAAAGCGAGATGTGAAGCCTTGGAAGAAGAGATAGTAAAAAACATAAAAGAGATGGATAAGTTTAAGACATTGTATCACCAAAACCGGTCAAGTTTTAAAGCCTCAAAAGGATTAACCTCTATTCTAAATCAACAAAGGAATCCAAAGTTGAAAGTTGGCTTGGGTTATGAAGAAGGATCAAGTAGTGATCAACCAAGTAATACAGAATCCATCAAGTTTGTCAAATATATAATCATTGACAACAACCACTCTGTAGAAACAAAGAAAGATAATCAGCCGCCAAGAAGGAATGAAAGAAAAAGTACCATAACCAAATCTGTAGATCAAAGAAATAACAAAAACACATATTCTAGTCAAAGAAATCATCGGGATGGAAGAAATCGACTCGTTCAAAGAAGACAACCATTTTCCAGGTACAAAGGATTTTTCTATGGATATTATTTTTTCTGTTCTAACTTTGGTCACAAAGCTGTAAATTGTTCTTTAAGATTTAGATATGATCAATCAAGATACTCAAGGAATAATTATCTGCCACAACAAAGATTAAGATAGCCAAGTAACAAACAACCATAGACTACATGGTAAAAATACATAGGTTAAGCATAAAAATAGTTATGAGAATAACAATTGTTATGATCTGTTATTCAGTGAACCAAAATGTTACACCTGCCATAATTATGGACATAAAGATGTAGACTATCGCTTAAGGAACTATCAGCCAGATTTGAACCCTGTTGTTGAAAATTTCAAGGTTTGGAAGAATAAAGAAGATGAAAAGTGTGGATTAGTGTTATCAACCCAAAGACAAAAGAATCCCTGGTATATTGACAGTGGATTTTCCAAATATATGACTGGAGAAAAAAGTAAGTTTTTAACTCTAAGTGAAAGCAAATCAAGGAATGTAACTTTTGGAAACGATGCACCAGGAAAAATAAAAGGTAAAGGAATGGTAAGTCTGAGTAATGGCAAAGGGAAATCTCAATATGTGTTGTTTGTAGATGGTTTGAAACATAATTTGCTTAGTGTCATTCAAATCTATGACCAAGGATGTGAAGTTGTTTTTACTTCTAAAGAGTGTAGAATAAAATCTGTGAATTTAGGACAACTGATTGCAAAAGGCATAAGAACATAAAACAATTTCTATGTTTTAAAAGAAGAAAAAGAAGAATGTCATTTAAGAAAGTATGATGAAAGTTGGTTGTGGCATAGGAGACTTGGACACCTAAATTTTGATCATATAATCAAACTTAGAACCAATGGGGCAGTAAAATATCTTCCAAAGATATCAAATCCATATGATTATGTTTGTAAACCTTGCCAAATAGGAAAGCTTACTTGAACACAGTTTATATCTAAGAACTTTCCTTCTACAAAAAAACCTCTTCAGTTAGTACATATGGATTTATATGGACCATCAAGGAAGGAAGTTATAGAAAAAGAAAAATATTTCATGTTGATTATTGATGATTATTCTAGACTAACATGGGTTGCCTTTTTGAAGGAAAAGTCTGAAGCATTCGAAAAATTCAAAGTGTTTAAGGCTCTGACTGAGAATCAAACAGGAAAAAGATTGAAGGAAGTAAGGTCTGATAGAGGATGAGAGTTTAGTTCATGGAATTTCAAAGAGTTTTGTGATAAACATAGGATCAAAAGAGAGTATACTATTCCAAGGACTCCTTAGAAAAATGGATTAGTTGAGAGGAAGAATAGATCAGTTCAACAGATGGTAAGATCAATGATGAATGAAAGGAATATTGCTCAGACATATTGGGTAGAATAAATTCATACAGTTGTACATATTCTTAACAAATCTCATCTTAGGCCACATAGTGTCAAGACTCTTTATGAACTATGGTTTGGAATACCTACTTCAATCAAACATTTTAAAGTCTTTGGGAGTAAGTGTTATATCAAGAATAATGATGAAAATATCGGTAAATATGATGAAAAGGATGATTAAGGTATATTCTTAGGGTATGCTACAAAAAGTAAACGATACAAATGTTATAATAAGAGGCTTCATAAACTGGTTGATTGTATTGACATAAAAGTTGATGAAAAATTACTGGTACGAGATGTAAGCAATGTTGAATCAACCACATAAGATATAGTTGAAGTTGAAGATGAACATGTCCAAGAATTAGAAAGAGAATACTCTGATTCAAAGGAAGATACAAATACTCAGGCAAACTCAAATAAGCAGACACAAAACCACCTCTAAGAATTGTTAGAAAGAATCATCCTGAAAATCAGATAATTGGAGATATGAATAAAGGAGTTCAGACAAGAAGGAAATTGATTAAATACTTAGAACAATATCATATTTCTTTCCTATCTATGATTGAACCTAAAATTTTTGATGAAGTAAGCAAGCATGATTATTGGATTAGAGCTATGAATGAAGAAATTGATCATATTGAGAAGAACAACACTTGGGAGCTTGTTCCTAGACCTGAAGATAAGAATGTAATAGGCTCCAAATGGGTATTCAAGAATAAAATGAATTAAAAAGTACAAATTGTTAGGAATAAATCTAGATTGGTCTATAAAGGGCATGGACAAGTTGAAGGATAGGATTTTGATGAAACCTTTGCACCAGTGGCAATATTGGAATCCATCGGGATGTTTCTTGCATATTCATGTCATAAGAACTTTAAATTATATTAGATGGATGTTATGTCAACATTTCTCAATGAAGATCTAGAAGAAGAAGTATATATGGAGAAACCTGAAGGATTTTCACTGACTGATAATTCTGACTATGTCTGCAAGATGAAGAAGGCATTATATGGACTGAAACAAGCACCATGAGCTTGGTATTATAGATTGGATAAATTTTTACAAGACAAAGGGTTCAAGAAAGGTAATGTTGACAACAATCTATATATTAAGTCTGAAGGTGATGATCTATTAGTTGTTTTGTTTTATGTAGATGACATTATTTTTGGTTGTACTAATGACTCTTATGTTTAGTGGTTTGCTAATTCTATGAAAACAGAGTTTGAGATGTCCATGATAGGAGAACTATCATATTTTCTTGGTTTATAGGTAAATCAAAGTTCTGAAGGAATATTTATCTCTCAAGAAAAATATTTGAAAGAGATGTTGAAAAATTTCTAGATGGAAGATTTCTCTTCTGTTAGTACACCTATGGTGGTTGGTTGCAAGCTCAGTAAAGATGATATTTCACCTAATGTTGATCAAAGAACATATCAATCAATGATAGGCAGTCTTCTGTACATCACAACATCTCATCCTTATATAATGCAAGATGTTCGAATGGTAGGTCATTATCAGTCCACTCCTAAACAAATTCATTTAGCATCTATAAAGAGGATATTCAAATATTTGAAGGGCACAATGACTGATGGTCTGTGGTATCCTAGAAATAAAAAATTTCAGTTAACTGCTTATTCAGATGTTGATTCGGCAAATTGTGTGGATGAGAGAAAGGGCACCAGTGGAGGTGAATTCTTCCTGGGTGACTTGTTAGTAGAATGGATTAGTAAGAAGTAGGGATCTATTTTCTTATCAACTACAGAGGAAGAGTACATTGTTGTTGCTACTTGTTGCACTCAGATTTTATGGATGATACAAACTCTTGCTGATTTGAAGGTAACTTATATTGATCCCATCCCACTTCACTCTGACAACACCAATGCCATTAGTGTCTCCAAGAATCTTGTACTTCATTCAAATACTAATCATATACCAATAAAATACCATTTTATCAGAGAACAAGTTACAATACGAGTTGTTCAGTTGGATTATATTCCTTCCATTGAACATATAACTGATATCTTTACTAAACCATTAGCAATGACACCATTTGAATATCTTCGTCAAAAGTTGGGGGTCATATCTTCTTTCGTCTAATCTGTTCACCTTGTCAGGGGGAGAACTTATTGAATATATGTTGTATTTTTGGTAAGTATTGTAATAGCTCAGGGGGAGCATATTTTCTTTTACATTGATGTAAAAGGGGGAGAAAAGTTGTGGCTAGTTGTGAAATTTGTGGTTAGTTGTTTGGATGCTACAACAAATTAGTGAAGGTGCAGCCTTTCAGGGTTGTCATCAATGCCAAAGGGGAATATTGTTGGCATATCTTTCAGGAAAAGAATGTTCTTTTCATCAAGAACAACAATGATGACACTCAAAATATTGATGGCAAGAACAACAATGAGGACACTCAAAAGAGCACAGAGGAGGAGATTAGACCTCAACCATTGGATCAGAGCACGAAGGACTAACAACCATTGGATCCAGTATAACTGCTAAGAGGATAATGTCCAAGAACCATCCTCCAACTCGCGATATGCAAAGTCGTGAAATGATCTGGGTCGTTGGATCCAGAGGACACGTGGAGGGAGATCAAAATTTCACTGACTAAATATTCAAAGGAAGGAAGTGCTCTACCCTTTGAAATCATGATAAGATCTGGATCGTTAGATCATAGAGGGATGTGGACCATTGATATAGAATATTTTTGATATCAGGATTTAGAAGAGTTAGGATTGGCTCACGTTCAAATATTTGAAATGCGAAATCACGATAAGATCTAGACCGTTAGATCACATAGGGTTGTGGATCGTTTATCTAGACTATTTTGGATATCAAGAGTTATAAGAGTTAGGGATGGCTCACATTCAAACATATGAAACACGAAATCATGATAAGACCTAAACAGTTATATCATAGAGGGCTATGGACCGTTGATCTGATATGAAGTCCGAGATCGCGAAGAGGAGATCTTGACCGTTGGATTGAGGACTAATCTGGGCCGTCAGATCCAAGAGAAGAACATGTGCCACAAGAGGAGGTCCACATCAACAAGGAGAGTTGTATACCATGTCAGAAAGGACCACTTCAGACAGGAACTCATGAAATCCCAAAATGCAGAAGTTAATCATGACAGTTGATTCACGGGAAATCTCAGACCGTTGATCTGAGGGGATTGAAGTCGGGAGTTCGAGAATAGGAAGAAGGGAGGTGCTCTAACCTCTGGCATCGTGAGTCATGAAGTCACAAAATGCTTGAATGTTTGGCCAGTGTCCATATCCAAGTTCAAATCATCATTGGACTAAGGGAGGAGCTATCATGTCGTTAGGCTCCACATCGAAGACACAAAATCACGAAATGCCCTTTTGAATAGGGCTATGGTCACAACCAATGGTCACATTAGCAGAAGAGAAGGGAAGGATCTAGTTTTGCTAGGCTCCACTTTAGAGTTTTGCGAGTTGGGAAAATCTAGGTGACTCACAGTCGATCAGCTGAAACGTGAAGTCACAAAATGAATTTTGTTTGGCATATGGTCACAGCGAGTGGGCATGTGGGGAGGAACATGCCCAATGCTAGTTCGTGCAAGTAAAGTTCATGAGGAACATATTTGATAAATCATAAAGTCTCTGCATGTTTAATCCAATGGCACTGATTATCTCAGAAATCTGATCGAAGGGTTATTGTTGCACTTCACTGATTATTGATCAGTTACGATTCAATTAGCAGAACTGAATCATAGTTCTTGGGCGATTGGAGATTTGGTTGCTTGGAAGTTTCTCTTAGAGATGCGAGGTGTAACTAAATTGATGCATTTGTATAAAATAAAAAGGTCATGACTGAGTTAGGTTGGGTGTTCTCATTGGAAAAATGATTTGAACTAGGAGAAAGGAAAATCACAGTATGCACAGTGTGAGATCAAACTCACAGATGAGAAACAGAAGCTAAACAGAACAAAAAATATGAAGATAGTTGAATGTACACATACCAAAGAGCATGAGAGGAACAAAGAAAGAACAAATAAAAAGAGACATCAATTCAAGCCAAGTATGAACAAAAAAGAAGAATAGTGAAGCAGAGAAGAATTGCATAACAGAGAAGGAGTGGTAAGAATTGATATATTTGTATGTTGGTTATTCAATCATTTATTTATAATCAGGGAGGTAGGGAGGTGTTAGGGAGGACTTTATTCCTTTGTTATTCAAGTTGGTTCTTGAATACTAGAAGTTGTATCTTTCATCTAGTTGTGGCTAGAAAACATGGTGGCAGGGTGGTGCTAGGGAAAACATAGATTTTTTTGTATGCAAGTTGGTGGTTGTATAAGTGGAAGTAGGTGCTTCCATCCAGTTGGTGCTGGAACACTCATGCAGTTGGTGCTTCCTTCTAGTGGGTGCTAGAGAAACCAGAGAGTTGTTACACTCTCAGCAAGTTGCAGCTTGTAAAACATAGGTGGTAGCCTCATTTTGAGTTGGTGCTCAAAGATAGATGATGTACATAACATAAAATACTACCTATCATTCGAAGAAGAAGAGGTTTTCTCCCTTTATGGGTTTCCTCCTGAAAATATGTCTCTGTGTATATCATATGTGTGATTCATGTTTACTATTTTTGTTGTTCATATCTTGTATAATATTGATGGCCACTTGGAGAAGATTGAAAAAAAGTTTTAATAGACATAATATTGTTTAAGTAGAGTAACAATTGATTCACCCCCCCCCCTCTCAGTTGTCTTAGCAATTTCGAAAAAGTCATCTATATCTTTAAAGGTATGTCTATATGCATGTTTTGAGGGTTACATGTTGTTGATGTTATGGTGCATGCTTGAGGCATGTCTTTGGTATCTTGTTGAGACATTGGCACATGATTGAGGCACATCTTATGTGCATGGAGTGAGGAATATTTATGGTACATGTATGAGGTATATTTATTTATGATAGTGATGCATGTTTGAGTCACTTCTTGATGAGTTTATGACACATGTTTGAGGTACATGCATTGTGAGTTTTGGTATATTCCTTGAGGCACATCTTGGATATTTGGCATATGATTTGTTGTATGATATATGCTTAAGGAATATCATAAGTGTTAGGGAACATGTTTGATGGTATCTATTGGTACATGGTTTATGAATGCTAGCACTTGGTTTGAGGTACATCTTGGCTACATGGTCGTGTGATGTTATAGTACCTTTGTATCCGGTTTGGTATATGTCATAGGAATATCTTTGTGATGTTGGTACATGGTTGAGATATACAGTTGGTGTATGGTGGCATATGTATGAAGACATTCTTTGGTTCTTGATTTAGGCACATCATTTGGTACATAGTTGATGCTTGGTACATGGTACATGGTTTTGGTATACGATTGTGGTATATGTGTTATAGGATAAATCCATGAGTGCGGACACAAACCGATCTCCCTAGATCCACCTGGATCTAGAACAAAACAGGACAGAATATACCGCTTTCCCTAGATCTAACTATTGAATTAAATTGGAAGTGAGAATAAGAGACATACCTCGTAATCGCTTCCTTAAT